>VDFB02271358.1:590596007-590886154 GCA_007258455.2 Sequoia sempervirens
GATAGAGTGAAGATTAGGGTTAGGTTACAATTAGAGATATAATTAGGGTTCAGGTTAGGATTAGTTGGGGTTAGGTTAGAGATAGGGCCAGGATTATAGTTAGGGTTAGGGTTAGAGATAGAATTAGGATTTCAATTGAGGTATATGTGAGGGGAGTAATGTCTTTCAAAGTTAGGCTAGAGTTCAATTAGAGTTAGGGTTATGGCACAATTAGGGTTAGGGTTCAAATAGATTTAAGATGGTTTCATTAGGGTTAAGGTTATGATGGATCCAACATTAAATTAAATAGGGTTAGGGTTAGGATTGGGATTAGGGTTATGGCTAGAGATATAATTAGGATTAGGTTGGGTTACATTAGATTAGGATTAGGGTTGTGGCTAGAGATAAGCAACAATATTAGGTTAGGGTTATGATTAGGGTTAGGGTTTTTGTTAGAGAGAAATAAAATTAGGATTAGTGTTAGGATTTGTGTTAGGATTAGGTTTAGGGTTAGAGATAGTGTAAGAATTATGGCTAAGGTTATGGTTAAAGATATCAAATTAGGATTAGAGTTACAATTAGGGTTAGAAATAGAATTAGGATTAGTGTTGTAGTTAGTGTTAGGATTAGGGTTAGGGTTAGGGTTAGAGATAGAATTAGGATAAGGTAACCCTATTTGTATATTCTAACCTCAACCCTAACCCTACCACTCATCTTAAACATAATCCTAAACCTAGCCATATTCATAATGATAACACTAATGTTAATTGTAACCTTAACCACAATATCATAAATTTAACCTAATTCTAACCTTAACCTATATATATTAATATTACCATTTAATAGTATCAATTATATATATATATTAAATCTCATTTAATATTAAATATTTAAATATTATTGATAGTTGTGATGCCGCTCTAAACTAGCTTATCTATCTTAATATAATAGGTTATATATTATACGTCCAGAGGTATCATAACCCTAAATATATTAATTTATTCAATGTTACGACACCACATACATTACTATAATATATAACCTTATATATAACATGATGTATCTCTGGCTTAATTTTTTCATCATTCAACTTTTAATAAAAAATTAAAGTTGAAAAATTAAAACCCTCGAAAGATACACATCCTACATATTTTATATATATAGGTTATATATTTTCTATATGTAATATAATTAGATTATTTATAATTTAGTTTTTATTATATAAAATATACGTTATATATTAATTATGCTAATTTATACTTAACTACATAGGATAAAGGATGCCCATATATATATATATATATATATATGATATGCTAGTTTATACTAAAACCTCAATGTGCTCATTATTAGAATCTTGGCCTTAATTTTCATTTAAATAAAGATACTCTAAAACCCTAGTTGAAACTTTATTTTCAGGCTGCAGCTGAATTGGAGAAGTGAAAGGTTAGCACCAGAAACCGATAGCACTAGGTCTCCCATTGCTTTTCAACCATATAAGATAAATAATTCTTAAATAAAAATAAAAATTTATGTTTCCATATTTATACGTTGTAAATAAAATAGTTGTAAAGTAAAATAAAATAATTCTAAATAAATATATTTAGAACATTTAAACTAGTTATTTTAAAATGATAATTTTTCATATATCATTTCATTATAAACTTTATAAATAAAATAATTTAAAAATGACTCCTTACAAATAACATTATAAGAATTGAAGGAACTAGACATGTTATAAATTAATATTGAGACAAACCAAAAATTGTTAAAAAAATATTAAATTTTTATTACAATATTCAAAAGTTCATATTACAATAATTTTCATTAAATTATCATAAGTTCGATTAGAACTTATTATAATAAATATTAAAAATGACCTATCTCCTAAAAATATATTCTCTTATTCAATGAAAATAACCTCTTATAATATATAACTAGCACTAGTATGAGAGCAGAAAAGAAATGCTACTACAGCTGTGAAATTCTTTTTGAACTCTTATGATGAAAATGAAGCCAAAAAATATTCAAATTAAATCTTCCAAATAAAATCAGATTTTATCTAACTAAAATAAAATCTTCCAAATAAAATCAGATTTTATCTTTAATTTATGTATTATTTTAAAGTCGTAAATTATTTTCAAGTGTACCATAAAATTTTCAGACCTAATAACAATGAGATGAAAATTATTTACAGATGTAAGACAGATCTACAGAAAAAACCTACCCACTAATTTTAATTAAAAAATATCTTACCATCAAACAATTTTTATTTTTACTTCCATTAAATTTTTTATATCAAATTCAAATCATTTTTCATAATTTACCAACAATTTTACCAAAAACATGAAACAACATTAATTCCATTACCGACAGTTTGACCAGGCTGTTTTAAAGCATGAAATAACCTTAATTCCATGATTACCAAACCACCTCAATTCCAATTAAATATATCTCCAACTATAATCGTTCAGAAACTATGAGGGTATGCCCAAAGTATCGCTTTCCACCTGACTCGATTTTCCTACAACTTTGATTGTATTTAAAGCTAAAAATGCATAAATAAGGCCATCGCCATCATATTTAGGCTCTGAGTTCCCTGGGCAGGTTCCCGACATTTAATAAGCAGACGACCTGGCAACCGACTATGTTGCGTTTACACATGGTGGAGATCAAAAGCAAGTCGTACCATACAAGAATTAATGAATATTTCCGGGTGGCAGTATAGAATTGGAAGACGAAGAAGACGTACAAAACTATTAAGTAGACGTACATATCTCTATCGCTTCTATTTGGTGAGGCATTCAAGTGCCATTAAGAAGTTGGTAAGGCTAGTACCTATTTATGGGCTTATTCTTCACTGAATCCCATACAGAATTCAAGCCAAGCAATCTATCAGAGGCGCTTCGATTACCAAAGAAGAGCCGTTATAGAAGAGTAGAACAGAGCTCGTGTGAGTAAGCAATGGCAATGAAGGGGAAGTTGGCTGTTGCAGCGGTGGCGTTAGTGGTAATGGCGCTGGCGGTGGAGAGAGGGGAGGCGGCGGTAAGTTGTCAGACGGTGACGCAGAAGTTGGCAGGGTGCGTGGGATACCTGCAATCCGGAGCGGGGAAACCACCGGCAAACTGCTGCGCAGGAGTGAAGACGTTGGCTTCAGCGGTGACAACAACAGCGGACAGGAGATCAGCATGTGGATGTTTGAAGCAGGCTTCCTCTTCCGTCCCCAACGTCAAGCCCAACGCCGTCTCTTCTCTGCCTGGCTCCTGTGGCGTCTCTCTGCCCTTCAAAATCTCCCTCAACACTAACTGCAACACGTACTTCACTTCCACTTTAATTGCTGTCTATTCTTTTCGTTTCTGAAGTAATTTTCTTGCAACAGAACACTCGCTTACTTTGAAGTTTTTCTCCATTGTTGTGTGCAGGATAAACTGAACGTGACGGCTACCAGTCAGCGCTGCTTGCAGATACGTAGAGAGTAGTGTTATCTAAATAAACCTCCGCTCTTGTGGCGGCTGATGTTTCTCTATATTTGTATTTAGAGTTCTCTTTTTAGCACGCTTGTAATAGATACGTACTATGTGATGTACTTGTGGTGAATTGAATTTTTATCTTATTTTAACTCCTGTGTTCATCTTATGCGATTTAGAAAATACAAAAAATAACTATTTAACTTCATGGAACTTATAAGCTGTTAAAATCGACCGTTTCAAGTACATCTCATTTAAACCCTTAAAAAATCTTGATAAGTGAGTATGTATGTAAATAGTTGCTGATTATTAATTATGTATGGACAAGATTATTTAATTTTACGGGTGTAATAGTTTAAAAGATCATATTAAAAAAAATAAACAAATTCAAATATATTGTAATGAAATGATGTATAATTATTTTAAGATTTTGATTTTATGAGTATAATAATTTAAAAGATTAGTAGTTGGTCTAAGTCTTGAATTCAACTTTGGGTTCAATTGATGCATGTGGCTAACGTTCAAATGCATTCATCTATGCATACATCTTTAGAGGACCAATCTCGTCTTAGTTCGTCCCTTCCTATCTCTAATTTGACAAAAAAAAGTAATACCAAAGTAAAACAAACTAGGTGGATACCTCTTAAGTTAACAAAAAAAATAAAAATAGAAAATCAGTAATGTCTATATTTAAATAATTTTTTTTTTTTTTTTTAAATGTATTATAATTAAATAATATGATTGATTATCATCAAACACAATCAAAATGGATTCATGTGTCAATCTAAAAAAAAAACTAAATTCTTAATTTTATAGTTTTTCTATTAAATATTTATTTCAAAAGAATAAATATATTATATAAAATGTTAAATAATTTTTTTTAAAATTAATTGTTGAGTTTTTTAGAATATAGAATTGTTTTATTCTTTAATGTTATGTAAATGTCATTGAATGCAATTAAATGTTTACTATTCATTTATTATCACATTTTAGTAATATTTGTGTGTAATATCATATTAATGAATGATATGATAGATGGGTCCATAAACATAACATCATCAATTAAAATAATTATTACATCTAACTACAATTACATGTGTAAAGTTGGAGAGCATTTTCAATGTAAGTGTCAAGACTATCACTTTGTTTAATGCAATGTTGATTTGTCACAATATGTCACATCCAAAACAAACATTTATTGGATGCTTTCCTAAATAATTAACTCTACGAAAAATACTACATTCAATATTTTGTATTTTGTATTTTGTATTTGTGTTTTGAACACACCTTAAATTGTGCAAATTGAATGGTATATTAATGAATTAAGAGGCTAAGCTCAAGTTAAACATGACATCTCTACATCATTACCATTTATTGTGGCCATTTCTAATCAATTCTTACAATTAATGTGCATTTTATTTTGACATAATTATAAAAGTCTATAATCACACACAATGGCAACTCTTGCATTCACATTTTTCTAAAAGAAATGACCAACCTTGATTTAACCATTTAACTTGAGAAGAATTAGAAAGTGACTTACACATGTTTTGAATTTTGAAATGATGTAAACTATTTTTTTAATCAAAGGGGTAAAAAACTTTGAGCCAAAAAAAAAAACAAATCAGAGAGTACAAAAGACTTGCCCAAGGTCGAGAAAACTAATAAATAAGACATAAAACTCCCAAAAAATATCTCATATCTTCCATCACAGAATCCTCCAAAACGTGGGAGAGGTCCTCAAGGAGGCCTTCCCAATCCTCCACCATCCAAGTACCCATTTGCTCATAAGCCCATCACAGAATCCTCCAAAACGTGGGAGAGGTCCTCAAGGAGGCCTTCCCAATCCTCCACCATCCAAGTACCCATATGCTCATAAGCCCATCTAGCCAAGCAATCTGCCACTTTGTTCCATTCCCAAGGGATAGGACAAAAGGTGATAGAATCCAACATTCTACTCTAAGTAATAATTTGATTGGCCACAACTGCAAGTTGCCAATTCACCTCATCAAACTGTTGTTTATTCAACATATCAATCACAAACTGAGAATCCAACTCACAAACAATGCTCCTCCAACCAAGGGCACGTGCCTGTTCTAGAGTCAAAAGAATCGCTAAGACCTCCATATAATTATTAGTTTTCTTACTTTTATATAATGAAAAGAAGAAACTCACCACCCCTGAGTTGTCTCTGCCAATACCACCCACTCCAACATGACCAGGATTACCCCTAGACAACCCGTCTGTATTAATTTTCAGCACCCCTAGAGGTGGGGGGAACCAATGACCACTACGCTGGATCCTCACTCTGTCACATCTTCTCTGGCTAGGCCAAGGACAACCCCTGCCACCAATTGGAAGCTCCAAAGTTCTCACCACACTCATGTCACCAAGATCCACCAGGACCGAAAGGTCGCACTTGGCAACGAGAGTCTCCTGAATAACCCCCAGAATCCTCTTCCAAAGTTGACCAACCAAAAACTTCTTATCCAAAAAAAATCCTACGGTTGCGTTTCAACCAAATATGTCAAATAATCAGACTAGGACCAATATTCCAAGCTATTTCAAGAAAAGAAGTCCTCACTCGAGGCCTTCCCTGGCTTTTCCAAAAGTCCTGCAAAGAACAAGCATGACAACACAACTGGCTCCATGCTCTCCACTAGAAATTCCAAATCATTCTAGCAAGAGGACACTAAAAAAAGAGTTGTGAGGAACACTCTTCATGACAATTGCACATAACACACATAGAAGGGCCCACAAATCCATGCTTTCTAAGATTCTCTTAGGTGAGACATTTCCTCCGCACCACAAGCCAAGCAAAGAAATTACAATTAGGCCAAGAAAATTTGTTCCAGACCTGTTTCCACCACAGAACCCCCAAACCCCCATACGCTTGCCTGTCTAGTACCTGGTAACCAGAAGCAACCGAGAATTTACCCTTAAGATCATCTCCCCAAGCTAGAACATCTCTCCCCAGAAGAGAGTTGCAAACTCGACCAACCAAAATATTGGCCAACTCTCAACGATCCTCCTTTGATCCCTCAGGGGGCCACTCCTGCGAGTCCTTCCACGTATATACATTCACTTGACCAGTAACCAGAGACACTTTGAAATCCGCTACCCGAATCCAACCCGCCTTAAGGAAATGATTACATAATTCTTGCAAATGAGGATGAGATGACATAATAGGAGGATGCCCATCGTAAGAATCAAACTAGAATAGAGCATCTGAGCCACTGTTGCATATCCAAAACGACCCCTGTTTAATCAAATTGGCCCATCTTTTAAGAGTGCCCCAAATCATAGAGCCCTTCCCCTCAAGGCTGAAGTAAGGGACATCTGCACTCTACACATCCCCAAGATATTTTGAAGTAAGAATTCTAGCCCATAATTGGTGTTGCTGAGTGTACCATCTCTAATACAACTTAGTAGCCAAAGCTTGCTCACTCAAATCAGCTCTACACAAACCAAGCCCTCCTTCCTGCTTCGGTCTACAAGACATATCCCACCTAACCAAGCTCCACTTCCTATCAAGGAGGTTACTAGACCACATAAACTGTCATAAAGATTCTCAAAGTCTTTGATAAAGCAAGAGGGAGCTGATAAAACAAAAAACATGTACAAAGGAAGAGCCTGAACCACCGCTTTCAAAAGGATCACTCTACCAGCAAATGAGAGCCACCTATAAGTACAATGACTAACCTTTTTGTGAAACTTGTCAACAATATACTGCTAGTGAAGCCTCAGAAGTAAGCAGATAGCCAAAGGAATACCAAGATACACAAAAGGAAGTGAACCAATTTGAAACTTGGGAATTCCTGCAATTCTCCTCTAAATGAGCTAAGGAGTATTAAAGAAGTAGATGAAATATTTCCCCTCATTAATACATTGTCTTGAAGCATCCAAATAACAATCCAGAGCTTTTTGCACAACAATAGCTTCATCGATTCTAGCCATACCCATCAGAGCAATATCATCCACAAACTAAAGATGGGATTGGCAAGGAATTTCAACTCCCCAATCCCAACCCTAAATGAGACCTAACTCCACATAGGATCTAATAAATCTGCCTAACCCTTCAACCATTAAATGAAAAGGTAAGGAGATAAAGGAACACCTTGTCTGAGGCCATGAGACACACCAAAAAGCTTAGTGGTCTCTCCATTGACCAACATAGAGAAAGAAGCAGATGTAATGCAACTCTTGACTCACTCAGTCCAATCACTGGCAAAACCAAAAGCCCTTAGGATCCTGAAGAGGAAGGCCCACTTAACTTGATCATAAGATTTGGCCATGTCCAGTTTGATGAACATGGCCTTCTTTCTCGAAACAACCATAGAGTGAATGGTTTCAACAACAATTATGACCCCATCCAAAATCTGTCTACTAGCAACAAAAACTCCTATTCATATGATATTAACCCGCTTAACCAGGGCTTCAGACACTCCATAATTAGTTTGGTAATTATCTTATACACCACATTGCATAAAGAGATCAACCTGAAAAGATCCAGAGAATTCACACCCTCCCTTTTTTGGAATAAGAGCAAAAAAGGTAGCATTCATGGCCTTCAACATTTGCTTATTCTTCTATGACTCCTAGACAACCTCCATAAGGTCCATCTTGATAACTTCCCAAAACTCCTGAAAAAATTCCATAGGAAATCCATCCAGTCCAAGAGCCTTACCTTTTTTCATTTGGAAGATGATATCCTCCAATTCCTGCAGGGAGATTGGTTTGAGCATAGCATCATTCATTTCATTGGTAACTAGGTGTGGTATATAGGCCACTATCATAGCTTTGTCCTCATTAGCAAAAGGGGAGTCTAGTGAGAACAAAGAAGAAAAGTATCTAACATTTTCCTTTAAAATCACAACTGAGGAAGAAAGAATAGCCCCTTCTAAAGACATAGGGGAGGAGATAATATTGCCTTGTCTCCTATCCTTAACAAAGTTATGAAAAAAGGAAGCGTTTCTATCACCCTCCTGCAACCAATCAATTCAATACTTTTGCTTCCAAAAAATCTCCTCCCTTAAATCCCATTCCTTCACCTCCTTCACTGTTGCAACTTCCAACCTACCCAAATCCTTAGTGAGACCCTGATCTCGAATCTGCCTAATAATGGAGTCCAAGTGAGCTTGAGCATCCCTCCTTTCCAGAAACACATTACCAAAATATTGCCTATTCCAACACTTCAACATATATTTCACATATTGGAGCCGCTTGGAGAAAGAGTACATTGTAGTCCCATAAGTAGGTTTCCCAAAGTACCACCATTCTGGAACCAAATCATGCAGCGACACATCTTTGAGCCACATGAGCTAAATATGAAAGACTACTTTTAAGAAGATTGAGAGAAGATCGTTGAGAGCTTAATTGGCTAGTGATCAGATCGTCACCAATCTAAGATCTCAGAGCTGGTAGACCATCTATCACTGAGCCAAAAAATAGACACCAAGAACTTATCCAACCATTTAGGGATAGTAGCCTCCCCACTTTGCCTATTATTCCAAGTAAATATACCATTAGTAGGTCTAATATCAATCAAGTTTAGAAAAAGAACATTATCCCTTAGGAGGTCTGAAGAAGGATCCAAATGGGCACTACCCCCCTCTTCTCTTCCAACATGGAGACAACATTGAAATCTCCCACCTGAATCCAAGGAAGAAGAGAATCTAAAAAAAACACATACCTAACATGAGCCCACAACTGTGCTTTACTCAAAAAATCAGTAGGAGCATAAATATTGGAGAAGAGAATCCTCTCCCATGACTCCCAATTAGAGGAAACAAAGGAAATAGAATACCCGCATGAGCACCGCCATAATGGAGTCACCTTGCGTGGATCCCATAAACAAGCCACCCCACCAGAGCTACCTTGTGCTCCCACACATTGACATTGAACTTTTCCCTAAATCTTCGAAGCCACACTCAACATACTTTCAACAGATAATTTAGTTTCTTGAAGGAAGACAACATCTGGAGAATGAGCACAAATCAAATCATGAATAGCCTTTTGTCTAGGGATGCTATTCATACCCCTTGCATTCCATGAGAGCACGATCATCGCTGAGGTTGGGAGAAGTGGGAATCAATAGTCCTCACTGATCTAGACTCCACCAACGTCTCACTAATTATCTTGACCTGAACTCTTGATCCTTCTTTCTTCCCACCTTAAGAGCCTTCTTTAAGGCCCCTTTTTTAGAAGGCTTTTGTTGCACACCCAATGTAGAAGAAGGATTAAATTTTGTGGATTCAGGAGCATAGTTTGCACTATCAAGGTTGGCACCAATAATACTAGGACCCCCTACAACCTCTGACAACGGTCTAGACTCCTCCAAAGTAGTAGTAGAGGGAGGAAGATCCGTATCCATTTGAGCCTCACACACCTCAAGCATCACTGGTTTGGGATTGCTAGTTGGTATGCTTCCAATGCTTGTTTCCACCAAGGGACCATTTTTCCCCTACAAATCCAAGGGAACTCCCTCTTCCTGCACCAAGTCCTCCAAAGCCTCAAACCTATTAAAAGTATCCTCCTCCTGTCTATCCTTAAGAGTTCTCTTCTGACCTCTACCTCTATTTTGATTCCACATTGGAACAAAGCCATCATTATTAGATTCCAACACCTGAGTAGGAGCCTTACCCTTCTCCAACTTCTGAGCTAGATGCGCAGGAGCATTACTTACACCAATAACATGAATAGCTCATGGACAATTCCATTGGAGATAACCATGTTCATGGCACAATATGCACTTGAAAGGTAAAGCCTCATAGTCTAACTACTGTGTCCAAGAATAAGATCCAATATTCATGTCAACAGAGTTCGGTAGTAGATTATTCAAATCAATTTTGACATATATTTTAGCAAAGGATAAAATCCTTTTATTCAATGTTTTTTGAGAGGGTCCAATAGGTTTCCCAAGCAACAAATCTATCATTTGCAAAATGTCACTTCTCTAGCATTCAAGAGGTAGGCACGACAACCTTATCCAAACCGGAACCCTAGAGGGGAGCTCCTCTACCAAATTGAAACCACCATGCCATGGTTTTATAAAAAGACCCACCTGATTGTAAAAATAGGGCCCTTCCTTCGAAAGCCCTGTTTCAATTAGCAACACAAGAAAAATTGACCAAAAATAAATTATTAGCAGCTAACATAATATTGAAATCTCGTTTAGGGTTCCAAGTTTTGCGAATCTGATAATACAAAAAGGGAAGTGAAACCCTCATCCCCATGAATTTACATATCAAAACATGGTTGCAATAGTACTCCACATCTTCAGCTATAGATTCTAGTTGAATGACTAGAACTGACCATTCTTGGGCTTTCACCAGACACCCATTCACCCTCTTCAATTTGAGGGCACCAGGAAAAGTTGGATTAGAAGTTGTGGACACTGAAAAATTAACCCTTCTACTTTTTTTGTCTTGTTTGGGTCTTCCTTGTGACCTTGGCTTAGTTGTGCCTTGATTTAATGTTGCAATGTGGTCAACACATTCACATTAGGTCTTGGGTCCTAGCAAATTAAAATAATTCAAGTGGTGCCTTACTTAAGTGTTGTAACACATTTTCACACTTTTCTAGGAACTTCTTAATATAATTCACTTAAATAACCTTTTTTTATCACTTACAGAGTCTTATTTCAAAGTGTTGTAAAGTGTTGTAACAAACTTTCATGCTTTTCTAGGCTTGTCATCAATAATTTGACCCTTTCTTATGTTTAAATGGCCCCATTATACACTTACAAGCCCTACTTAAGTGTATTTTTGAGAATAATCCCGTTAAGCATCATTTAATACACTTTAATTCCCAAAAACCAACTTAAAATGCCTAAGTGGGACCAAGTCGCCACTAGGGGTGACTAACTCCCATTTGGCTCAAAAATAAAAATTATTTCAGAATTCTAGCGGGATATTTTCTAAGCCTTAAGGTCAGCCTATGATGTGGTATTTTCAGGAAATTTTGTATAATCATGTATAAATATAGGATTTTCCTCTCATTTTTCATCTCCTTAATCTCCAACATTTTCTTAATTGTCTAATGAAGCAATCAAGTGATTTTGCATTCAAGCATTTTGTCTACAAGAGTATTCAAGCACTTTGGAGCCATTACTTGCATATCTTTAGATTTCTACTGTGCTGTAGAAAAATGGTCCCTTGTCATTTTCATGGTCTTTTAGCTCTTGTTTCATGGTGTTGGAGCTATGTTGCTTTGATTTTATGATGTATCATGGCTTGAACATGTTTATTTAGGTACTAAAATTCAAAGAATTACATCTTGTGAAGGTGTTGTGAAGTTTTGTAAGACATTTCTACATTCTTCTAGACTCTATTTAATGCATTTCACCTAAAAATAACATTTTCATTCATCAAAAAGTCCTATATTGAAGTTTTGTAAAGTCTTGTAATAAGATTTCACGCTTTTCTAGGCACATCTTCACTATTTACACCTTTCTCATGCTTTATTTTATCTTTTTATGCCCTCATATGCTTATATTAAGTGTATTTTTGGATCTTATCCTAATAAACAACATTAAACATAACATTTTTCCCAACACATGGTTTTAGCTCCTAGGTGGAACCCATTTTCCATGGATGGTGAATGAGTCCCCCTTGGCCCCAAATTCAAAATATTTCAAATTTCCTTTCGGGATTTTATTCAAATTCACTTCATGTCAGCTTGTGATGAGGTATGAATGGATAGTAAGGCACAAGAATTGTATAAATAAGTTTTTTTCACCTCATTTTACATCTCCTCACAAAAGCATTCCATCTCCTAAGTCATTCAAGCAATCTCCACATTCAAGCATATATTCAAGCACTCAAGCATTCTACATCATCAAATCAAGCACTTTCAAGCACTTTGGAGCAGCCATTGACATCAAGGATCTTGGTAAGTTAGTAACACTTTCATGTTGCTCATTTATCATTTCCTTTACATTTCATTCATTTCTATTGGGTTTGATTACCAAAGTGGGGTTTGACCAAGGCAAACCACTATCCATTAACCCCTCAACATTTTCCCCCTTTTTGCATGTGTATTTGCAGCCTTGTTTTGCAAATTTAACAGGTTTAAAGGTGTTGGAAAGTGGAAATTAAGTCAACTATGATCTTCAAGTCAACTTATCATCCTTTGAAGCATTTTGAGTGTTTTCTATTCGTTTCCTATAGAACTGACCTCGACAACCTGACATTCAGACATCTCCAAATCTAGTGTAGTAGAGTTGCCTCCTAATTTTCTAGAAATCTTGGGGAGGACTGATTCACCACCCTTGGCGAATGAGTCCCACTTGAAATTTGAAAACCTATATTTTGTCAGATTTTGGATCCTGACTGTCAGAAATCAGTTCTTGACACTTTTTCATTAGTAGGGGGATTGATTTGCCACCCTTGGCGAATGAGTCCCACTGTGAAAAATCAGTAAAATCCATCGACATTCCAAACACTCCAGACAACTCATATTTCATCTAGGTGCACTTAGATTTATCCCTATACCTTTTGTTCTGCTTAATTTCTTCATTTTCATAGTTGTTTGCATATCACAACGTGTTTTCAAATATAGCTTAAATTGCACTTTTGCATTCATTTTAGATCATCTTAATAAGTCAATTTCATTTAGTTAAGTTCATTTACATCATATCACATTGCATACATCCTAATTTGAGTGTAACATAAGCATTTTTGGATCTAATCGCTCTCCTTTTAGGTGAAAAATCCTATAAGAGTTAGAGAGTCCATTGGGTCCAAAAATCTATATCACATCTACTTCAAGGGTTTGGTGAGTTGTATCATTTCATATTTTTCATTCATCAAATTCTCTTTTCATTTCATTTCATTTCATTTTCAAGGGTTTAATTACCAAACCGGGATTTGACCAAGGAAAACCCTTATTCACTAACCCTTAACACTTTTTCCCCTCTTTGCATGTGTTTTGCAGGTCTTGTGTGAAGATTTTTCAAAGAGAAAGGTGTGAAAAGTTTTCAACAATTTGTCAAAGTCCTTCAAAGTCTTGAAAACCCTAAAAGAAGCTCAGAGAATACCTATAGGCTAGATTCTGCAGATTTAGATTCAAAAACCTGTTAGGAGCTGAAGTGCAGACTGAAAGCCTTTTGGGGATGACACAAGGCATTAAGACATTCATGTCTCTTTCATGTTGACCCAAAAGGTTTTTCTTTTTCTTTGCCTTTTTCTTTTCTTGTGTTTTCCTTTTGGGGATGATGCAAGGCATTGAGACATTCCTGTCTCTTTCATGTTGACCCAAAAGGCTTTTCTTTTTCTTTTCCTTTTTCTTTTCTTGTGTTTTCCTTTTGAGGATGACACAAGGCATTGAGACATTCCTGCCTCTTTCATGTTTACCCAAAATCTTTTCCTTTTTCTTTTGCCTTTTCTTTTTCATTTGGTCTTGTGTTTTCCTTTTGGGGATGATGCAAGGCATCAAGACACCCTATGTATCTTCCATGTTGACCCAAAATGTTCTTTATTTTTCTTCGTTTTCACTCTCTTTGTATCATTCTTCCAATTCTATGTATTTGGGGAATGATGATAGTTTCGAGCTCTCTAAACAAAAAATTGCAACAAAGAACATACCGACCCCAAATCCATAGATCCCTTATGTGTTTGGTGTTTTTATTTTGGGGGCAACCCCTTCCTTTCCTTTTTCTTTTTCCTTTCCTTCACATGATGTAGCTTTACTCAGAAACATATGACTTGGCATAAGGGCTTTCCAAGTTGGCTCTCATGTCTCTCTTTTTGTTTGTATTGTTCATTTTGCTACTTTAAAGTAATTGCTCATAGTATGGTGTGTAGCAATTCCTTTAAAGTGGGGGCATACATTGACATTATCATTTTGCATTTTTATTTTTTCTTTGTTCTTAGTGCAACCTTCTTATTTCATATGATGCATTTTTTCACTTTGTGGATTACATTGGGTGTGATGTCCTTCATGAGCATGATCTATCTTGGTATATTACATTCCTCTTGGTGGCTTGATGCAACACACTACATCCCCTAAGTTGCAAATTTTCTACTCTTTCATTGGTCCTCTCTTGGAGACATTAGACACAATGTTCCCTAAGTTAAAGACCTCACATAAAATAAGCAATAATCCTTTGAACATTCTTTGCATGTTGCATTTTTCATTTGTTATATGGCCACCTTGCATAACACAACTTGCATGCCTGTGGTGGCATCACGTTTGTTCATGAGCTCTAAGCATACAAATTTTTGCTTGTCTCGTGAAGCTTGAAAAGTCATTTTCTTTTGTGGTTCCTTATTAAAGTTATCAGGAGGTATAAATTTGGTATGGTTGAGTGGGAAGCCCATTCTGAGGCATGAATTGCCCCATAGCCACCTACGTGTATGTGAGTGCATACTAACCATGGGTGTATGTTTCTCACCTTTTAGGTCTTCTCACCTGACAGATAGCCAGGAGTTTTGTTGCCTCAGAGTGAGTAAGCATTTTTTTGGACAAACAACCTAGATCTGATCCACATCATGTTGGACAAATGGTAAAAGCTTGATCCAATTCATTCTCTCTTTCTTTTTCCTTTTCTTTCTCTCTTTCATCTTTGGCATTGTGTGCTTGTTCCTTGTAATTATTCTTGATATCATGTGTTCCCTTTGCATTTATGTTGGTTTGTCATGAGATCTTGATCCTGGGGTTTGATCACCCCTCTTGATCGTTGTTGTCCCATATTGCTAGCATTAGTTCATGGGAACCCCTCTTGATTGCACGTGGGTCTACTTTAGTGTGAGTTTGAAGGAAGTTCATCCTCTCACTAAAGTGGGGGCTAAATATAGACACCAAAAAAGTAGCCCTTCTACTTTTTCTGTCTCGTTTGGGTCTTCCTTGTGACCTTGGATTAGTTGTGCCTTGATTTAATGTTTCAATGTGTTCAACACATTCACATTAGGTCTTGGGTCCTAGCAAATTAAAAGAATTCAAGTGGTGCCTTACTTAAGTGTTGTAACATATTTTCACACTTTTCTAGGACCTTCTTAATATAATTCACTTAAATAACCTCTTTTTATCACTTACCAAGTCTTATTTCAAAGTGTTGTAAAGTGTTGTAACAAACTTTCACACTTTTCTAGACTTGTCATCAATAATTTGACCCTTTCTTATGTTTAAATGGACCCATTATTGTAATACCCCTCCGTGTCAGTTGTTCTGAACTTGTGTGTGTCTCATTGGTTACTGTGTTATTTGATTGTGTGAAAAATATAATATGTTAGTAATCATGTTTATATAATTAATTAAATCATATGTGATTTGCAAGGTTATTTAAAATATGATTAGAAATTAAAATAATAATCAATTAAATTAAATCAGATGATTTAGAACAAATGATCAAATTAAACTAATTGTTTTGTAAAAGTATTCTTTAAGGATATTCGATAATAATTAATAATTCATTAGTTGTTCAAAGATCATTATTATAATAAGGAATTTAAATAGATAGGAAGTTGAAGTGTCTTAAAAGAAGAAAAGCTGGAAAGAAACATTACCTTTAGAGCATTTGGAAGTTGAAGAGAATGGGGGAATATGTAAAATAAATAATAACTTTATTCAGCTTACGGGGGGAGGGAGGCAACCAGTCGGGGGAGATTGATAGGGGTATTCGAAAAAGATTTGGGAAAAACCTTGAAACAGTGGGCTGGAGAAGATGGGAAGCTGAAACTCGACACCAAGTTCATAACCGTGCCAATTGATTTCATCCAGGTTTTTTGTTACCTATACTTTAATTCTGTTTTGGGAAAAATGTATTAGCATTTTGTGAATTACCTCTTGTAAGCAAACTCTCGTTGTGTTTTCCATTTGTCAGAATTTTGTTTGAAATTAATATCCTGCGAAGATAATATCATTTGGTATGCTAGTCATTACGCTCTGGTGCATTTTCCATCCTAAATCTGTTGTAGTTTCCAATCCTTATTGTATACAGTTTCCAAGGTATACGCTTAAGTCTTCATTATTATGTCAATTTGAATACCTTCTTAATTTCTTTCACCTTGGCCAACGCATGGAAGGTAAGGCTCAATGCATAGAGACCGAATCCCTGAATCTGTCCTTCCAGCAACTTACTTGATCATGGTAGGGTGTATAGATTTAAATAAACTCTCTGATTTTTTATTATCATATCCTAAATGTTATCCGCAAGACGGAAGGAAAATGGCTTCTCACGTTTTTGCAACCGTAACCATCTCAAACTTGGAGGAAGCTTGGTTCGTGTGTCTTCTCTGATGCCGTCAATGAGCAGATTGTTCAAGTGAAGAAATTGAGGACCAATGAGCAGATTATTTAATTCTCTTGGTCTGCGCAATGTTTCAAGCCTTTGCCAATTACCTCCGTTCAGTCGAAGCTGAGAGAAATTGATGTTATTGGATATAGTGCTTAGATAAGCTCCTTCGCATAGTCTGGTAATCTAAATTTATGTAATCTCCCTGATACCATTGGCAACCTATCACAACTGCAGTGTTTAGACCTTGGATCGTGTATAAATTTAAATAGTCTCCCTGAAACCTTTGGCAAACGTTACAACTGCAACTCTTAGACTTGCATAGGGGTAGTAAATTAAATAAGTTCTCTGATTTCGTTTGTCAAACTGTCTTAGCCGCGCCCTTTTTGAATCATAATAGGAAGTTTAAAAGCTTATGTAATCTCTCTTATTTCATTGTCAACCTGTCACTGCTTGGTAGTCAATATAGTTTGCTACTTTTCCATTGCTAGTTACGGTGGCTTGTGATATTTTGGGTTATTCTATTAATTCTTATTCCCATAAAAACATTCTCATATTCCTTTTATATAAATTTCATTTAATAAAAAGATCCTATGTGGAGAGTTTAAAAATTAAGCCCTTACACTATAAACATTAGTTTACTTTACATAATCAAGCTTTGTAAATATATGTATTTGTAAATCTAGTAGTTATGCATTAAATGAGTATCATTTTGTAATTTTTGTTTAGTCTCTCTAAACTTCATGTTGATGGAATGATTTTATTTGGATGAGCCTCCTTTATGAGTTCAATTATAAGAGTCTAAGTATGTTTAGTTGATAAAAAGTCTAGGAATGTAATGTTAGGTTATTTCATATAGGTTTCATTTCCATGTTTTCTTGGTTAAACTCTTAATATTTCTAAGGGTAGTTGGTTACTTAAATAAAGTTAAGTTCCCTTGACATTGAAAATTGAATGAAGGTTATTTCCATTATTTGATTAGAAGATTAAGAAATTTAGGATATTATAATTATCACAATTATTATGGATTATTCTTTGTTAATTTGTAGGTGAATGTTGTCATTTTATAACCCTTGGAGTAGAATGGTAAGATTATTGTGTAAGCTAAATAACTAGGAAATTGTATTAAGATTGTCTCAAATATTATTATTCGAGAGAAATAATCTTTTAATTTAAATATGAGATTAATGATAAGGAATATTACTGATTATTGTATCTAATTTAAATAGAAAGGTAGGTTGAAAATATTAACTTGGGATTTCTTTTAATATAGTGGAAATTAAAATATGAAGTACATATTTACTTCTTCTTATATGTTCTCTTATTTGGTGTTCTAATTTTATAGTATTAATTTGGTGATATCTTTTAATTCCTTTATATTTCTTTTAGTTTAAGAATTAAATAAATATTATTTTAATATCTAACTCCTCGCATCTTATAGAAATTTACTAGGAACAATGATTCTCTTAATTATATATTCTAATTAAGAAATTGTTGAGTATCATGTCATGGGTGTTGTACTGAACTTTTATGGAATTGTGTATCCTTGGCCATGGTTAAGTATTATAATAAATTCTATTTGATTTCATTATGGTAGTTTTATAAACTTGAATCAACGAAATAAAATTATTCCTTGAATTGAGTTCTCATCCTTAATCATTTCATTTGGATTATTAGCTAGTGGATCACTTTATGACAATTCGGGTGTCTAACCGATGAGGTTCTTATATGGATAGTTATTTAGAACTTGAGATTGTAATTGGCCTGTTTGTTGAGAAGATTGATTTTGTTCTGATTGATAATGTGAATAGATAATTGTTGTTGTTGCCATGTTTTCTGATTTTTATGATGGTAATTTACGTACCAATCTAAGGGATTCTTGTGAGGAGAAAATCGAGGTCTCCCGTGGAATACCTAGTTGGTGGCTTTAGGTTTTGTTAAGTGATTTTGTTGAATTAAAGGTTGATTTTCTCTTTTGCGTTTCCCTATTTGGGGTGACACCATTGTTGATTTGTGATTAGTGTCTTATGGCTTAAAAACATCAGATTATATCTTCACTTCGCAATATTGTAAAGGTTGGAAATGATTGATCTTTAAAATAATGTTCTTTATAGATTGTTTCGAGTTACTTCTTATTGGAGGAATGGATATCTTGTATTTGAATGTGTGGTTTTATGGATTGTTTTGTTAGATCCTTTCGATGTGACTTTTCGTGAGTTGATTTTGAGTTGGAGATTTCTCTCATTTAATTTATGTTGCTATTCATTGGGAACCCATATGTTTTCTATTGTTCTTTATCCTAAGTGGTAAATCGGTTAATGTTTTCATTGTCATGATTGATGGTTCTGCTTGAGTTGTTAATGAGTCAAATTGAAAAGTTCTTTGAGTTATGGGTATTCCGAGAGGAGAAAATAGGGGTTTCCCTTGGATTTCCGATTTAGTTTGTATCGAAGTTGTTGATGTTGTTTGAATGGAGTTGTTGATCTTATTTTGATGTATTCTCTTATTATATTTGAAGCGCAATTAGTGCTTGTGACCTTGCAATTATGGTTGTCAGTTCTTTGATGGGGAACCCTAGTGTAAACTTTTTGAGAATCTTCCAGAGGCTTGAGTTGATTGATAATTGATGTTCTCTCTCTTTATGTTCCCTTGATGTGGCAAGTGTTTTGGTATCTTTATTTTGAAAGGGTTGTACGAGACTTTGTGAGACTCTGATGTTGTACATGTTAGCGAGATGGGTAATGCCTCGCATGCTTTTATGATGTGATTCTTTGTTCAAATTATGATGGTACAACCCTTGGTTTTTATGTTGTTGGGTCTCTAGGGAGAGTGGCTCCTCGTGGGGGCCAACGTACCGTTTAAGGGGAAGGGCTCAGGATAATCCATGAGTGAGTTAGTAATCAAGTGAAAACCTAATAATTAACTTAGGAGGGTTGGTTAGTAATATCATTATAAGATAAAAAAAAATGAATGCCTCATCTTCATTAGTGCTTCCGCAGACTAATGGAAGGCTGAGAAGGCCGTGGTTGGCAAGGTCGTAACCTCGTCCTCATGAGAGGTTATTGGCTCCGCATGAGCTACCCTATGGTGCTGGTGCCTCAAGTAGGAGGAAGGGCCAGGAGATCCATAGATGGGGGCCGCTACCGGGCCAGAGGAAGGGCCGTGGATAACCCATGTAGGCTGGCGCGATGACACTCTCCCCTAGTTGCCCATGTGTTTTACTTTATTGTGTTCCTCTGGAAGTAGGTTGTGGGAGTTGGTTTAGATTGTTGATATATGGATTTATATTGAGTTGTGATTATTGCCTTGATACATTTTTAGTATACTTTATGGTCTTGTATGATCTCATTTATATTTGATTTACGATCTTGTATTTTTATGATACTATGATATGATGTTATTGCAATTTGGAATTGTATTATGTTTATTATTTTAGTTTGATTTGGAAGTGTTTCATAATCATCCTTGGTTACTGGTCATTGCTTGGATTTATGTGATGAAATTTATGATTTTAAGTTATTATGTTGACTCTTGGATATTGTTGATTATGTCATTGTGATCCTTGAGTTTTATGATACTTTTGTATGATGTTGAGTCTTGTGGTTCCGTGTTTGGATGTTCTTGGTTGAGGCCTTTTTCTTGTCATCTCCTTAGCATGGGGGGTGGGTCTTCAGACTCACATGGTCGGGTGGAACGTGCTAAGCACCCCATTGGGTCCCCAATCGAGGATCGAGAGGTGCAGATTGGTGTTGTTGCAACGACTCCAAAGTTGTATCTGTCTTGGAACCAGTTATGATATTGTGCATCATGTTATCTTGTTGTATGGTTTCCATTCATGATTGGAAACATTATTGTATCATTGTACCTCTAGAACATTGTATTGTAATGTAACGTTAAACCTTATGTGGCTATTGGAAATTGTTATTCAATGTGTTAAGTTAATTATGCATATGTTGTATTTATGTACGCAAATGGTTCTTATCAATGATTTATCATGTATGTGCTACATTTGATAATGTTTACTTTATATCTTTGGATTTTATTCTTTATTGCTGTTGTATGGATCTAAGTCGCGTAATGACTCTTCGTGTACCCCAAGGGATGTGTGTTAATGAATCTATTTAAATGAAATTGTGTTATGACTTAATGTGTATGTTATGTTTACTTTATAAAAAAAAAATAAAATTGATGTAATTATTATGTAATTGTCCTTTGGGGTTTACTAGATGGGCTATATAGAGAGATAGAGACATAGAGAGACAAGAAGATAGAGGTAGAGGTATATGGATAGAAAGAGATAGAGAGAGTAAGAGGTGGATATGGTTACAAGTAGAGAGATATGGAAAGAAAGAGATGGGGAAGAAAGAGGTTAGGATAGATGAAGTGAATAAGAGAGTTAGAGATAATGAGATATAGAAAGATGGAGTAATAGGGAGAGAGGAAGAGAAAGAGGAACAAATGGGGATAGAAAGAGTGAGAGATAACTTGAGAAACATTTAAATAGAATAAACTAGATCCAAATTCAAAATATATCAAAATCTAATATTAATAAAAATGATATTTAAAAATTAATAATAAATAACAAACTTTTATTTTAGAAAATAATTAAATAAAAAAGTAATACCTTTTTTTACATTTATTAGAATCAAAATATTAATAAAATATGTACCTAAAAAATATGATTAAGATATCACAAACAATATTAACACTAATTAAAAGCAAAACTCAAGCCAAGCCACTAAGAGGAATATAATATGCTAAGAGAGATCACACTCTTGAGGGACATCACACCCAATGTCACCACAAAGCAAAAGAAACATCACATGAAGTAAGAAAACTATACCATGATACATGAAAAATGTAAAAGGAATAATGTCAATGTATGCTCCCACCTTAAAGAAAGTGCTAAACACCCTACTATGAGCAATTACTTTAAAGTAGAAAATGATTAATGCTAACAATAAAGATGGCATGATCACTAAATTGGAAAGCCCTATCTCAAGTCATATGTTTCCAAATAAAGCTACATCATGAGAAATGAAAAATAAATGGGTTGCCCTTAGAACACATAAGGGATCTAGGTTAAACCCACAAAACTAGTTTACAATTCCAATGAGGAAGGAAAAGTTGCAAAAAAATTCCCCCATGCAAAAAAAATTGATTTTTGGTGGTTCGAACGAACATTTGGCTCAAGCGAACCCAAAGGGGGTCTTATAGAACCCCCCTTTGACTGAACTCATTAAATGTAGGGTCCCACATTTCCTAGGAAAAAAAGAAAATGAAAGGGTTGTGGAAAGGGGATTTGCCTGAACCCTAGTTTGAGAAAACCATGGTTCAAGTGAACCTCAAAGTGGGGTTTGCTAGAACCACGGTTCACTCAAACCCCCCTTTTCTCCCTTCTCCCCCTTTGGCACCAAAAGACTCCAAAATTTTTCCCTTAGAAGCTCGAATTGCAAATGAAAATGGAGGAGACTTCATAGAACCAACTAGATGATGGTAATCCTGAGAATGAGCTATCCAAAGAATATAATTTTAATATTTTTTAGTTTTATTATGTATTTGTGTTTTTAGTTTGATTAAACATAGGTTTTTCACTAAAAATCAAGCTCTTTGTTTTGCGCATGTAGAAAAATAGTAGATTATTAAAAAAAAATTGAAAAATACGAGTGCACCAAATATTGAAGTCCTTGATCCAACAAAAAAAAATTGATACATACAAAAAAAGCTATGTTGTGTACGGTCTTCCTATGTCTGAATTGTAATTGGTTTGACTTCAAAGCTTGATTAAGAAAAAAGTATTTAATAAAACACTATGAAATCAATTGAAAGCACTAGATATCATAGTTACAAATCTAAATTCAAAAAAAATAGAATTTTATCCTTCATGGAAAAAAAAAATTGTATACGGTGAGTGTCACTCCTTAAAAATGGTGTTTACTAAAAAAACTAATTTTTAAAGGAGATGGAAAAAGAAGTGCAATCTGATTCCAAAATTTAAAAAATATATATATTTAGAATCTACAAAAAAAGTGTCACAAATCACTAGTTTGCATCATCTTCAAATTTGTCACGGTTTGGCCACTATAGGTGCCCAAAAATAAAGATTTAGTTAGAAAAAAATTAGTATAGTGTCTAGTTTGGCCAAAAAATGTAAACCAGTATTGTTGGATCACCCTCTATGCATTTGGGGTTAGTATGTTCTTTCTACAGGCTTGATGGAAGAAGTTGGGTCTACAAAAAGCTCAAAAAGTGGTAGTGTTTTTGCTATTTTTTATAATTTGTCACACTTGAATTGAAATTTTGAGGCACTTGCACAATGAATCTTGGAAAAAGTTGGTAATATAAAATTTATCATTTTGAATTTAGTTTCCAAATATATAATTTATTCAAATACCCAAATTATAGAAATTCAATTTTGATAGGGATGTATGAAAACAACTTTTTAAAAGTCCCTATTTTTTTACCATACCATGCACATGTACGAACACCGCTTTTTGACCCAAATAAAAGTATTTTTCTAATTCCTTTTGTGGAAAGAGAGCTAACAACATGACTATTGATGAGAAAAAAAATTTGTAATTTTTTTTTAATATTATTTTTATTGAATTTTTATTGGCCTTAATTGTTGTTTGTAAAAATTGATGTGTACGAAAAACATAATTGGACCTAAAGTAAACATTTTTTTAATTTTTTTTTTTATTTTGTAGAGAATTTTCTGAGGACTGATGCCATATAATTTTTTTTACAAGAAACTTAACCAAAAAAAGTTATTAAAAAACAAAAACCCCTGATATTTCAAGTTTAAGGACTAGTTTGCTTAGAAAATAATTAAAAAATAAAAAATTTAATCCAATCTTAATAGAAATTATATATTTGAAAACTAGACATTGTGTTCTCTAATGGATTTTAATTTTATGGATTGATTCATAAAAAAATTCCATCAACCATATTGCCAATGTTAGCTTTTTCTCTCGAAATTTCCTTGGCTTTTTACTTGTAGGTTTAAGCCTAGGTGTTTGGTTACCATGCCTTTTCTAAGCCTAAATCAAAATGACAAATGTCTCTTGTGAATTTCAAAACCTTTGGGAGCAAGTACACACTTCAAAATAGGTACCTATTTTAAAAAGTGAATGGGTATTTGTTTTAAAGCTAAAAAATGACACTTCCCCTAAATGTGAACCCAACTTCTCACTAAAACCCTAGAATATTTTTAGAGAACTCAAAACTGTTATCATTCCCCAAATACTCATAGAAGAAGAAGAATGACACAAAGAGAGTGAAAACAAAGAAAAATATTTCGGGTCAACCTAGAAGAGACATGAAGGTCTTGATGTCTTACGTCATCCCCAAAAGGAAAACACAAGGCAAAGAAAAGATAAAGGAAAAGCTTTTGGGTCAACATGGAAGAGACATGAATTTCCCAATTCCTTGTGTCATCCCCAAAAACAAAAGCACAAGACAAAGAAAAGATAAAGGAAAATATTTTGGGTCAACATGGAAGAGACATGAATGTCTTAATGCCTTGCATCATCCCTAAAAGGAAAAACACAAGATAAAAGGAAAAGATAAAATATTTAAAACATAGAAAAGAATCTAGGTACATATAGAGGAATGCTACAATGAGAGATACATATGTATCAAACATAACAACATGAGGGATCAAATTATACATATGCTATCACACAAAAGAAAAAGAAACAATGCATTTACGACTAGTAAGGCACATGTGAGTCAACCTATTAGTAGGTCATCCACATCCCAATCATTTTCCTTGTATACCGAAGGTGGAAAACTAGCCAAAAGGACAATATCAAGTGTTGAACTAGGGTCATTGCCAAATTCAACACTCTTCCTAGGAGAATTACCATTTAAGCTCATGGAATAGGAAAATAATGTGTTCAATTCATTATGAACCTATTCATAAATTTTAGTGACCTCATCATTATCATGTAAGTTAATCACAAAAGGAGGTTGAGTGATAATGTCTAAAGAAGGGCTTATCTCCTATTGTGGTATAATTAAAAAAAAAATGGCAAAGGGGGAGACTCATCATGCATTGCTTCTGTCAAGTTTGGATCTTGATTTTCTTTGTTTATTTCTTCATTTAACTTTCATTCAAGGGCATGACATCTATGCCTATGCACTATAGTACCTCTATTTCTTTTAGTTCGGTTTTCAAGTTGTGTTTGTGTAGGAGCAGGATGATCAATCATAGGTTTATTTTCCTCCCTATGGGGAAGAACGGAAGAAAACATGAAAGGTCATTCAACCACTTTCTCTTTAACTTGGTAAACTTGTTCTATTCTAGGAGGCATGATAGGATTGTTTCCATTATCTCTTGGTCTCTCATAGGAGGTAGGCAAAGGATCCGTCTTAGGTTTTTCTTGGTTTTTTGGAATGTCTTTAGGCTCAATCATGGTTTCATCAAGGATAGTAGGTTCGTCATAGGTTTAGGCATGTTTTGGAGGGATAATTTTACTATTCATTTCACCTTGAACTTTTGGTATGATTTGAAAAAGAAGTCTTCTCAAATTTTGATAGGTTACATAGGCTCAAGGCAAAAGAAATGTAATGATTTAAGTTTCCACAGGAAGACAAAGGATTAAAGCCACTATGATGGATAGTGAAAATTTCATTTTCAAAGGGAAACTTTAATCATTTATTCACAACCGAAGGGACAACATTCATGGAGGGAAGCCATGGATAACTTAGCTTTACACGAAATTTCAATTGTGGGATGATGGAGAATGAGACATCTAGTGTTTTTTATCCTATTTATAAAAGAAAGGTGATCAATCCCATCATAGGGCAAGTGAAGCCATTATGTGTCTTTATCCATGCTTTCAATTTATCATATATTCCTTGGTAGAGCTCATGCAAAAGTAAGAATTCATCAATGATCACATTATCTCCATAGATGGGATTTTTCAATATCCCATTAGTAGGCTTATCATAGATTCAGCTAGCTATGTAGAGATGACCATTAGGTGCATGTTTAAGGATATATTTAGAGGAGAAATAAATGTGAAGAGGCTTTTGAGGTCAGTCTGTATGATGTTGAGTTTTGAACAATGCAACCAAACCATCGATAGGATTGTGTTCTTGTTGATCAGTATCCATAGGACTTTGTTGAATTGTATGTATGTTTTCATCATCCGTTACAACATTCATCGCATCAATCTTTGTAGTTTCAATAGCTTTGACAAATGAAATATTGTGTTTTAGCATGGGGTTGGTAAATATTTGAAAATTTTGGTTAGGAGGGGAAACAGACCTATTTCCTTGTCATTAACACCTCCAATGGAAAGACGACCAGAATCAATGAGGTCTTGTACAAGATGTTTAAGACACTTACAATGTTTTTTGTCATGTCCATTTTATCAGTGATAATGGCAATAATAATTTGATCTAAAGTTCAAAGGTAAAGGTTTAATAGGATCAGGATTTTTAGTGGGAATCAAGGTAATCATCTTCTTTTCTAAGAGTTGTGACATTGTATTATGGAGGGTATCAGGTAGGGGAGTGAATTTTCTTTTCTGGTCCTTATAGCTAAAGGGTATCGTTGCTTTTACAATATCATCACTTTTACAATAGCTACTTGGTTATTAACATGTTGAGTTGTTTGTTGAGGGGAATTTAGTTGAATTTAACCTTTGTTCTATTTTCTAAAAGGTTTATAATTGTTCTAGTTTGTAGACTCAGAGTTCTTAGTTTGGCCAAAGTGGGAGTTTGCATCTCGACTACTAACCAAGTTTTCATAATCACAAAGGGTAGTACATAAGTGAATGAAGGAGGGGAATTTCATCATGGTAATATTATCTTGTATCTTACTTTACAAATTCTCTATGAACATATTTTGAAGGTGAGGGTCAGGGACCTTTATGTCCATTTGGGAATAAAGCAATTGATAGCATGAAATAAAGTTTGTAATATTTTCCTCTTATTTTTTATTACATCTCATAAAATTGGCTAAGGTCATCTTAGAGGTCATATGCACTTGGAAATGGTTGATAAATTCCTCAAAAATTTCATTCAATGAATGAATTGATTTTTTTAGTAATGAGCAAAACCATTCTAA
The DNA here is from genome assembly GCA_007258455.2 of Sequoia sempervirens. NCBI lineage: Eukaryota > Viridiplantae > Streptophyta > Pinopsida > Cupressales > Cupressaceae > Sequoia > Sequoia sempervirens. The sequence goes on from VDFB02271358.1 coordinate 590,622,766, forward strand.
GGTTGTATCCTTTAAGGATCTTGAGAAAATCTTAGCCAAGGGTTTATCATCAAGAATAAAGTCATTACATAAGGTAGTATAACGAAAAAAAGGTTAGAAGCATCTCCTTTCCCCTCATATTTTCTCAAATATAGGCACCTCTAAACCTTGTGGTATCGGTGTTCATAATATCTCCAAGGAAAATGAGCTACTTTTGACATAATATGTAGGAGGGCCATTTTGATTTTTGTTAATAGTGGAAACTTGCTTTTGAAGGGATGAAATGGTTGCAAAAGTTGGTTTATGATAGGGTCATTATTTGTATTTTGAGATGGAGGTTAATAAGGTGGTGTGTACATATCTGAAGGACAAGTGAATGGAATTCTTATAGGTGGTAAACTAGTGGGAGATATGATGTGCAAGGCCACAAAGGTACTAGAGATGCTACCAAAAATACCTAAGGAGGAATCACATTACTAGTAGGTTGCATTGTTGTGATTTGAGGCTTTGTATAGGTAGGAATAGAGGTAATTGTTGTGGGAGGGAGAATTTTAAGTCCTCCTTGGCTTGTGGCATTGTTCAATGGTAAAGGAAAACTAGTGGATGAGCTAGGTGTTTTCAAAATATTTGAACTATGTTACACACAAGGTCAAGTCCATCCTCACTTTCAAGAATGTGATGAATATTATCTATGGTAGGGATGGTGGTAGTTGAAATATTCTCAGTAATTATTTGATTTTGTAGGTTTTCTAAGTCTTCATGAATTTGGATTATGTTTTCTTGTGAAACACTATAAACCATTGTTTCAACATGTGTTTCACTACTTGAAGGCAAGGAATTGTTAAGGGTATGGTCCATACCTAGTGAACTAGTGTGAACACTAGTAGTGAAAGAACTAGACAACCCAAGATCAACAATGATTGTGCTATTGCGAGATAACATGAGTCTCAAACTTCATCTAACTATAGTATTAGCAATAGGACACCAAGTAGAAAAGCTCATGCAAGGGATACTAAATGCAAGATAGATGCAAATGAAATTCAAGCTAAATGCAATGAAATGAATATAATAGACTCTGTAAACTAAAACAGAAAGTTATCAATAGAAAATAGAAGATTAGAAGTAGAGTTCTAAATTTTGGAAAATGCAATTTAAAATATGCATTGGGACTAAATCGCCCCGACAGGCATATGAGTCCTAGTGAGGGTTTTTTTCACAAATTTGAGAAATTTTTAAGTGATTTTTATGCTTTTAGTTTGGATGATATGTAGAATAAGTGAAAATGCATATTTTATATTTTTTTCAATGACACAAGATGCAAAAATGCAACCTATATGCACTTTCACTAATGCATGATTTAGAAACCCTAGAATTCCAATTAACTAATGCAAGCCCTAATGAAAAGTTAATGCAAGCAAGATGTAGGATGATGATGCACTCCAAATAAGAATTCAGATGTTATAAATTTATGGGTTCACCAAAATGAAAGGATGAAAATTATTTGAGTTCTATGCTTGGGAGATAGAATAAAAATATTCTTCACTTCTCATTCAACTTGGAAAACCCTAGACATCTCAATCTCAGGAATGCAAAGGAGAAAGAGATCTTGCAATAGGGTTGTCCTAGGGTCTGATTATAAACCAAAGAGGGGTTCACCACCAAGCTAGGGCATGGAAAGACTAACTAAATGCAAGATCTAATGCTTAAACCTAATCCAATGCAATACTTCACTAAATGGCCTAGAAAAGCATGTAGATCAAAATAGAAAGTTGAGAGATGGAAGATGTGCACCTGAAAACCTGTAGAGGACTAAATGAAGACTTGAAATGATTAAAACTCTAAATTTAGTGTTGATTGAGACTCATATGCTAGACTGGGTGATTTATTCCCAGATTATGGTTTTGGGAAGAAACAAAAATCTGGTAGAGAGATGTTTAAAACTCCTTAAATCTATAAATTTTCCCACACTTGAACTCATATTCCACAAGTGGCTTATCATTCTAGTTAAGGTTTTCTAGAAATTCAAAGTCTAAATTTGCTACTGAATATCTTCTCTATCCTTTCTAATTGATTTTCAGATCTAAAACTTTGAGTTGCAACTTGTAGATATTTTCCAATGATCTCCAATGTAAGGTGAAAAATTTGACAACTTTGAACACTTAACATCTTTCTACAAAATTTCTCTTCAATATGTCTTCTACCTAGATCTACAAATCATACACTGAAGAGAGGGAAAACTTTTGTTTGTTAGTGGAAAGGGGTTTTCCTTGGTCAAACCCTATTTTCATTATCAAAACTTCAAATAAAATGAAATAAGATGAAGGAATGATGAATGAACAAAATGTAATGTTGCAACTCACCAAACCTTAGCAATAAATTGTTGCAAAAATGTATGAAATGGATCCAATGGATTAAGATCTTGACTCTTGCTTGAATGTATTAGATCTAGGCTTGAATGCTAGCTTGAATCATGAATCCCTACATCACAATTGTTAGCTCAAAAAAAAACATGATGCATGATGATTTTGACATGATGCTTGATGCTTGAATTATGCTTTAAACACTTAATAATTAGCCCTTGAATGCTCTTATAAACACTTGAATGTTCTTGTAAACTCCAAATTATTATAAGGATCACTTGATTGCTTGTTAGGATAAAAATGAGTGAAATAACCTTGTATTTATACTTGTTTATGCCAAATTTCTTGAAATTACAATACTACAAGATGACATCAGATCTAGGAGGATAAAATCCAACTAAGAATTTGAATTAAATTTAATTTTGGGCCACAGGGGACTCATACACTAGAAGTTTCATATGAATACCATTAGGCATTAATTATGGGGAACATTTTAAAAATTACTTAGATTCCCGAGAAATCGGGTTTGGGGCTCAAAAATCTAGGCATGACCCATATGCCCAAAGTGGTGTATGAGTCCTAGATCACTAAATTTTGGCTAGACAACCTAGAAACACCTAAATTATGATTGGATGTTTGTTTATGTCAGGATTATCCTTAGAAAGATGCATTAAATGAGGCTTGTGGATGTAAAATAAGACCAATGAAAGCATAAAGAATCCCAACTATTCAATAAAACCATAGAAAAGTGTGAAATTGTTTTACAAAACTTTACAACACTTTAAATAAGGTACAATTAGGTTCATTAAGTTCACAAGGGCCCAAGACCTAATGTGAGTGTGTTAAATGCATTACAACACTAATTCAAAGCATCCTTAAGCTCAATTTTATAAGGAAAGCCCAAACAAGTGTGAAAATGTCATGGGTGACATATTTCAACACTACAAATATTAACAAATAAAATATAATTATAATAAATATAATTAATTTCTTCAATAAATTAAATAGTAAAATTAAAACTATACTTTTAATAATAAAAAATATATATAAATTTATAAAGCCTAAATTTTAACTATTTATATTAAAATTTTATGTAAAGCAAAGATAAAAGTTAAAAATAAAATGAAAGTTGTTAAAAATATAAAAAAATTATATAAATAAGATTAGTTTTTTAATTTATTTTTTAAAGAAAGTGGGTAGTATTTATGATCTTGTTCTTTAGATTTATTAATATTATATAGTAATTTACAAATTAATAAATAATTATAAAAGTAAAATTTATTTAATTTAAAATTTAATTTTGTAAATAATGTATAAATAATAAATACAATATATAAATGTTTAATAAATAATAAATAATAAATAAAATATATAAATATTTAATTATATATTTATAAATTTTCATATATTAGTTTTTATTTTTAAGATTTTACTTTATATTGTAAGATATAATAAATATACTATATAAATAATAAATCATATATTTTTTAAAAAATAATTTTTAATTTATTTATTTTAATATATATATTTGTGTGTATATTCATTCCTGGTAAGTGTTTCCATGAGGGCATCTCCCTTTCTATTAAAATAAACAAAGATTACATATAGTTTGCATAATTGTCCCACACTACTAGTTACACATCTGCCTTACATGTATCACACTTTAAGAAAAGGACACTATTATTTCAATCTAAGTTGGAGAGAAAAGATCTCCATTCTAGGTGATACAATAGTTGAATGTTTGGAGATTTTTATTCTCCCGACCTTCCTTCAAGAGGACCAAATCTTAAGTTGTGATTTTTCTTTTCCTTACAACAATTGCATGAAGATTTTAGCTAACATTCCCACCATTGGATTTTTTTTACTAAAGATATGCTAGTGGTGACAAACACCAAGCTCTCTTACATGACCAAACTATTCGCAACAACCTTTCCCCATCTTTAAGATCCCATCACTTACAACACATTTGTTATGAATAGCTCATACACCCTACCATCATGGATATGCCCATTCACCCATTTCTCTAAGCCTATGATCTCATATATGGCTACCTTCATAGCCTCCACACTAGCCTAAAATGGTATAATTTGTATCTAAGAATCACTAGTTTCGACTAAGCAGTGATACTTGACAACAAAGATCATGTGCTTCATTGTCTTTCCTTTTCTTCTACAGGCCTCCTTATTTGGAGCCTTATGATATCTCCCAATTTTTATCACTAGCAACTATATCCCAAAATGGATAATTTGTGTAGATTTTCTTCTCCTCTCACCTTCCTATAATCTTGATGTAGATCTCATATCTACATTTTCCTTACTCTGATGTACCCAAACACTCCTCTTACTGACATAACATAACTCTCATCATATAGATTAATTGTAAATTTTAGATACCATATTATCATGTCCCCTCATTCAATTCCCATGATCTCTCCTCTTCTAGGATACTTTGTAATCCTTTTTTTCTTTGGGATTTGAATCCACATCTTTGAGAGGCTAGATTTTGACTCCAACATTCACTAAAAACTATGTACCCTTATTCACCTCTTTATAAACATAATTTATCAATAATTTCACCATTCCTTGTAGATATTATAGAATCTTCCACACCCATTCCTATAGTTTCCATTTTTTTGTAACCTTCTTCATGAATATGCTCATACCTATCATGAAATATCTCTTTATATCAATATGACTTATTCCTCTACATTTGCATTCTCAAAGCCCATTTGCTAGGCATTCCATTTTAGATTATTGCTTTTTGCAACCCCAATTCTCTTTGAAATTAACCAAATTAAATTACCTTTTTCATCCCTCAATATACATCCAATCCTTTCTTTGTTTGGATTTCATTTTTCTGCTCAGTCAAAATTTAATTTCAATCTATCACTCAAAGGGGTAATCTATTTGGCTTCTTTCATTTTACTTCCACTCCCTATCCCCGTTGAGGCAAGATGATGGATTTTGAGTCCAGGCCATTCTTTACTTCATTTTCTTCTTCATAAATTATTGTCCTATTTTCCATTACATTTTTTAATTCAAAAATTCATATATACCTACTTCTATCTTCATAATTACTTATTCTACTAAGATCTCTATCTCATTAAATATGCATTTGTTCCACTCCTTCTACAATTACCACAACATCATTGATCAAGCAATTGTCCAAATGTCCATAAAAGGACAATCCTTGACTGGCCATTTATCTAACACTTCTTCCCCAATAACATCACCTAATATTGACCCATTCTCCAATGAAAGTGTGTTAACAACTAAAAAATATGCATGGGAATTGTAATTTTATGGTTTTGAGTGTCGAATTGGCTCTGGAGTAGGGGTTATCATAATTCTACCTTCAAGGAAGCCTATTCACTTATCTTGATATTTAAACTTCCTATGCATGAATAACATTATAGATTATGAAGCCCTATTGCTAGAATATATGTAGCCTTATCCTTAGGAGTTCAACACATTCATTTATTTAGTGATTCTCAATTGGTCATTAAACAAATAAATGGATCTTATCAAATGAAACATGAAAAGTTGTCCTAATATAAATACCTTACGATGAAATTTTTAGAATTATTTTAATCATATTCCATTGATAATATTTCACAAAAGGATAATCAGCATGTAGACACAATGACAAGTAATTCCTCCCTTGTATCTCCAGAAGATCCTTCTATCAACTTCACATTTTTAATTCACACAATCGCAAAACCATTGATAGGTGAATAGATAAAAGAAGCATTAGTGACCAATATTGAAGTATCTAGTAAATGGTGCACACCAATATTTAATTACTTAAAATAAGGTACCTTTCCTAAACCAACCACTAAAAATATTAGAGCTTGTATTCAAAAACTTGCAACTAGATATATAATTTTAGAAGATGTCTTGTGTGGGTGATCCTCTAACCTAGTATCTTTCATAGATTCCTTAACCAATTAGAGATCCCTATAGCCTTTTGGGAGGCCCATGTTGGTACTTGTGTGGGGAATTTTGGGGGATGATCACTGGGTAAAAAGTTAATCTACATGGGATATTTTGACAACATACGAAACAAGACTAGTTTGATCATGTTAAGAGACATCACAAATGTCAAAAACATAATAATTTAATCCATTCTCCTACTTCTAAACTTTTTGATCAAATTATTATTTGGGCATTTTTAGTTTGGAGATTGGATCCCATTGGAAAAATATCCTCATCTTCTTTGTCTGGACATACATTTATAATTACCATGACAAATTACTTCAAAAAATAGGCATAAAAAATTCCTCTTCATTCCACAACCATTGATGTAATTTGACATTTCATATTGGAAAACATTATTGCTCACTTTGTTCTTCCTTCTACATTAGTTTTAGACAATGCTACACCATTTAAGAACAATGATGTGAAGAAATTTTTGGAAACATTTCACATTCAACACCATTTTTCAATACCTTACTAGCCACAATCTAAAGGTGAAGTAGAATCAACTAATAAAAATATTGAGAAAATCTTGTAGAAAATAATAAGAAAACATAATAAGGATTTCCACACTCAATTATCTTATGCATTGTGGGCCTATCACACAAGTATTTGAACATCCATAGGAAATATAACTTATAACCTTGTTTATAGAATTAACACAATAATTTCTTTAGAGTTAGATATTCCTTCATTTAGAATTTATTTTAGAGGGCTTATTAATGACACCACCTATAAACAAAAATGATTATAGCAACTTAAAATGCTTGATGAACAATAAATCAATGCTCTCAAGCATCTTCAAGCTTATTCTAAAATAATGCAATGAAGTTACAATGAAAATTTCATCACTCCTTCATTTAACAAAGGTCATTTGGTGTTATACATGAAAATCAACATAGTGTTAATGCCGCTCTAGGTTAAAAAGAAAAGTTTAGTATGAATTGGTTAGGACCCCATGTAGTTGATACAAGCTATGGGTTTGGAGCATATTTGTTAACCAAAATATATGTTACACCTCTCAAAGAACATATCAATGTTACGCACTTGTATAGATATTACACTTAACATATCTTTTCAATATTATGTATATTAAAGCATGTTGTTAGATTAAGTAGATGGTTGTCTATTTTATCTTGCATTGATCGAGTTCAAAACAAACATTATTGTTGTACCTTGAATTATGTGGAGTAATGGTTCATTATTTTGAATTATTAATTTCATTTACATGCTATTTAAACTCATGCATGTGTTGTGTTAAATTAGATCATTACATGCAATTGATCTTATAATTAGGTCATAAGTGCATTCTTTAACACAAAACACTTAATCAGAATGTAGTATCTAATATAAACATAGGTTTTTTATTTAGATCACATAACATTAATTAAATAATCTTATTAAGATTGTTTAATAGATCGTATTGACATATAATTCAATAAAAGAACTCATATAACATAACATAAATTCTCATATATATATATATTGAAATTTTGTTTACATAATCAAAACATGTGGCATAGCATAACATAAAATAACTAGTGTGGCATATGATTTCTAGAATCCTTACTTGGCTTGGTGGTGGTGTTCATTTTGAGACAAATGATCATGTCTTGATCATGGAGCTCACTTGATCGCGTAGGCCCCATACCTCACCTAAAGCCATCGTCTCACATATGAGTGTTGTCACACACTCCTAATCTACAGAGTCTCTATCAAAATGTACTCTAGCTAGCTCTACCTTGTAATGAAAAAAATTATACTCCCTTCTAGGAGATAGGGAACCTTCACATTTAATATAGATATATTTTAGTACCCTTGCATTAATTACCCTTTAAACCATCATTAATAGGCCCCAAAGACCCATACGTTTGGATCTCAGGGATTATTTCAACTAAAAACCCAACAAAATCATCAATAACATAAAAAAGTCTAACCCACCTCGAAAATCTAGGGTGGGACTCATATGCCACCTTGGGAATATGAGCCCCCCTAGGTGGGAACCATACTCCAGATGAGGCGTATGAGTCCCATTTGGGGATTTTTTAGGGTTTGAGTGGGAAAATCAGGTTTTTAATTCAAAATTTTGGTCGATGTTGGCTTTGGGGATCTCAATAACAATAAATTAGGTGTAAATTATCATATAAGAAAGCCTCTAAGTCATTAAATTTCATGTAACCAAGCTTTTTCAAGAGAAATTTCAAGATCCAAGCATTCAAGAGTCTTCAAGCATTCTTCTACAAGAGTATTTTAGTTTCAAAAGAAAGTAAAGTTGAAGTCTTGGAGTAGCATTAAAGTGTTTTTAGAGGTCTTCAAGCTCACTTTCATCTAAGATCTAGCATTTTCAAGGGTTGATCATGGCTGTCTATGGTGAATCGTGATGGATTCTAGGTTGGAGAGATGTAACTAACCATCAAGCCAAGCCTAATGACTTGTTTCGTAAGTAATTCCATCCTCCATTATCACTCTACTTTTAGCCTAAGGAATGTACATGCATCATCATGACTTATTAGAGTGATTTTACATCTCTCAAAGTGATTCATTACATCCAAGCCTAATTCATGGATCTCATTCTTGCACATTAGAATAGAGTTGCATTTAATTTTAGGCTTCCTAGTCTTAGACACACTTAAGGTTAGGTTTTATGTTCATATTTACATTCAAGTTCCATTGCTTCTATAAAGTTTTAATTAACAAACAAGGGGTTTAACCATGGGAAACTCCCCATAATAAAATCTAGTATATATTATGTTTTGCAGGTATTTTTATAGATTTGGATTTAGAAATTAGTTTGGAAGGAAAGAACGGAGATTGGAGAATATATTTTAACTTTTAATCCTTGAAAAAGAAAAATACAAATAATATGCTAGAAGTGGCATATGATTCCCACTACACGCATTTTTCTAGATTTTTGCAGTTCTAGATACCCTTTTCCCAGAAAGCATGATCTAGGACTGATACACTTAGACTGGTGTATGAGTCCCAGTGTGCCAAAATTTTAGGTTTTTCAATGTTTTAGAGCTCATTTCAGCCTTCTTTATATTTCTAGGTGCATACATTTCATCTCTCAAATTTTGGTTCTATTTTTCATGAATTTTATGTCATTTAGTGAAATATTGCATTATATTAGGTTTAGGTATTACATTTTGCATTTTATTTGTCTTTCCAAGCCCTAGCTTGGTGGTAAACCCCTCATTAGTTTACAATCAAACCCTAGGACAACCCTATTGAATGATCTCTTTCTATTTTGCATACTTTAGATTGAGATATCTAGGATTTCTCTTCAATGAAATGATTAGGAAGTGGGTTTTCTCTACGTCCTAAACCATACGAAAGAAAATCCCCATTTTTAGTTATTTCATTTTGGTGAACCCACATTTAGAACATCTTTATTCTAATTTGGAATGCATCATCATCCTAGATCTTGCTTGCATTAGCATTGTGTTAAGGTTCAAGCATTAGTTAATTGGAATTTTAGGGTTTTCAATTCTTACGTTAGTGAAAGTGCATAAGTATGTGCAGGATCATCATGGAAAAAATAGGCCCTTAAGTGGCGAAAAATTTAGAAAAATCAAAATTAGGCAACTAGACATAAAAATTTGAATAAGTTATCTATATTATTTCAAAAATATTTTAGAATAGAATCTATAGAAAATTGAATGTAGTTTTTAAACTACTACGTTCATTTTTTTTTAAAATCTATTTGGTGAAAATTTGAAATTTCAATGCAGTATACTTAAATTTCAAGGAAAAAATAAGAAGTAGGTGTCTGTTTGACCACCCTAACCACAATAAAATGATAATGTTTTTTTATAAGATTTTATATATATGTAGATGACTCATGTCTTGATGTGATGCATATTTTTTAATATTTTTTTTCCAAGTAAATAATTAATTATAAATTTTTTATAACTTTTAAAAAATATAAAAACTTGTATGTCTGACCACCTTAACTTGGTCAAAACTTTATGAAATTCAATATTTTTTTTTAATCCTATAGTATGTGAAGCATATAATGTGACACATGTTTTAGATTAAAAAAATGTGATAATGTTTGAAAGCTATAGATGTTTTTCAATCAACCTATCAATTAGGACTTTAGTTGTAATTCAAAAAGAAAGTGAATAATAATTGGTGGAAAGTTGAGAATCTCCTTCAAAAAACCTTTTCGTTTCATCAATTTTGGGTTAAAAAAAATTCATCAGCCACATACCCTACATGTACCCATCATATTGCCACTTTTTGGCCCATCATGATTCTACACATACCTACATATAAGTTGCATTTTTACATCTCAAATCATATAAAATCTGCATTTGCATTTAAGTCATGTTGGAAAGAGACATTGCACATGTTTTATTTTTGTTGTTAATCATGGAAACCCTAGTCAGTAGTTCGATTCGTACATCATCTTTTGATCATACCGATAGAAAAATTGAAGATTGTCCAACTAGAATAGAGCATCTGGTAGAATTGTGTTCATCAATTCATATGCAAATTTTCTGTTATTATTCTGAGTTGTGGATCTCAGGGAAGGTAGTTTGGTATATGATCTTGTGTGAGTAAAATGTGAGTAAATAATATTCAACAAAAAAAATAAGGCATTATATCAATAGATCTAAACAAATATTAATCTAATTTAATCAAGAATCTACTGAAAAGTGTCATATTGCTCTCTATCTCCAAACATTTATTATATCACGGGGCTCTCAGATTTTGATTGCATTGTGATTTTTAAAATGAAAATCTAGAGAATGAGAATGATAAAATATATGATTACTAAAATGATATGTAAGCTATATTCAATGTAAAGAGCTATGATACTGATTGTCGAAAGCTATATGATGTGATATGATAATGGAAACTATATTAAGATGCAATCTATTATGAAAGACATGATTATAAACAAAATGATATGCTATTTGCTAAATTTCTCAATTTATATTTCTTCAAAGTAATATTGCACAAAGTTGGGATCTTTTTCCTATAGACAAAGGTTATATTTATAGATTCCTAACAACACATTTGTGAAGGGGCAACACAACAAAGGTTTGGATTTGATCTAAAGAATTCAATGGTGAAGGATGAAGAAGCCTAAGCTGATTATAGAGATTGTTCCTCCACACAAAAACATTAAGCCAGAAGATAGGAAGAATCAATGGAAGAAGATGAAGTTTTCCTACAAATTTGTCTCCAAATTTTCTCGTGAAGGTTGAGATAATTTAAATTAGACATTTCATATCTAATTTTCTAGGTGGATATGATTAGCTTTAGAATATACTTCAATTGAATATTTAGATTTATTCAATTTAGGAAAAGAAGATATTTAATTTAATAAAACAAACTATAAAAGTCTATGTTTATTAAATAAATATGATAATTAAATAAATCAAAGTATGAAACTTGTTTATTTAATTTAGATGAAATGATGTGATTAAGATGGAAGAATTAAAAGTGAACTATATAAATAAATATTTATATTTATTTAATAGTAGAGGAATTAAAGGTTAATTAATCAAATAAATCACATTTAATTAATTAGATTATCCAGACCATTTTTAGGTGTATACATTTTTCCCCTCTTTGAAGTGATGTGTTTATGCATTGATTCAAAGAAAATTTTGTTGTTAATGATAGTACTGACAAAAAAAAATTGATATTCCCTAGATGTTCATATTGTTGTGATGATGGATATATGCGCCATCAATAGATAAATCAATGAATTTTTTATTTTTTATTTTTGGATTTTTTCAAAATTTATCACATTTTCCATGTTTTTTGTGATAAATTGATGATGTTATAAAGATTTGATGAAGTAGCAATTTATCTCTCGACAAATATTTCCATAAAATGCCCCTATGATGAATTTTGAATTAAGCTACTTGAAAAAGAAATTAAAAAATCCCACCAAAATACCCCCTTAATTAACTTATTAAAAAGCTAAAAGGTTGATTTTGAATTCATTTCTGCATGTTGAGTTTAGAAATTTGAGAGTGACTGTGATTTTTAGCCAATTTGGAGCAAAATGTCAATCCCCTACCACACACACCATTTTGAGTGTGTGCATCAACACAATTGCCCGGTCACCTACGAACCTCTAGTATGTACCCGTGAACCTCCTCGTTTTTTGCATTTTTCATTTTTCATATGTTTATTTTAGTTTGAATTGTTTTTCATTCTTTTAGCACATCCATAGCCCATAGTAGTGCATACAATGTATGTTTTAGTGTAATCACTAAAATAGTCCATAGGTCCAAAGTTTTAGTGAATCGGTAGGATGATTTAGTGCATACATTGTTTTAGCACATATGATAGATTCTTTAGTGCATACATAGGCTATAATGGTGCATTGGTAATCTAGATTAGTGCATCAAACTCTTAGATTAGTGCATTGAATATTATTATGCATTTGTCGCTTGAAATGGTGCATCGACTCCCTAAAATGGCAAATCTAGTGATTTAACACATTGAATGCATGTTTTAGCACATTGAGATGTTTTAATGGTGCATTAAATATTTTGGTGCATCAAAACATTGTTTTAGCACATACAAGTCAGAATGATGCAATTTGTCAATTTTGTCCTTAATTTTGTTGATTTTCAATCATTTTAGCCATTGATTTGATATGATTGATGATCCTAATAGATTAGATGATGTTCAACCTCATGATAGGTGAGGTTTGATGTTTGATTAATGATAATAACCTCATGATAGGTGATGAATAATTATAGTTTGATTGATAAACCTCATGATAGGAAAGTTTGATTTGATTAATTGACCTCATGATAGGCGAGGTACAATTTTAGATTGATGATTGACCTCATGATAGGTGAAGTACAATGATAGTTTGATGATTGGCCTCATGATAGGTCAGGTACAATTGATAGTTCATCACTAGATTTGATCAAAATCTCACTAGAACTGATTAGATTTGATAGGTTGATTGATGTTTGAGAAATTGGCAATGATTACTAACTTCCAATATTTCATGATGATAAGAGTCATTTTTGAACTTACAAATTTGAGAGTAGTTTCCTAGGACATTTGATTTGATACCACAGATAGTCTAGCCTAGTACAGTAGTCATCACACGTTTTGGTTTATCTTCTCTTTTATTTGTGCCCCAAATTAGGATTAATCAGGGTCTCCTAACAACCCTAGCAAAGAGGTGGAATAACAAGAATAATACCTTCCATCTTCCTACCAGTAAGATGGTAGTCACTCCTAAGGATGTATGGCAGATTTTGAGGATACATGTTGTTCGAGATGTTGTATTTTATGAATCTTTAGAGTAGGGAAGGACCGATGCTCTATGTAGAGTGTTTCAAATGATGTGATTTGTGGATACATGATCCCCTAGTGAAAGATGGTGGATTCCTATGCTACCCTGCCATTGGTTCTTGTTGGTTTCATTAGAAGGTTCCTTTTTCTTGATCACATGTCAAAGGGACTTTCTGTTGGTTGAGGCCATGTGTTGGAGAGTATGATTGTACATGGTACTAGATATGCATGGGGCATGTGTATGCTTGCTCATCTTTACCATGATTTGTATCAAGTTGTCTATTTGTGAGGCCACAGTTTTTCTGTTGGGGTTACATTACTTTAGGTGTGGGCATGGGAGCATTATAGTTGTTACAATGACCTACCATGAGGCCATATGTACATATATATGTAGATCAACATACTCGATCTAGACTGGGTAAGTTGAAGTATTGGAGGAGAGTCTTGGATGATGTAGAGGCTATTACATATCAACTTTATCTAGATTGTGAGCACTAGGATGATGATGATACAAAGATGCCATATCTTTGTTAGTATATGTTTTTTATTGGTAGGACTCATTTTTTCATTGAGATATTCTTCTTCAGGAGGGTGCTCAGATAGTATGGAATCATACAAGGTATGCACCAGGGTGTTACACATTATGCCCAACATTAGATTGATTCCACTGAGTGGAAACATATGATTATGTGGTTCAGGAGTATCTAGCCTTACAACCTCTGGTTTGGGAGATTCATCTTGAGATTATTGAGCCACCTATCATAATAGATTATGTAGAGTACTTGTCCCTACATCCTTTTGTTAGAGTAAAGAATTAACTTTACTACCTCTTAAGATTTCCCTTTATGCACTTGCAATAGTCATTTAATAATTAAATCTAATTATTAAATGCCTATTTACCTATTAGGTTTTATGATCTCCTTCTATAAGGATTGATAATTTTGTATATTTTCACTTCTTTTTTACTGATAATAAACTTTTCACATTGTCAGAGCAAAACCCTTGTTTTGTTTCCTACAGATTTCTTCCTTGTGATAGTTTTTTGCATGCAGGTTTCTTGGGCTTAATAGATTTTTTTTCATCAAATATTACATGGTATCAGAGCTGGATCTACTGTAGCTTGTTCATGTTTGAAGAAAAAAGGGAGCAAGGGTTTGATAGAAGAAATTTGGGATTCTTCAGCTAATTTGAGAGGTTCTAGGTGTAGTTTTCAGATCTGGTATTCTCTGTGTTGTTCAATGTGGTGTCTTTCCTAGTATCGTTTACCAGTCTTGCACCTTATTCCTCTGAACGCCGTGCATGAGCCGATGTCTGCATTGGCAGATCTAAAAAGGTAGAACTTCAAACCCCCCTCAGACACCGTTCTTTGACTTGAAATTTTTTCACCTGTGATTGCTATCCAGATCTGTAGTCTATTTCATCAGTAAATTCTTCAAGTACACAGAGATTTGTCTCAATCATCTACTACTTTCTATTATTTTTTGGCTTTTAGTTTGTACTGGGGATTGGATTTTTACATTTTAGGGGGGTGTTCTTTCTTCCTTTCCATCATTTACATCAGAAAACTAGAATCTATAAACACCAAAACAAAACAAAACAAAACAAACAAACCCCTTCTGCATCTTCTGTCTAGTTTTGAAAGACCACTAAATAATAATAAAAAAATTCAAAGCAGTTGAGGCACAGTTCACAGGATGGCCGATAGATCTATTGAATCTCTCACACCGCATAATTATCACACTTGGAAGGGTCGCATGATGACTCTTCTCTAGTCTCGAGGGTTATGGTCCTATTTGGATAAGGTTCAGCCTCAGTTGACTCATGCCTTTGAGGTTATGCAACATAGGAACAATATGGATTAGGCTATGGGATTGATGGCTTTGCACATTTCTGACAGTATCCTATTTCATCTTGATGGTTGTCTCACTCCTTGAGCCATTTGGACCAAGTTTGATGGACTTTTTGGTACTGTCAATGAGTTCAAAGCTTTACAGCTTGAGGCCGAGTTAACTTCCTTGGTACCTGATTTGTTTCCCTCCATTGAGGACTTCCTGATGAAGGTCAAACAACAAAGATCTATCTTGCAGGGTTGTGGAAAGGTTAAGACTGATACAGAGTGCATCTTCCTAATCCTCTCCAAGCTTCAGGGTCCATTTTAGATCTTCTCTTTGACCTTCTATTCCACCATGGAGGCCTTGGGTTCTCAACATGTCATGCCTACTTTTGAGGTCTTTTGTGATCGTCTGACTCATGAGCAAGCTAAGCTCAAGTAGATGGATTCACTTTCAGGTTCACAAAACCAAGCATTGGTGGCCCAGTCCTCCAAGGGAAAATAGAAGTAGAAACCAAAGCCTAAGAAAGATTCAGGGGCTAGTGAGAATCCCTCCAAGCCACCACCTAAGTTTGATTCAAAACCACACCACAAATAGAAATCTTTGCAGTCTAGTGAGTCTTCCTACAAGACTAAGAAGAAATCTGGTGATCCTTGTAGTTTTTGTCGCAAGGAAGGACATCCAATTTCCAGGTATTGGAAATGTTTAGAGGCTTTAGAGGAAGCCATGCAACAGCATAATATCAGTGCACCTTATCCTCCTTCACAACCCACAAGGAAAGTTGATGCTATTTTTGCACGAGCATTGTCCTCAGAATCAACTTGGATTCTAGATTCTAGTGCCTCTCACCATATGACACACATAGAGGATTTGGTCACCACTCTTGCCCCTATAGGCACTAGACATATTGTAGTTGGTGACTCAGCACAGCTTTCAGTTCAGGGTTCAAGTACTATTTCATTGGATGGTGGTTGTCTTCAGGATGTGCTTCTGGTTCCTGACATTTCAACAAACCTTCTATCTATTTATCAGATTTGCCACTTCGGCTCTGGTAAGACAGTTGAGTTCTCACCACATGATTTGGTTATTCGAGACCTTCATGATCCTGACTTGGTTGTAGCTACTGGGAGTGTGGATTCTGCATCATGCTTATACAGATTTGATGGCTTTGAGATTTTAGACACTGTTGGTGCCTCTCTTATAGCACATGTAGATTCAGTGAGCAGGCTTTGGCATGAGCGTTTTGGCCATGTCAATTATAGATATCTACAGCAGATGAGTACTCAGTAACTTGTGATTGGGCTCCCACAAATTTCTTGTACTGATGGTGTATGTCAAGGTTGTGTCCTTGGCAAACATCATCGAGATCCTTTTCCTAAGGGTCGAGCCACTCGTGCTAGGCCACCCCTAGAGTTGGTACATAGTGATCTTATGTCCTTTCCAACTCCTTCCTTTTCAGGGGCCCGCTATGTGCTAACTTTTATTGATGACTTCTCCAGACGTACATGGGTGTACTTTCTTAAATACAAGCCTGATGTCTTTGACTCATTTAGGACTTTTAAGACATTTGTGGAGAAGCAATCTGGACTTTCTATCAGGAGGATACGCATAGATAATGGGGGGGAGTATGTTAATCAGGCTTTCAGAGATTTTTGCACTGAGCATGGTTTACAGCATTAGTTTTTAGTCCCTCACACCCATTAGCAGAATGGTGTTGCTGAGAGAAAGAACATAACCTTACGGGAGATGGAAAATTGTATGATATATTCTCAAGCTATGAGTTCATTTTGGGCTAAGGCAGTCAATTGTGCCAATTATATTCAAAATCGGATGCCTCATAAGGCATTGCAACATATGACTCCTGAGGAGGCTTGGACCCATGTCAAGCTTGATGTTTCTATATTCTAAGTTTTTGGTAGTGAGGCTTGGGCATTTATTCCTGATGCTCAGCAGAAAGCCATGGAGAGGAAGAGCTGACCACTCACATTTGTTGGCTACTGTGAGGATGTTAAGGCGTACAGGTTATTTGATCCTGATTCCAAAGAGGTCTTGTTTCGGAGGGATGTCCAGTTTGATGAGCGCTATCCTTAGATGGATTCTCCATCACCAGCTTCTCCCTCATTGCCTACTCCTCCCTCTTCATCTCTTGAGGATTACTTATCTCTTGAGGATGATGTAGATGATGATCCACCCTCTCCACCACCACCAGTTGCTCCACATTTGCCTAGGTGGGCCCATCTTACTGTTGAGGTAGCTGTTCTTTGCCAGGTGATCCTTCAGATACTTGTCGTACTTGTGCTCAAACATCTGGTTCTAGTCTTTTGAGTCATGCCATTTCAGATGATCCTCAAAAGTTTTCAGAGGTGATAGGTCACCTTGAGTGGGATAGGGCCATGGATGAGGAGTATTCTTCTTTAATGAAGAATCATACTTGGGATCTTTGTCCTCTTCCTAAGGGAAGAAAGTTGGTTCAGTGCAAGTGGGTGTACTGTACCAAGTATGCTGCAGATGGTTCTATTGATAAGTATAAGGCACGTCTTGTTGCAAAGGGGTTTTCTCAGGTAGAGGGTATTGACTACTTTGAGACCTTTGCTCTTGTCACCAAGATGAACTCTATACGCCTTGTACTTTCACTTGCAACTTCACAGGGATGGACAGTGTTTCAGATGGATGTGAAGAGTGCCTTCTTGCATGGAGACCTACATGAGGAGATCTATATGGAGCAGCCTCAAAGATTTGTGTAGGACACTTCTTTGGTTTGCAGACTTCGGTGTTCATTATATGGTCTCAAACAAGCCCCTCGGGCTTGGTATGAGAGGATGGACTCTTTCTTGCTTTCCTCTCACTTCACACGTTGTCATTTCGATCACACAGTGTATATTCAGCGTCAGGAGGGTGATCTTTTGATTCTTGTGCTATATGTAGATAATCTCATCCTTACAGGTAGCTCATCCTCCATGATTCAAAGTGTTCAGAGAGCTTTGATGGAACAGTTTGAGATGATAGATCTTGGTCTTCTGCACTTCTTTTTGGGTCTACAGGTTATTCAGTCTTCAGATGGGATTTCCATATTTCAGGAGAAGTATGCTCTTGATATGCTTCAGTGATTTGGCATGCTTGATTGCATGTCTGCCCCCATTCCATTTTAGTCAGGTGTTGTTTTGTCTTCCACTTGTTCTACTCCTTCAGTGGATCCCACTTTATACATGCAATTGGTTGGCAGTTTGTTGTACCTGACACATTCTCGTCCTGATCTTTCCTTTACAGTTGGCCTTGTCTCTTGGTTTTCCCATGATCCTCATGAGAGCCATTGGTAAGCAGCCAAACATATTTTGAGGTACATTCGGGGCACCACTCATTATGGCATTGCATTCACTACACTTCAGGATCCCCTCACATAATTGGCTTCACTGACTCCGATTGGGCTGGTGATGTTAATGATCAGAAGTCTACTTCTAGCTTTGTTTTTTGCCTTGGTTCTGGTCCTATCACATGGTCTTGCAAGAAGTAGTCTACTATTGCATTATCATCTACAGAGGCTGAGTACCGTGCAGCAGTATTAGCTAGTCAAGAGGTTTTATGGCTTCGGTAGTTGATGACAGAGTTTGGGTTTCCTCTAGATAGTCCCACTATTCTTTGGTGTGACAATCAGAGTGCCATTCACATTTCTCGCAACCCAGTGGAGCATCAGTGGACAAAGCACATTGAAATCCACATGCACTTCATTAGGAAGTTGATTCAGGATGGTTCTCTCATCTTGGAGTACATTCCTATAGAGGAGCAGGTTGCAGACATCTTCACTAAACCTTTGGCATCTCTGTGCTATCTTCAGTTGTGCTCCATGCTTGGGGTGAAGGAAGTTGTCCTTGGGGGGTCTCAGTGAGGCCTTCCTTCCTTCATTTTTTTTCTTTCTGCATGTTTCTTTATCTCTTTTTTGGAGAGGAGTTTTTTCCCACTGGGTTTTCTCCTTTACTTCGCTTTATAGAGATTTTGTTGTATTCAGGTACCTCATCTGGCTATGTTGTCGAGACCCAAATTTTCTTTTAGCATTGTAGCTCCTTTGCTTCTTTCGTGCATTGTTTGTAGCTACATTGTTTCTCATCTTAAGGGGGGGTGTTAGAGTAAAGAATTAACTTTACTACCTCTTAAGATTTCCCTTTATGCACTTGCAATAGTCATTTAATAATTAAATCTAATTATTAAATGCCTATTTACCTATTAGGGTTTCCTATTAGGTTTTATGATCTCCTTCTATAAGGATTGATCCTTTTGTATATTTTCACTTCTTCTTTTTTGCTGATAATAAACTTTTTACATTGTCAGAGAAAAACCTTTGTTTTGTTTCCTACAGATTTCTTCCTTGTGACAGGTTTTTGCATGCAAGTTTCTTGGGCTTAATAGATTTTTTTTCATCAAATCTTACACCTTTTCCATGAATTTTTGTTAGTAATGAACCAATGCCAATACCTAGTGAGGAGGAGGTGTTTGTTGTCCATGGTCGCTGATGAAGGAGAGAGGAGTGTGGTGAGGAGGAGGAGGATGTTGAGAGTAGTGGTGATGAGGAGAGTAGTAGTGATGAGGAGGGAGATGGATATGATGGAGATGGAGGTGAAGGTGGTGGAGGAGATGGTGATGGAGGTGGTGGTTGATCGGGTGGATCAGGTGGAGTGGGTTCATCATCAGGTGTTAGATATTTCATGGTGACTCGTAAGAGGAAATCACTGGTAGCTCCCATCAAGCAACGCGTGCATATTAGTGTACCTTCCCAGCATCAATAGACTCAGATTACAAGTTTATAGGTGCAGGTACAGGAATTACAAGGTTAGCTAATTCAAGCTTGGGGTTTATTATTAGTAAGTACAAACACAGATGCAAATGCAGTCATAGGCCCAGGCCCATGCACATACTCTTACTTAGGTATATGCATAGTTGTTAGCTGCACAGACACAGATTGCTTCTTTGATGGTTGAGAGAGATGTAGCTAGATAGGTTTTAGAGTAGGCATTAGTGACTACTAAGAGATTACAGAGATTGGTTGATGGTTGTTGGTGTAATTAAATGTGTTATACCTTGTCCTAGGTCATGATTACACCTTAGTTAAGTTTACTTAGGGACCACATTGGAGCTTGTTGGATATTTTCCACTTTTGGTGGACTTGACATGTCATTACTTTATCACTTCCACCTTTTGTGGACACATCATGTGATTATCTCTCCACCTTAGGTGGAGTGATAGCTTTTCATAGTTGTCTCATGTCATAATATTATGACACTTGGAATAATCATATGCCCTTCTATTTTCTCACATTGGCTATATAACCAAGGGTCTCTCTCATTGTAATCAATCACAATCATCTCATATTATTGATGTTGAATATAGTCTATTCTTGCCATATCATATTTTCTCTCTCTTTTGTGTGCTTTCCATTTGGTCCATAGATCTTGGTAGCCATAGCCAACTCTAACATGGTATCAGAGTGGGTTGGGTGCCATTGGAGAGTCTTTTTTTTTAAGAGAGATCTCAGATTTGGGGGAGTTCCATTTTGTGGCTCTTTGTCGCAAGTTCATATCGAAGCTTGCTGGTGCAAATCTAAGCTCACCATTGCATTTGGAAGGTTTGAGAAAGTGAAATTTTCCTTTTATTTTGTCCAAATCAGACATTCGAGGCTAAATCTAGGAGGGTTTGAAGCTGAAGGGTGGTTTCCAGATTCAGAAGGTAGCTACATTTTTAGAGCATTTTGGGTCAAATCCAACCCTGCCATCACATCCAGAAGGGCCAAAAACCCTAAGATCGACTGTCAATTCATCCATTTTGGAGCAAGTTATCCAGTGAGGGAAAAAAAAAGTTGCACATAGAGTCATACAGCCCCTAGGTTGCCATAATTACATTGACGGTACGATTTTGAAAAATAAAATTTTATTACTGGTAATTTTTTGAATTTTTTTTTTTTAAATTAATTTTGGGTCGATTAGATCTATTGTAAAAGTCATTTATCAAAAATATAAAATATAAAAAAAGTGGGGGCAATTCGTTTTTTGAAGATTTAATATCTATAGAGTATTTTTTGCATTTAGAACTTTGCAGAGTACCTGTTGATTACCATGGACCCCCATTTGGAGGCCACATGGCACAAGTAGTGGCCCACTCAAGCCAGTCCCCCATGCAACCCCAAAGAATCTCTCCATAGCTGGCATCTCCAAATCCAACACCCACAGTACTCACTCGTAGTCGAAAAAAAACTGGCAAGGAGGAAATAAATACCAGCAGCATTCGGAACAGGGAATATTCTATCAAATAGAATATTCTAGCTAGAAGCATATTTCGGCCAACCCCCAAGAATATTCCATTGGTGGAAAGCATATTCTTTTTTGAGGGGTAGGAAACTGTCAAATTTAACATAGTGTTTTGCTGACGTCAGCAATATGTTAGCATTTTAAAAAAAAAATTGCCCCCTCTCCAATTGCATTTTCAATTTTGTAGGAAAACTTTGAAACTTAATATCTTGCTCATTCTGACTCCTTTTTTCGATATTTTTTTTTTATTTGGGCTAATTTTTCACACTCTACGTAGTTCCACAATCAGTTTTTGGTTTTGGTGCCTTTTTTTTCCAGAATTTGTAGATTCTCATAGGTGTTGCTACTTCATCCTCATTTTGGGAAATTTGGGAGCTCATATATTGCTCCTACGGTAACCATTTTTTGTGCAATTTTTTTTGAAAGTGCATGATTTTTTGCGTACTTATCAATGGTATGATTAGGTTGATCTCATTTTGTACCAAAAATGTTATCTAATAATGTGGCCTATTTTATCATTTGAAAGCACTAAGATCAACTCTAGTTTGCTATTTTTGGCATCTAGCAACTATAAATGCACTAAATATAAAGTGCCAAATCAGATATTGCTTGGGGGTTTCTTGATTGAGTGATTTGGGGGGCTCTCTTGGTGCATTGATTTGATCTATTTTCTTTTGCTCTCTCATTCTCATAGATCATTCTAAGGTTCATTTGCTCACATCATATAATTATTCAACATGGCATTAAAATTCATGGAATATTCTAATGACAAAATTTCAATCTCTATATGTTGAAAATAAGGTACCTAAACCTATAGATGCAGATAAAAAGTTAAAATGGATGATCAAACATGCCAAAGCTCTTGGGTGTCTTCGTAGACTAGTTTCTCAAGATTTGTTGTTCTGTTAAAATAAAGATTCAAACAGCTCCCTTCGAGTTTCTTTTGTAAATGTTTGTGTGTCGGCTTCTGCATCGCCGAGTTTATTCAGCTTTCCAACAAGTTTTGATCTCCTCCTTTGTGCATTTCTCACTTTGCAACTTTGGATAGCAGCTTCCCTTTCGGGTCCCAAAATGCTGTGTTGGGCGTCCACGTGCCTCGCCTATGGAGATTTTTTTTTTTCCTGTTGCTTTGTGGTCTCTTCGGGTTGTGAATGCCTTCCACAAGGGCCATCAATCCTAAGATTGTCGGAGGGGCCCACATCTTGGTACATGGCGGTGTTTTGCAGACTTTTCTTGCAGCGATAAAATAGGCAGCTGCGGGCTGCGAAATGCTTCCGCAGGCCTTCTTTATTTTTTGGCAGGCCCTACCTTCAGCCAGGTGGCAACCTTTCGTAGCCTTTTCAACACAGCAAGGAGGTGAACACCGTGGACTGCGAAATGCTGCCACGCGTCTTTCACACCCGATTCAAGCGGATTTCTCCCCACTTTAGGAAGGACCTCAGCCCCTTGGACACGTGTTGCTTCTTCGCAATATTTCGACAGCAGTAAGAGGAATTCTTATTCAGGCCGCGACGGGTTGTCACGTGCCTTGCACTAATCATCGAAGCAGGTGATGGGCTGGCTGAGCAATATTATGCTCGTCTTGGTTCTCTGAAGCAGTGGATGGAACTTGTCGCCTCGAAGCTTGGATGGGACCATTGCCATCATTAAAAAGGGTGCGCCTACACCTGAATATCCATATGTCGTGTTCTAACTCGTTGCCATTGTAACGACATTGGAAGTCTTTTGATTCTGGCATCATTGCGGGAGATTGTGGGATATTTTATGTTAACAGCTTTCCAAAGCGGTGGGAATATTTTCTCTGGCTATATATATGTGTATACCTTGGTATCTATCCTACTCTATTGTGCAAAATAGTTAAGAAATGTGAATAACAAAAGACCAAGGACACCTCAAGATTAGCCAAAAGAGTGATACAATGAAAAAGAAAAAAATAAAATGAAATGCAAACAGTTTTACCTCCCTTGTTGTTGATATCTCTTTGATTGGCCCTTGCTTGGAATGATTTGTGTGCTCCTTAGATGATTGTTTAAATGACTAAATGCAAGATTAGATGTATAAATGATTAAAAATGATAGCTAAATGATGGTAAAGGGTTGAAGATATAAATTGGCAGCATGTAGTTGCAAAATGACTAAGTGGTCAAAATGCCCTTGAGGAGGGGGTATTTATAGGAGAATTTGAATTCTCTAGGGAATTCAACGGTCAAGATTGATCCAACAAGGCCAAGATGAAGGGCTATGGTGGGTTGAGAACCCACAAGCCCTCACATCTTGACATGTGGAGGGTGAAGTGGACAAGGAGATATGAGGTGTGAGTGAGGTGTCAAGAAGGTACATGAGGTGGAAAAAGGACACGCACCTTGGAGAGTGAGGAGATTTCCTCAAAAAAGGATTATTTGTCCCCAAGTGGAAGTGAAAAGGACATTTGAGGAATTTTGGAATTCCTCAAATATCTACATGGGAAAAGGAAAGGTGGTTGGGGAAATAAGTGTGAATTAAAAATTCACATTCCTAGGATGATCTAGAGGGTAAAAGGTGGGCTCCAAAAAGGTGGGACTTGGTCACATGTGGAGATTGTGACAAGTCCAAGGTTCTAGAAGCCTTGGAAGAATGGAATGTGAATTAAAAATTCACATATAAAGGAGATGAACCTAGGACAAATAAATGTGAATTAAAAATTCACATGGGAAAGAGGGTCAATATCCAAAAAGGAAAAATGGAAGAGTTGACCAAAAAGTGGTGTTAAATTTAGCTAATGACCTTGGTTAAGGTTGTGCAAACATTGGATTAGGCTAATTAATGGAAGATTAGAGGCAAGTGGCAAATGTAGGAGGATGTGACATTAATCTCTGATTAAGAGGATCCACATCATAATCATGAGTTAATTAAATTAATTTAGATTAGGGTGAGGTTATGGAGGATGTGACAAGGAGAGAGAAAGTGAGGAATTTTAAATTGATTTTAAATCAAAAAGGGAGAAAATGATTAAATTAAATAAATTAGCATATTTATTTAATTTAAAGAGGAATAAGGTGAAAGACAAAGTATTAATTATTAAATTAAATACTTTACCGACACAAGACAAAAGCTGTAATATTAATTTAATAAATTAATATTAGCACGATAGATGGAAAGGTAGCAAATTTAATCATATGGAAGTGATTAAATTTAGATGTCTACAATATGCTCTCTCTATCAACCAAAAAAAAAGAGGACCCCGAAGAGATAGATCCAAGAGTTTTAAGAAAAAGGATACTGGTTATAGCAAGAGACACCAGGCCTCTCTTATATTTTTATTTGCAAGAAATTTTTAGACTGTGCCAACTGTTCGGCCTTTCTATTTTTTATGTATTGATTAAACTATAAACTATGCTTATTATTGTCTTAGGCATTTCATTTCACAGGACTTCTATATATTGAATGCAAGCTTGCTTATCTAAATCATGTCTAAATGACTCTTCTTAGTGGTAAGGATGTATGCAATACTATTTTATGTCAATAAATGAATTGTTTATGCTATACCTTTAAGTCTCTGAAATTTTGGAACATTATAACACCATTCAGGCCCTTAAATCTTTGATTTATCATGCCCATCAGAAAATTTTGGCGCATCGCCTTAGATTAGACTTTGCTTCATTATATCTGCTTCCTTTTCCCTTTCCAAAAAACTATTATAGAAGAAGTCAGCTTCTTTAAAACTTGGAGGTCACTCAGTTTGGCGCAAAAGGGTCCCCCTTGAACTGAGTTTCCCATAAGGCACTGTTATCTCGTCAAATTTTGGCATCAACAGTTGTACCCTTTTTCTAGCACGCCCGTTGGGACCCGAACTAATGAAATTGCATTATAGAGGGGTGTATGAGCCATCGACCTGTAACTAGATCCCAGACTGCAAATAACCCAGGGTTACTAGTACCTCCGCTAGGAATAATCCAGGCCGCAAATCATCTAGTAACCGTTCCATCCCCACCACCCTTTCCTCTCACCATGTTTCCAGCCGCGAATAGAAACTATGTAGCATGGGATGCTGGAAGTCCCCTGGTAGCTCCGATAGCACCTGCTATTTGGGGCACTATCTCGGTTTCTGCTCTAAAAGCTCTTCCCAAATTTGTTGAAGATAACACAAAAATGCCAGCAAAACATTTGTAGGACGTAGCGGATGTATGTCTAGTACACGGTATTACAGCGCAAAATGTAGCCCTGAGGCTCCTTGCTGCGTCCTTCAAAGGCAAAGCTCTGGATTGGTATTGAACACTGACTCCTAATACCATTCGCACTTGGGATGACCTCGGAGATCCATTCTATGAAAGGTTCTCAAATGATGGAGATCGTTCTTCACTATATTATCAGCTATCAGTTATAAGACGAGCGCCCCAGGAGGCTCTGACCGATTTCAATGCCCGATTTCACTTAAATTGGCAGAGGATTCCTGTGACTATCCGCCCAACTCTAGAACTAGCATTCATATTTTACCTAAAATCCATTAATCCTGATATTTCTGTGATGATCAAGTCTTTGGGAGGAGCCACTCTACTAGATGCTTATGCTACCACTATCAAAGAAAAGAATCATTTAATAGATTGCGGGAAATTGCCTCCTCGACCTATTGTGCTGATATTTCCTGAGATATCGACCTCTGCACAAGAGACCGCATCAACTAGTGGGCCAGCAACTCCCCAATCGATGTATTCATATGCAGCCGCTCCTGAAAACTTGGCCTCTACATCAGGTTCTTCCAAGGATGAAATAGGAGACCTCAAAGAAATGTTGTGAACTATGGAAAATGACATAACAACTCTCAAGCAGAACCAAGCAATGCCTCCATGGCCCGAATATCAAAACTATCAAGGTGGGTTCCCTACCTATTAGCAAAATCAATATCAGAATATGCCTCGCACTAATCCACCCACGGCAGCTATAAACCAAATGGTTTTGGTGCCTACACTACTGCCAGGTGCGTCGCCAAGCTCTAGTAGAGAACTAATCGCAGGATAAAACAATGTTATTGATGACATCAATCCATGGTGTTTCCCTTGCAATGATGCGCATATGCCCCGAAATTTTCCGCGTGGCAACTTACAATAAAAAGTAGCAGAGCAACAAAGTCAAGGTACTGCGATGGAGAATGGAGAATACATATATGCCTCGGCAATGGAGAATGCGGTCCTTACCGTGCAAGTGCAAGGAATGTCCTTAGAGCAAGAGTTTGATATTGTTCCTGATCATGCGCTCTTCTCATGGATGGAAAATGAGGAAATGGTGTTTGCAAATGACACGTTCGCAGCTGAAATATCACAGGTACAGTTCGGCTATAGCACATGATCAAAGAGGAGATTCACCGGTGAGCCCGTTGTTTCACTTTTGGACAGCCCACAACGCAAAGGCGTGTTTGATCAAATTCCTGGCGCTTTGACTGTCTCTTTGCCTTCTCAACTGCGGAAGGAAGTTATTATAACAAGAGCAAAGGAGCAGAAATCTCTGAGCTCCTCACCTTTTAATGTGGTGGAACAATTAAAAAAATCATCCACTAATGTGTCTTTATGGGATATTCTAGCTATCCCAGAACATAAAACTATGCTACAAAAGGCGTTTCAATAAGAGATCAGCTCAGTACCAGCTGAGCCTTTTGCTAGTACCGAGGTAGTTTATCAAATGTCACTGGCTAAGGTTCTTGCAGACAAAGTGAAGGAATCCCATGCAGAAGGCGGAGGTAGGCCAAAAACTCAACCCTTCTTCTTGACCCTCATTGTAGGGAAAAAGCTATTACACAATGCTATGATTGATTCTGGCGCTAGTACAATGGTTATGCCAAAACTGATAGCTGAAACCTTGGGGCTCAGCTACGAACCTATGAAGAAAGGGGTGATGTAGCTAGATGGAAATAAAGTTGATACTGTGGGTGTCATCAAAGCGCTTCTGTTAACTCTATTTTCCTGCCCAAGTATCACGGTCCCGCAAGATATAGTGATCATAGATGTTCCTCCTATGTTTGGTCTCTGCCTATCCCGAGAATTTACTTCAAAGGTGGGTGGATATTTGTCTTTAGATTGGTCACATCTAATACTTAGGACCAAGCATGGTGCAAAAATGAAGATAGAATCGAAGGCTCTACATTCTGAACACGTGGCGGATGAGGCCCTGATCAATTTTGAGGCCGCACATACCTCCATCACCAAGCAGGACATGTACAATGTCAAACTGCTAGAGGAGGAAAAGGTGAGCGGAGACAGAAATGATAACGAAGATACTCTGTTGAGTGAACACATAAATAATGATCCTTTCGGGAATTATCATGCTACTAGATTAGGTACATATGTAATTTATGATGAAGACCAAGTTCTTCCAAAGGTCGCCAAAGAATCCTACGATGACCAATCAAATGAGCTGTGGACATTGTATTTTGACGGAGCAAGGAGCAAAGTTGGAGCTGGAGCAGGGGTATGTCTAATATCCCCACAGAATGAAAATTTGTTGAGGTCTTTCTGATTCCAATTCACCTGTTCAAACAATGAGGCTGAATATGAAGGGTTAGTCCAAAGCCTAAGCCTAGTGGAATGAATGGGTATCAAGCAATTGATCATGTTCAAAGATTCTGAACTGGTAGTTAATCAGGTCTGAGGAATCTCTGCAGCAAAGAATATCTGCATGAGATCCTATCGGCATCGAATCTGGGATCTAGTGGAAAGTTTTGAAGCTTTCAACATCCTGACCAGTCCTTGAATGCAGAATGGCGATGCAGATTGCATGGCGGTGATCGGTGCTTAGTTTGACCCTGTCTCTGACTTGCTTCAAAACGAATATTCAGTGCGAGTGCTTGTTTGACCAGTAATCCCCGACAATGATCAGAGTTGGAAAGTCTTTGAGAGCAATGAGCACATTGCCTCGTTTATCTAGCACTCTAGGGAATTTGCTTATCAACTTCAACCAAAAATTGCCGAGGCCTACAAAGGGAAAATTATGCAGCTCAAGTCAAATAAACTTCCAAAAGGGTTAGTTACTCTCAAGAATTTTTTTGATTGTAATGACGCCCAAAATGATAAGCAAAAATTTGTGGCAGAAAAAAGTGATTATGAAAACCTTCGGGTCTCCGATGACAGGAATCTTCAGGTCGGAAAAGATGTCTCACAGCGAGATAGAGAAAGGATTATCAATTTTTGTGGAAAATATGTAGTGGCCTGGTCCTACGATGATCTGGAGGGTTATGATCCTGGCATCATTCAACATACTATTGAGCTAGCGGAAGGTGCGAAACTAGTCTGACAGAAATAACAGCCAGTTAACCCTAAAGTTGAGGCCTTGATGGCACAAGAGTTGACCAAACTCATTGAGTCGCGTATTGTCTTCCCAATCAAACATACTACTTGGGTATCAAATCTGGTACCAGTTCGAAAGAAGAATGGTGATATCCGCTTATGCGTGGACTTCCAAGACCTGAACAGAGCATCTCTAAAGGACCACTATCTATTGCCTTCTATGGAGTCGATCCTCCAGACTGTCACAGGATTGGAAATGTTCTCTCTACTAGATGGTGTCTCTGGCTATAACCAGATTCGAGTAAAAGAAGAAGATTAGCACAAGACTACATTCACTACCAAGTGGGGAACATTTGCAAATGTTAAAATTCCTTTTGGTTTATCCAATGCAGGGGCAACTTTCCAGTGGGCTATGGACATCGCATTCAGCGAACTGATCAATAAGTTTATCCTGATCTATTTGGATGACCTTACTGTGTTCTCTAAATCTAAATATGATCATTTTGATCATTTGGAATTAGTTTTTCAAAAGTGTCAGGAGTTCAGGGTTTCCCTAAATCCAAAGAAATGTGTATTCAGAGTACCTCAGGGCAAGCTGTTAGGGCATGTTGTTTCTAAGGAAGGTATTTCAATTGACCCCGAACGAGTAAGGGCTATAAAGGAGCTCCCCCTTTCGGTAAATAAGAAAGGTGTCCAATCTTTCCTGGGCAAAGTAAATTTCATTAGTAAATTTATTTCTAATTTTACGGGAATGATTAGGCTAATCACCCTAATGCTGAAAAAGGATCAAATTTTCAAGTGGACAACGGAAGCTCAAGAGGCATTTGAAAAGGTCAAAGAAGCGATCTCCATAGCCTTGGTGTTAATTAATCCAGATCAAAGCAAATATTTTATAATGTATGCCTTCAGTAGTAAGTCCAGTGTCGCTACTGTTCTGATTCAAAAGGATAGTGAAGGAAAGGGAGAGCATCTAGTTGCATTCTATTCCCGAACTCTAAAGGAATATGAGGTGAATTATAACTTCGTCGAAAGACAGGACTTTGCAATAGTAAAAGGACTCAAAAAAATATGCCATCTAATTTCCCGCAATAAAATTCTGGTATATGTAGCACATTCTAGTGTGCGTAAATACATCATGGAGGGAGAGATCACAGAAAAAAGGGCTAATTGGATTACCAAGATCCTAGAGTATGACATTGAGGTCGGGCCTACCAAGACTATTAAAGGCAGAGGACTATGTGATTATATGCCACAGAACAAGGAGGTACCTGCCAAAGAGGAACAGTCAGAGCTCATCCTGATAAATGGATCTGGATTGGAAGATGATTGGTTGATAGATAGAATGAAATTAATGCAAACTGGAAGGTATTTGCCAGGTCTCTCATCCCAAAAAAGAAGGTATTACCAGGTACAAAATTGTGGATATACGCTGGTAGGAGTTTTTTTCAAAAGAAATTTCAATGGTGTGCTCCTGCGATGCGTTACTTCAGGGGAGGCGCAGAGGATTCTCGATGCATTTCACAATAGCGACGAAGGTGGACATTTCTCCACTAAAACTACTGCCATCAAGGTCTTGTGAGCTGGATATTACTGGCCAACACTTTTCAATGATTCCTACTCTCTGGTAAGGGCTTGTAAAAAATGTCAGTTCTTCTCTGACAGAAGGAAGAATTCAGCGATGCCCCTCAAACCTATTGTGGCTGATGAACCATTTGCGCAATGGGGTCTGGACTTCATTGGAATGATCAACATAGTTTCTAGTCCTGGACATAAGTGGATTTTAACAGCTACAGACTACTTTACAATGTGGGCGGAAGCTGTTCCCCTTAAGGGGGCAAAAGAAACAGAGATTGTAGACTTCCTCGAAGCACTGGTGACAAAGTTTGGCCCTCCAAAGAAAATCATTTCAGACAATGCCAGAGCATTTGTAGGTACAAAGGTATGTCACTTTGCATTAAAAAATGACATATTCATTAAAACATCATTAAACTATTATCCACACGGAAATGGCCTAGCCGAGTCGACAAACAAAAGTTTAGTTCGACTCCTTAAAAATGTTGGCTCAGAACACCAGAGGGAATGGCATAAAAATCTTTGACAAGCGCTCTGGGCCAACCGCATAACTCCTAAGCAAGTCCTCAAGACTTCGCCCTATGAGCTGGTATATGGGAAGGAGGCACTGTTACCTATCTCTATGGAGATCCCGGCGATACAGTTATTGAAATCTCTTGAGATAGAACAAAATGATGCCATGGAAGTTCAGCTCGCCGAACTACTGGAAGTACAAGAAAAAATGGAGAATTCCCTAAAAGCAATGACAAGCTGTCAACAGGTGGTCAAATGATGGTTTGAAAAAAAGGCCTCCAACCAAGGTCTAAAAAATGGAGACTTAGTGCTAAAATATGACAGCAGGGCTGCAAAGCCAGGTCAGCATGGTAAGTTTGATAGCCTATGGTAGGGACCCTTCAAAATTATTCGATGCATGCAACACAATGCTTTTGAGCTGGAAAATATGGAACAAGAGCCATTAGGAATCCTGGTCAATAGGATTCATCTTAAGTTGTTCCATTAGGCATAAAGATCTACCTTGTACAGTTGTAAATAACGCTTTTATTTTCTTTCCTATTTTTAGCCTATCCCTTTTGTTGAATCAGTTGTCTTTCTACACATTTGCTCATTATCATTGGTGGGTAAAACACCGGAGTTACTTTACACAAAATATACTCATAAATGGAGAAATAGCATACAAAATTTGCAAACATAGAAAAATTAAACACCAAAGCAAAAAGGAGCATAGATTTTCCTTAAAAAGAGAAGTATATATTTATATATATATATGTTCCTAGGTTACAAAATGGCTGGGATGCTGATTTTCAAAATGTACAAGTATCAAAGTATATATATATACGATGGCCTTTTATTAGGCTTATCTGGAGCAGGTGAGTTACATCTTTAGGTAGGAAAGCAAAGGGGTTATCTATCCACAGGAATGGCTGGCAGCGATCGACGCATTCACTGCAGCGTCCACTTCCTCCTCGACCACGGGCTCCTCAGCGGCACTGGCAGCATCATTCAATGCAGCCGTCATTGGTGGTGGATACACCAGGTCCCTGAAGTCCGTATACCATTCTACGTTGTAGAAGGGTATCACGTTGTAGCTCTAGAACAGGAAGTGTAGGGCTTGAGTAACCCTTTGCTGGTGCTGGCCACGGGTCTGCAGGCGGAATCTGCTGATGAATGGCAGCCAAACGATGACAACTTCTTCTTCGATAAAGCGATGCAGGTTGCTAGCTGTTGGTAGGCCTATCCCATACGCAGAATGTGTAACAACCTCGCCGAGCCCATTCAAGTACTTCGGGAAGATTTTTTTGACCAGCTTCAAGATAAGTAGCCGGGGAATGCAAATGTCCAGCATGGATGCTACAAAGTGTGAGCATACGTCGGTGTTCACCCTATACTTATCTTCATATTCTACGCAATCCTTGCCTAGGACCCACTTAAGGGCTACCAGAACTAGCGAGTGCTTGTTCTTCGTCATCTTTTTTAGCCTTCTAGTGGAGATCTCACCTAAAAACGTCGTCTGTGATTTAAATGAGGTTAGGCAAATTGGGGTATCCATTCTCCTAACACTATCCCTAAGTCTGTTAAGTAATGCTGAATCTGCTCACCACCTAACCTATGAAGGGATTTGCTTAGGAATCTGTTACTGACCTATCACTTCTTAAATGCTAAGTATGTTTGCTTGCTATCTACTCGCCTATTTATAGAAAAATTGACAAGACATATGTCAATCCGCCTCAAAGAAACGTGATGTCTGCTGGCTGCCATCTCGAGAGCCGAGTCTGCGTTCGTTCACATTTTGGGTCGATACATGCATGATAGCACGACCCAAGGTGTACTTAATTAAATGTAGCTAATTAATTAGCTTTAAAAAGGTGGCACTTGTTGGTGAAGGGAAGTATGGCCGTAGGCTATTGTGTCAAATCTCAAGTGCATCCCAGAGCCCAAGGTGATACTCGTATCCCTTCAAGATGTGATCATTTGTTTGGCGTAATCATTTCGGCCAGGATATTAATTGTCAGTACATGCTAACGCAAGGTTAGAAGGCCAGTTGCAAGCTCAATTTTTAAGGAGATCAGGGCGTATCATACGATCGCCCCAATATGATGATGAAATTCGGTCGCCTCGGAATAGCAATCAGTTCATCTTGCATGAGTTGCCAGATTAACGGTACATGCCGAATTAAATGCAAAAGGATTTCTTTCACCTATCACCTTGGGAAAGGTTGCTATTATTGCATGAAAAGGCTTAGTATTTCAAATTCTTTTTACAAACGTAAGGAAAGTGCAAAGTGTTTTCTGTCTGTCTATCCAGTGCAAGCATATTCGCAAGCCAGGAGCTTACAAATTCTACAGTGAAAGAAAAATATCATAATCTTCAGCTCAGCCAATGCAAGAGGAAATTAGCCAGGAACTGTATATGGCTATTCGTTCTTCGGCCGAGGTATACGTGTACGAGGATGTAGCATATGCCACGCTTGGTATACCCACAAAAATGAGAAGAGCCCACACGGAGGAGCTAGAAAGATCTAAGGAATGGAGTAACCAGAAAAAGGTTAAAGAAAAATCGGATAATATCTATGACCCAAAGCTTGCAAAGAACCCTAAATCTCTCAGAGAGGCGGCTTGTGCAAGGTTATCAGTGGCAAAGGCAGACCAATCCACAACAGGTAGAGTCTAGTTTAGCGATCTCCCACAATACATGGTCCCATTGTTCCACTATTGCCCAGAGGTGCTCGACGCGGCTTTTCAGCGCTATAATCTAGATACCCATTGCATTGAAGGTCGCAATTTAAGGGTTCAGATCAGCCCAGAAGCCATCTGGCATATGTTATATATCCTTGATCCCAACAGAAGAAAGGAAACTATCGAGCATTTCCGCCCAAGCAAGGGGGAGAAAATATGAAAGAGGATGAAAATTGGCTTCGATTTCTTGTTAGAGGAGACTAATAAGAAATGTATCACGTCCGCTAAGGCACCGAGTATCTCATTATCATGTGGTTCATTCCGCGATGATCTCCAGGACTCCATGTCCACGCTGGCATTTGTTTATGGCTGAGACTCTGATGAAAAGATCGAGGATTTTCAGTTGGGACCTGCGATACAGTTTCGCAAGCAGCATAAACTTTTATGGTATGATTTTGCTAAGTTCATGGTTGAAGAAATGATACATCAGATGGAGAATTACGAGGCGAAAAAGAAATTTAGATTTCTTTCCTACCTGGTTCACATGTTCCTGCATCAGAATCCAAATTTCTTCGCTCGATTTCTTCCACTATCAATTTTTGATGAGCAGAACAAAAGAAAGCCAGTGTCTACATGGACACCTTTCCTTTCCACAACATATGACTATTATGCCTTCGCGGACTATTTTATAGCCCCGGTTTTGAATGATTTGATCGGAGAAGGTGATATCATCTGGCTCACCATAGAGCAGACTAGATTTATGCAATACTACACCCCTACTTGTGACTGGTTCTTAGGCAAGGATTTCACAATCCTTCGAATGCGGGGCTTTATTAGTAAGCCTTTCCTGATCCCAACTTGCGTCACTGATAGAGTGCTCGCACTGGATGTTTTCCAATAGATGTGTATCATTGATTTTATGTTCTGTAATTGCAAAAGTGTCAAGAGAAAGCGATTCTTCACTTGCCGGAAGAGTTTCAAGTCGGTAACGCTGATTAAAAAACAATCACACAAGTTGCTAGGGGAGAAGCTGGCACATCTAGGGTTGGTATTGGTAAATGATAAGTGATATTACAACCCTTTCAATGACCTGTCAGAGCCACATATGAAGGTAACCCATGTTCCCCGACCATACTAGGAGAAGCAGTGTAATAAGCAGATTGATAAAGATGAAGATTTTGTTGAATTAGCGCAAATCCCTACACCGGATACCAGGGGCCCATGGCACAAGTTCTACTTTCTAGTGGTTGTGGCCAAGGATAATCTTCTGATAGAATGTAGCATATATAACAGGTTAAAAAAGGGCAAAGAATGGAGCGATGAAAAGATAAGAGCTTTCTAGA
The DNA here is from genome assembly GCA_007258455.2 of Sequoia sempervirens. NCBI lineage: Eukaryota > Viridiplantae > Streptophyta > Pinopsida > Cupressales > Cupressaceae > Sequoia > Sequoia sempervirens. Next base: position 590,657,825 of record VDFB02271358.1, read on the forward strand.
AATATCGCCAGGAAATAGCATAGTTGGATGCTCCTTATAATCAATTGAAGGACGACTAGGAATTTGACAAATGGTGGAATGAAGGCCTCCCCAGCCCAAGCTCTAGTGCTAACAGGAGTGAAGAAGCAGAGGGATCCGAGGAGCAGGAAGAAAAAATGGTGGTATCATCCTCTTCAGCACAAGGAGGCAATGTCTCCGGGCATGTCGCCTATGTGGGCACTAATGTACTCTTTAATATATCAAGAGGCTCGCTTACATGCACACGGGCTGCTAAATTGATCAGGTTAACACCTCAGCAGATGAATCCAACGAGTGAAGTCAGTGAGTGTCTGCCTACGAAAAGGCAGTGCACGGAAAGTGTTACCAAAATAGTTTCATATGAACCCGCCGAAGGAGAAGTGCCCGCTGCTAGTCAAATGCCAGAGTTTATAGGCGAGTCACGAATGATCCTCAAGCCACCACTGACCAGTCAGCAGGTACTTTTTTCTCATTCCTCTCTTACATCTCATTCTTTCGTATCCACCCCTGCTCCGTCAGCAACTCATGCCATTGGTCCGAGCCCTCCACCCTTTGCTTCTGGTCCAGCTTATTCGGTTGGATTTGCCCAGTATTCACAATCCCAACCATTTATAATTACTCTTCTAAGCATGCTTACGCCTACTGCTACCGCTCAGACTTTCCTCACCTCACTTTTGGACAACATTCCCCATGTCGGCCCCCATTCTTTTTTCGATATGCTTACTAATCATTTTCCATTGCAATAAGCTGATACCCAGTCAACAACTATTCTTCCTCGGCTAATGAGCCTTACGACTGAATCCCTGTTTCAGCCGCTACAAATATCTAGCCCTGTTGATAGTTCTCATGCCAAGCTATGGAACGTGCCACACTTTTCTCCACAAACGGTCACTCTCCAAAAGAAGAAAATGCGTACTCCTATGAAAATTACCTATCCCTATGCCCTGCCTTCTGGTGTTCCTTTTATAGGTGGGCTAGTTTCATCACCAGCTGAGTTCATAGCATAGATAGATTGTGGAAAGGAAGCACGCACAAATAGAATGAGGCGATGAAAGGTGAAGGATGACAATGCCCTCGCTGAGCTGAGAGTACATGCTTCGTATAATGAAGCCCGACAAGAATTAAAATTTGCAACTATGTACCTAAGGATAAGCAAGCCCTAGGGAGAAATGCAACCCGAGGACTATGAGATCTATGCTGTCAGACTTGACATGAAGGTAGCCCAACCGCAAGATAAAGTCAAAATCATGGAGGAGACACAACGGGTGGTCACTTCCGACTTCCTCAAAACTGGTCGCTAGTTAAAGAAGAAGGATGAGCAGCTCAGGGCAGCCAAGGAAAGGGTGAGCTTTCTAGAAACAAAGGAGAAATCCTTAGAGGCAGATATTGCTCGAATGATAGAAAGAGCGCTAACAGTAGAGAATGAGAGAAACAGACTTCAGGGCGAAATTGCGAAAACCCAAGTTGCCGACCCAGGATTAGTAAAAGAATTGTAAAGCCAGAACCATGTGGCCCAACAGAGCCTACAGTTAAAAGAGGAGGAGCTTGAATGTGTCCGCCTTGAATATAGTCAGGGGATGGCACAAAAGGGTGAGGAGTTGGAACGCCTACAAGAGTAGTATCAGCAAAAGGTACAGAAGAAAGAGGCCGAATTTAAAAGCCTGAAGACTAAGCTAGAAGACAAGCTCCGAGAGACAAAGGCTTCTTTGGAAGAGCAATCGGCTAACCACTCCTGAGCTGAACAAACTTGGAATAGAGAAATGAGCAGCTATGTAGAGTAGTTGGCGTCTGAGAAAAAGAAGAAGGTAGAATTCGCCGAGGCCCTTATTTCAAGGGAAGTAAAAAATTTTTCGCTTAAAGACTCTCTGTTACCTACCCTTGATCAACCTGATGTCATTCTGTTGGTTAGGTAGTTATACATTTCTCACTGGGAGAAAGTCAAGACCTTCTGCCTAACACTGCAGCCTATCTTCCAGTTCATCGACAAGGCATCAAGACTCAATCAAGAAGCCCACGACGCAATGGAGTAGTTCCTACGTTTCATCCTGGAAAAGGTTCATGAGGCAAGGGACTTGCTCAAAAAGCTATACTCCGTCTCAGACAAAATCCTTGTTGAGGTGGGTATCGAAGATCGGGACATTGCTGCTCAAATTGCCAATAAATTCATCTATTGTCACTCTGCTTTCCAACTCACTAAGGCAGCGACAGCTTTTTTAAGCAAGGCGCTTGACGGCATACAGGGAAGTTTCTATGAGTTAGATAAGCTAGGGTTTCCATCCTGTTTTCTCAAGGATGGCTATATTGCCACAACTACACAGATTGTGGAGGTTATTGAGCAGAAGGATAATGACCCGGAGGTATTCAGCAAATTCGGCAGCTCCCCAATGGCGGCCGACATTGAAGCAATCATTCATCTACTCTCCCAGCTGCTTTTCCATATCCAAGCAGGTGTCGGCCTACCTAAGGTGCTGCCTCACAAGGAAGCTATTGATCTCCGTGGGGCACAAGAGAATTTGCGCAGCATGGCAAAGCCGTCCGAAAGTGAATGGTCGCCTTTACAAGTTGCATTTTCCAAACTCTAACTCCATTCGCCCTATAGATGAAGGGTCTGGTCTGCAGAACCAAAGAGTTTTTGGGTTCTCTATTCCTTATCCGAAATGCCCCTGATAGTCACCAAAAGTTGTTAAAATAAAGATTCAAACAGCTCCCTTCGGGTTCTTTTTATAAATGTTCGTGTGCTGGCCTGTGTGTCGCCGAGTTTATTCAGCTTTTCGACAAGTTTTGATCTCCCCCTTTGCGCATTTCTCACTTCACAACTTCGGATAGCGGCTTCCCTTTCGGGTCCCGAAATGCTGCGACGGGCGTCCACGTGCCTCACCTACAGATATTTTTATTTCCTGTTGCTTTGTGGTCTCTTCGAGTTGCGAATGCCTTCCACAAGGGCCATCACTCCTAAGATTGTCGGAGGGGCCCACATCTTGGTACATGGCGGCGTTTCGTAGACTTTTCTTGTAGGGATAAAATAGGTAGATGCGGGTTGCGAAATGCTTCCGCAGGCCTTATTTATTTTTTGGCAGGCCTTACCTTCAGCCAGGTGGCAACCTTTCGTAGCCTTTTCAACACAGCAAGGAGGTGAACACCGCGGGCTGTGAAACACTGCCACGCGTCTTTCGCACCTGATTCAAACGGATTTCTCCCCACTTTAGGAAGGACCTTAGCCCCTTGGACACGTGTTGCTTCTTTGTAATCTTTTGACAGCAGTAAGAGGAATTCTCATTCAGGCTGCGACGGGCTGCCACGTGCCTTGCACTGATCATCGAAGCAGGCGATGGGCTGGCTGAGCAATATTATGTTATCGGGTGTTGCTCGTCTTGGTTCTCTGAAGTAGTGGATGGCACTTGTCCCCTCGAAGCTTGGCTGGGACCACTGCCATCATTACAAAGGGTGCGCCTACACCTGAATATCTAGACGTCGTGTTCTAACTCATTGCCATTGTAACGACATTGGAAATCTTTTAATTATGGCATCATTGCGGGAGATTGTGGGATCTTTTCTGTTAACAGTTTTCCAAAGCGGTGGGAGTTTTCTCTCCGGCTATATATATGCTCTCTTTATCAACTAAAAAAAAAGAGGACCCCGAAGAGATAGATCCAAGAGTTTTAAGAAAAAGATATTAGTTATAGCAAGAGACACCAAGCCTCTCTTATATGTTTATTTGCAAGAAATTTTCAAACTGTGCCAACTATTCGGCCTTTCTGTTTTTCATTTATTGATTAAACTATAAACTGTGCTTATTATTGTCTTAGGCATTTCATTTGATAGGACTTCTATATATTGAATGCAAGCTTTCTTATCTAAATCATGTCTAAATGACTCTTCTTAGTGGTAAGGATGTAAGCAATACTATTTTATGTCAATAAATGAATTGTTTATGCTATACCTTTAAGTCTCCAATGTTTTGGAACATTATAACACCATTCAGGCCCTTAAATCTATGATTTATCATGTCCATCAAAAAATTTTGGCGCATCGCCTTAGATTATACTTTGCTTCATTATATCCGCTTCCTTTTCCCTTTCCAAAAAACTATTATAAAAGAAGCTGACTTCTTTAAAACCCAGAGGTCACTCAGTTTGGCGCAAAAGGGTCCCCCTTGAACTGAGTGTCCCATAAGGCACTGTTATCTCGTCAAATTTTGGCGTCAACATGTTCCAAATTGAATCATGTAAAAATTCTCATGAAGATTGGGAAAAATTGAAAATATTGTATGGTATTACAAATGAAGTAAGAGGCTATCAAATTGATAATGATTTGATGAATCTTGATCCTAATAACTTTGACAACATCCAAGACTACATCACTAAGTTTAATGATATAAGAGAGCAATGTAAAGCATGTGGAATTGATAAGAAGGACATTCAGTTGGTGTACAATACAATGAACAAACATGGTCCTGATTATGCTTCTTTTGTTTCTATGGGGTCTGCATACACTACACCTTCATTTGCATCATTTTTTGAGATGTTGATACATGAGTAAAAAAATATTATCTCAATGGGTCTCATCAAGACTTCTAAATCTTACACATTGTTGGTTAGTTAGGTGAAAGAATTAGAATTAGATAAGAAAGAAAAGAAAGCAAAGAATAATCAACATTCAGATCAAGTAAAATAAAATCCACATTCAGATCAATCAAAGAAAAAATATTCTTCAAAAGGAGAATCATATAAGAAGGAGAGGCCTTTTGTGCATATTGCAAGAAGGATGGACATGAAGAACACTATTTTTACAAGAAGGATATTAATGAGTTGAAAAATATTCTAAAAAAGAATCGCATTGATTTGCCTTCTAGAATGTCTAAATCTTCTCCTTCTACTTCAAAATAGTCTAAAAAGGACAAAGGTCAAACATCTGGATATAAAGGACAAGCTCTTTGTGCTCTTTCAAGTCCAGGATCAAGGAGATGGCTTCTAGATTCAGGAGCATCACATCATATCGTGTCTTCACAAACTATCTTCTCTTCATTTCAGCCTTGTGCAATGTCTCCTATCTTCATGGGAAATAATACATACATGAGTGTAACATGGAAGGGATCTATTATCATTGGGGAGAACACTTTCCAGGATGTTTTGTGTGTTCCTCATTTGACAAACAATCTTATTTCCATTTATCAGATTACACATGGTGGAGATGGGAGAACTATGGAGTTCATAGCTAATTATGTTATCACTTGAGACTTAGAGACTAGAGAGATCATTGCTACAGGAGTGGTTGATCATTCATCTCAGTTGTACACCTTTGTATAGTTTGCTTCTAATGGTGACAATGTTCCTTTGGTTGTTGATCATATGAACCATGATTTAGAGGAGACATTTGTCTTTTTGAACTTGGGAATATTCACATCAGATCCACTCTTTGAGCCATGAATTTCATCTCCTCCATCTATTGTTGTACCTAAGGATACTTGTGATTCAATAGTTTTGACTCCTTTTGATTTAATGCAATAGAATATACATAGTCTTCTAGATATGGCTACCTTGGATGACTTCCTAATAGACATTTCAGACTTGTTTGTGGAGTCTCATCTTTTAGATTTGGAGGACACCATCAATAGCATTCATCTTCTCTTTGATGAAGATGCACCTTCATTTGTTGTGAGGGAACACCTTGACCCTCTTGTTCATTCTCTACATGATCATTCATCACAAATTGGCATGAGTGTGGATACTTTTGGATAGCATTTGGAGGAGGTTTCTTTTTCTTTAGAGGGGATATTCTTGTCTTTGGATCATGTTCTACATTCTTCTCTACTAGATGTTGGATTGTCCTCTTCAACAGTGTGGCCTAGAACGCCTATTTAGAGTGTGTTAGCTTTTGGCATCAACATGGAGACACTTGAGCATGCTTCAAATACATCATCACACATCATCCATGTTCCAGAAATCTTGCATACATCCTTGGTTTTGTTTCTTCCTAAGGGGAGGAATGTTGTCCGGTGAGATTGGATCATCTTCAGCATTCAATGTCGAGCTTCTACCATCATTGCAAGAGACTCAACATTGAGCGGGGGCTACCTTGTCTCTCTTCTACTTCTCTCTTATGGGGGGGTCTTTTTCCTCACATGGGGTTTTTACCTTCTCATTCTTCATTGAGAGTATTGCATTTCTATTTTGTATTTCATCTCTCTTTTGGGGAGGATTTTTTTCCCACTGGGTTTTCTCCTTTTCTCCAATTGAGAGAGATTGCATTAATTGCATTTGCATATATACATGGGTACCTAACATGGCCTAGTAGTTGGGACCCATATTTGCATCTTTTTTTCATTTGCATAATAATTTTCCACTCCCTAAGTTGCACTTAAGAGGGGTGTTCATGTAATTAAATGTGATGTACCTTGTCCTAGGTCATGATTACACCTTAGTTAAGTTTACTTAGGGACCACATAGGAGCTTGTTAGATATTTTCCACTTTTGGTGGACTTGACATGTCATTACTTTATCACTTCCACCTTTTGTGGACACATCATGTGATTATCTCTCCACCTTAGGTGGAGTGATAACTTTTCATACTTGTCTCATGTCATAAGATTATGAAACTTGTCATAATATTATGTACTTCTATGTTCTCACCTTGGCTATATAACTAAGGAGTCTCTCTCATTGTAATCAATCACAATCTTCTCATATTATTGGCAATGAATACAGTTTATTCTTGTCATATCATATTCTCTCTCTCTCTTTTGTGTGCTTTCCATTTGGTCCATAGATCTTGGCAGCCATAGAAAATTCTACCAATGGTACGCCTATGGCCAATTACATGAGAGAGGTTCTCCATGTGGGTAGAGAGGTGGAGTATTACAAAGGCTAGTACCATGACGTTGTTCCCTCTGAGTAGAGAGTCAGTTATGCCCAGTCTCGATTAAGAAGGAGCTAGTCTAGGACTGTTAGCATGGGTGTGACAACCTCAATGGAGAGATCCAAGAGATCCTTGTATGTCTGGTGCGGGAGGTACTAGCCCAAAAATTCTTGCATTGTATGGAGCTAGCACCACATAGCTCCATGATTTGATTACATGATATATTTGACACATGATGCATACTCTAATTTTTTGATTCACATCCATTTTTTATATTGTATTTTTTTTCATTTCAGACATCGTTGGATACTTGACATTATGATTTTTGAGATCTATATGAAATATAGTAGACTGATCCATCTATATGTGTTTTATATGGTTATATGATGGATTCATTTAATTTATTGTTCTATATGCCATGTGATGATTTATATTATGATGTTATGGATGTAATTTATAATAATGATGACATGTTATGATTTACATATGATGTTATATGTGATAATGCTTATATTGATGATGTATGGATGCATTATGATAGTTGTATGATAATGAATATACATAAATAGTATGGTGGGTATGTGCAAGATCATCAAGCAAAAAAAGGCCCTTAAGTGGCGAAAAAATCAGAAAAATCAGAGTTAGGAAACTTCATGTAAAAATTTGAAAAAGTTATTTATATTATTTCAAAAAAATATAACAATAGAATCTGTAGAAAGTTGAATGTAGTCTCTAAAGTACTAAGTTTTTTAAAAAAAAAAGAAATCTATTTGGTGAAAATTTGAAATTTCAATGCAGTAGTACACTTAAATTTTAGGGAAAAAATAAGAAGTAGGTGTTTGTCTGACCACCCTAACCACAATAAAATTATAATATTTTTTTATAAGATTTTAGATAAAAGTAGAGGACTCATTTCCTAATGTGATTCATATCTTTTTGTAATTTTTTTCCAAGTAAATAATTAACTATGAATTTGTTATCACAACTTTTAAAAAATATAAAAAACCTTGTATGTCTGACCACCTTAACTTGGTTAAAACTTCATGAAATTCAATTTTTCTTTTTATAATCCTATAGTATGTGAAGCATAGAATGTGACGCATGTTTTGGATTAAAAAAATATGATACCATTTGAAAGCTATAGATGTTTTTCAATCAATCTATCAATCAGGACTTTAGTCATAATTTGAATAGAAAATGAATAATAATTACCTATTAAATTTGAAGTAAAGCATAATTAATATTGGTGGAAATCTGAGAATCTCCTTTAAAAACCATTTTCGTTTCATCAATTTTGGGTAAAAAAAATATCATCATCCACATACCCATCATATTTCCCATTTTTGGCCCATCATGATCCTACATATACCCTGGTAATGTAACTATATGCATGATTTTGGATGTGTTGCTTTAATGATATATGAGATAACTATGTAAATGAAGTATAATGCATTTTTTTTTGTTTTGAGATTTTAAATGTGGGTATATGATGCAATGAATGGATGAATGAATGATTAATATGATGATACTTCTAATGTGAGATGTATGATTATGATAATGTTAATGAAAATGCACTTATGCAGATGATTTGTTTTCGATATTTTTCTTATGTAATTTAGATGATGTGATCCTTTGAAAAATATGATATGATGCAAAATATATGATGGAATGTATGAATTATGAAATAAAATGATAAATGCTTTCTAATGTATGTAATGGAAATGATTATGTAATTACATGATAATTACGATGTTTTTGTTAATTTCAAGTATACTCCATCCATTAATGAGAAAAGATAACATCATTTTTGAGTCCTTCACCAGCTTTTGTAATAAATACTCTACATTTTCAAAACTATCATGAATGCAATCTAATTTTACCATGAAAATCTATATGCAAGCATTTCCATCTTAATAGTCCATTTATTGTGATTTTTATCATCATTGAACTTTTAAAATGCTGAAAGGAAGTACAAGCATCAATGGTATAATGTAGACCAATGATGTCCTAAGTACTACTTTCATGATTTTTGATATTGCAAGTTAACACAAGCATTTAGGTATAATTAAACCGAGATGACCTGACTATTTCTTGCATAAATAGACAAAAATCAATCATTTTCATACGTGAATTTTGAATGTAATCAGTGATAGTCTGTAGAGAATTTCTCATGAAAATTCACACAATAATAATGTTAAATTCACAGATAGTAGACAAAATAAAATACCAATCTCCTTCCTAGCTTCTCTAGTTCAATACATCATCGAGTTGCTCCAAAGAAATGATAACAAAAATCAAAGTACAACATTTGAATATTCAAGCTGGAAGCGATAAAATCATTATTCAAAAGAGTTTTATTCATCTATAGTTCTCCATATTGATATGATTTCAGTTGTTTTGATGTGGATGGTTGATTTTCTAAAAAAAATTGATGTTTGATGTATGTTCAATGTTGAGTTTCCCACTGATCATTGTGTTTGATATGTTTTCATATTGCTATTTGTCTATTTGTTTAAGCTCAAGTTTATTTCCCCCAATGAGTCCATGATTTTTCCCCCAAGTTAGGGTGAGACACTACCACGTTGCTAGGATATGTATAAGACTTCCTTCTATCAAATGATAAATGGAATGTGGTGAAAGTGAAATATTAAGACATGTATCAAATAGATGGAAAAGCTAGTCTAAATCACAAGTAGCACCTGTTTCTAGATTTTCACTACATGTTTTTATTGCACTTTGTTAGACTTTATGATGCTTTTGTCTTTTTCCCTTTCCCTTTTTTTTAATTTTTTCTATTTTTCTATTTTTTTTATTTTTATTTTATGTCTCCATGATGCCTGCTTGCCAGGTTTTCATCAAGGCAACCATTTCAACCGTGCACTAGATGATTCAAGTATAGAATTTCCTAAGATGGATACTATTGATAGGTTCATCAAACAAATCCTCTTTAGGTGTAGACAACTAATAGGCTCTAGATCGATAGACTGATATGATAACAAAGGGACCTAGCCAATTAGGTTCAAACTTCCCTTTCTTTTATCTATCTTGTTGATTATGAGGGTTTTCTTTTAGGACCAAGTCACCAACCTGAAATGTCCTAGGGTTTACCTTGTGATTGTAGCTATTGGATATTCTCTATTGATATGCCTTTAAATGGTTCACATCTTTTTTGACGACATTCATCTAGAAGTCTTAGCTCTTGAAGTCTAGACACTCTATAATCCTCATCTAAAATAATTCCCTTCAATGACACATAGATTGATGGTATTTCAACCTCAATAGGTAGTATGGCCTCTAATCCATCTACCAAGGCATATGGTGTAGCTCCTATAGGTGTTTTGATGTTGGTTCAGTATGCCCAAAGAACATGATTTAATTGAACATGTCAATCACGTCCAACATCGTTTATAGTCTTCTTCAGGATTTTTCAAAATAGTTTTGTTTGAGGCCTCTACCTAGCCATTTCCTTTAGGATAATTTGGTGTTGAAAAATTATGTTGGCTATGAAACGTCTCATACAATTCCTACACATCCTAATTCTTAAAAGATCTACCATTGTCTATGACAATGGACTATGGAATACCATACTGATAGATGATGTAATTTAGTATGAAAGAAGAAATCTATTTTCTAGAGATTTTTGTTAAGGGAATCACTTCTATCCACTTTGTAAAGTACTATGTTATTGTGATTATGAATTTGTGTCCATTGGATGAAGATAGATTAATCTTTCCTACTAGGTCTAGTCCCCACTGAAAAAAAGTCCATGTTGAAGTGAATGGTTGCAATTGTTGTGTCAGTGCATGAATTAGGTTACCATGTATTTGACAATTTTTACACTTCCTAACAAACTAAAAAGACTCCTTCTCCATGTATGAATAGGAATACCCCAAATGAAGGAGTTTCTTTGCTAGGGTTAGTCTACTTGAATGAGTCCCACAAATACCTTCATGAACCTGAAATAATGATGTCTCAAACTTGTTATGTTCTAGACACCGAAGGAGAGTACCATCTAGACCTCGACGGTAAAGTATGTCAACAACTAAGGTATGTCATGTAGTTTGGCGAATGACTTTTTGTTTCTAGTTTCTAGAAAGATCAGGAGGAATGATATTATCTTTTAGGTAAGAATAAATATTTCCATAAATTGAGGATTCAATGTCAAATAATTAGCATATAGTTTGAGATTTTGGATTATCATAAGCAGGGTTAGACACTTGTTCCACCATAAACTCATAATGACTCTGATTTTTTGGCAATTGTAAGAGAGAAGAAATTGTCACCATAACATTTGCAACTTTATTTTCTGGCCTAGGAATCTTCTAAAACTTGATATCCAAAAAGTAATTTTTGAGATCATCCACCATTTTCTTATATGGCATCAACTTCTCATATTTCATTTGATATTCATCATTTACCTAGTAAATGACTAGTTGTGAATCTCCATATACTTGTAGTTCTATGATTTTCCATTCAACTGCCCCTTTGATGCCAACAATTAATGCTTCATATTCTACTACATTATTTGTACATGGAAACATGAGTCTATAGTATTTTGGAATGGTATTTCCTTGAGGTGTAACAAATAGAATTCCCACACCCAACCCATGTTGTGTGGAGGACCCATCAAAATAAGGCAACCATTTTTGTGTTGTCACAGTAAGGATGTCTGCATCAGGAAACTCAATGTTCATCATATGATCATCTTGTAATGGAGCTTCAGCTAACTATTTGGCTATCACTTTACCCTTAATGGATCTTCAATCCACATACTAGATATCAAATTGACTCAAGATCATGACCCACTTGGCTAGTCTTCTCATTAGAGCCACCTTGTTGAGTAAATACTTTAATAGATCAATCTTTGCTATGAGTTTGACTATGTGGGTTAGCATGTAATCTCACAACTACTGAGCAAAAAATACCACCACCAAACAAGATTTTTTGAGGAAGGTATAATTTATCTCATAACTATTCAAAGTCCTACTAATATAATAGACAACATGTTCCCTTCCCTCAAGATCTTCCTATGCTAATAGAGCTCCCAAATAAATCTCAGTTGTTTCAATGTATAGTAATAAGGGCCTCTCTTCTATAGGTGGCATTAGTATGGGAGGTGACATCAGATATTACTTTATTTGATTGAAATTTGTTTAACACCCTTGATCCAATTTGAACGAGACATTCTTATGTTGCAAATGATTGAATGGATGACTTTTGTTTGCTAATTGGGAGATAAATCTCCTAATTAATTGTAGCCTTCCTTGTAGAGATCATAGTTGACTAATATCCGTTAATGGAAACATTTCCATTATAGCCTTGATCTTGGCAGGATCCACTTTGATACCCTTCTCTGAAACTATATACCCTAGAAGCTTTGCTAGAATGTAACACTGAACAAACATTTCTTAGGATTTAATCTAACATTGAACTTTTATAGTCTGGTAAATATTTTTCCCAAGATCTCCAGATGTCCTTCTTTGGTATATGACTTTGCTAATATATCATCCATGTAATATTCCATAAAAGTATGCATCATGTCATGGAAAATGGTGGTCATTGCATGCTGATATGTGGCACCTACATTTTCAACCCAAAGGGCATGAAATTCCAACATAATGTTCCTCATGGACATGTGAATGTTGTTTTCTCTTGATCCTCTAGTGTTATTTTGATTTGATTATACCCTAAGAAGCCATCCATAAGTGATAACATGGCATGTCTTGGTGTTAAGTCAACAATAATGTCAATGCTTGGCAAAGGAAAATCATCCTTTAGACATGCCTTATTGAGATCTCTAAAGTCAATACATATTTTCATACTATTATCTAGTTTAGAAATAGGTACAATATTAGAAATCCACTCAACATAATAAATAGATCTGATCAATCCTACATCTAATAACTTTTTTAACTTAGCATTTACCATTAAGGAAATATGCATATGTATTTTCCTTAGTTTTTGTTTCATAGGTTTTATCCCAGATGGTAGAGATAAATGATGCATTAGAATATCTGGGCCTAAACCTAGCATATCAGAGTAAGACCAAGCAAAGTTAATGTGTCTTTCTTCAAAGAACTTGGTGAATTGAGGCTTTTTTTGTTTATTCATAGATGTTGTCAGATGTAGAGTCTTTTCCTTTTTTATTGTTCCAATATTGATAGATTGTGTAGACTCCTCCAATATTGACGATCTTTCATGATAGTGTTCTAGAAGGGTGTCAAATTTCCCATCTTTTAGTGCCTTGGAGAGGTTTTCAGCATCAGATGTGTTCTTTATTTTTACTTTTTTGAGATCTAATGTTTCCATTAAATGGTTTTCACCATTAGATCCATTATTCCTATTTTCAATTTTGCAACTAAAAGATTTGAAAACCTCTTGACCCAAAGCATCATTATGAGAATTATGATTAGAACTTGTGTCAGATTTGTCACAACAAAGGGAATTTACAATAGAATCATCATTCACAAAAGTATGAATATTGATAGGTTCAGTTGGTTCCCAATTGATAAGTTTAGGATACATTAAGGGTAAATTGTCATTAGATTGGCTAAGGTCACTAGTAGTAAGAGTTTGGATAGCAATGTTGTCAAAGTTGTCAGTGGTGATGTCAAGGTCTATGATATTACTTTCTTCTAAGTCATCTATCTCACTTGATATTTGTCCATCTTCACTTGAGTCATCGATATTTTGTGATCCAAATACAAGGGTCTAGTTATTAAGCTTTGTACCTCCTCACATGTGGTTGCATACTCTTTTATGACATCAATTGGTATGTCCTTGTATGATGCTTTAGACAAAGAATCTTACTCATATTTAATGGAATCTACTTCAAAACTATCCTGCATTTGAAGGATTCTTTGTACAACTCTATGATTGTTTTCTTCTTTTGTTTCACCAGTATAACCTAGTCTTGTCTTTTCCTTTGGCTAAAGTGTGAGAGGTTGGATGGATTCTACAATGCCTTTTTTATTTTTCCAATAGCTCCTTGTCCTTCATACCCCATTTTCTTTAATATTGTTTTTCCCTTTCCATATTGATCTATCTTTATATTGATAGTTGCCAATGTAGATGCTTCTTCATCTTTGTAGAGCCAATTCAGGATGGCCTTATCTTCAAATTCATGCTCTAATGTACCTACCTTTACAAATATGTAAATTAAAACCTCAGTAGATTGTGATGATGTTTGTGTTGATGTTGATGGCTACCCATATGATTTTAGAAATGGCAACTGTGAAAAACATAAAGATTGTTCAAAGGAATACTCTCTCATGACTGGTCCTTTTAACTGGATCTTTTCTTTGAAATTTTGTGATAGAGAATCTAGTTGAGCTTCATTATTTGATGTAGGGGAGTCACCAACACTTATCTCTTTTGACTAGTCCTTTTTCTTAACCCATTTAGATACAACATTTTGTTGCCTTCCACTATTGGATGAAGTAGAAGTGTTTTCTTCCCTATTATGTGGCACAAAAGTGTCTTGAGCTATTTTTAGCATGCTATAATATTGGGGATTGTTGTAGTTAGCAAAAATAGTGATTTCTTCTCCATTGACAAGAAACTTTAAACACTAATGATAAGTTGAAGATATTGCTTGCATTTCATGAATCCAGGGGTGTCCCAAGAGTATATTATAAGTCAGTTATTTGTCTAACACTTGGAAAACTATATTCTTCACAATTGGTCCCACTTGAATAGGAAATACAATCAATCCCTTAGAGGATTTCTCTTCTTCATCATAGGCTTTTATTGTGATTTTCCTTCTGGAATCAATAGCATTATTAGAATATCCTAGTGCATGGATTAGTTTTGAAGTGAAGATGTTTAAACTAGCTCCACCATCTATTAAGACACAATTTACCTAGTGTTTATAGATTAAAAATTCAATATGAAGGGAGGAATTGTGTGGATGTGTAAGTGAAACATCATCTTGTTTGAAAAATTATAGGTAGTGAGGTGTGGTTAAGTGTCCCACCATATCTTGGAATTGAAAAACATCTAGATTATCAGGTACTATTGTGGCCACAAGAGCTTGTTCCAAAACCTCCTTATGAGATGGTGAGATTTTAAGGAATTCCAAAATTGATATTTGTGTTGGTATTTTTTGTAGTTGATCAACTATTTTTTAATGATTCAAAGGAGTAGAATGGTTTAAGATTAAACTCCTTTCAATATTACCTCGGATTTTCCCCTTGTTGTCATGTTCATGGGTTGATGATCCAAGTTTTCCTTGATTTTTATGGCATTAATCTAATTTTTTAATGGGACCATGTTTGAGATCAGATTTAATGGTATGATTTCATTGATTCCAACATTATCAAATTGATTATCAATGGTATTATTCTTCTCAACTATAGAAATACAATGAATAGTGTTGTCATAAATGTAGTTTATAGTCTTACCTTTACTGTTTGTAGAAGAAGATTCTCCCTTTTCATAATTTGGTAAAGGATTTTTAAATGCACTATGATCATTGTTCATATGATGTACTCCTACATATACCTTCCTATTGTCAATCAAATTTTGTACTAGATGTTTCAACTGCATACAATTATTCATTTTATGTCCTTTTTTCTTATGAAAGTCACAATAGTCTAGGTCATTTGACCATGATGGTTTTACTTTTGGTTCCCAATTTCTTGCTTCAGGAAATGTGATAAGTCCATTCACAAGAATTTCTCTCATTGTTAATTCTAGTGTTTACCCTAATGGTGTGAATCTATGTTGATTTGATGGTCTTTGATATGATTGTGGTTTAGATTCTCCATTGTTTGGATTATTGTTTTGATTGACATTTTGACTGATGCTTTGGTCATTTTTTTGATTGGTCTTTGTAGTTCTTTCTATCAAGTTAAATACTGGTTTCACATTTTGTGTTTCATTTGTAGCATCATTGTTACCAATATTTCTATTATTTTTCCAAAACTTGGGTTTATCATTATTGTTGTAGTGATTTGAGGAGTATTTATTGTTTGATCCTTCATTGTAATTCTTTATTACCCCTCTTTTGACCAAAGCTTCTTCGATCTTGAGCCCATTTTTGATGACTTTCTCAAATGTTGGTGGACATTTTAGATCAAGCCTATAGCTCATTTCATTAGTTAGATTATCAATGAATAGTTGCATCTTTTCCTCTTCAGGTATGGAACAAGGATACCTAGCAAACATCCTTTGCCATCATTGTAGAAATGAGAGGAATGTTTCACCTATCTTTTGTTTCGTATTGCAAAGGTCCTTTATTGTTATCTCATGTTGAATATTATAGGAAAATTATGAGATAAACCTATTGAATAGTTCTTCAAAAGTTTGAATTCCTAGTTGTAATTTGGAGAACCATTCTATACATTGGCCTCCTAATCTCCTTGGAAATAACCTCATTAGATAAGTTTCCTCTTATGTAAATTCTAAACTCATGGTTCTAAATTCCCTCACATGATCAATTGGATCCATTTTACCATTCTACTTTTCATATTTTGGGAATTCACAATGTCTAGGAAATGGTATCATGTCCACACTTGGATCAAAAGGATAAGGAAAAATTTCTTGTAATGAGTATCTTTTTGTGGTTTATTTTTGTATATCTTGAAGTTTTTGTTGCAAGTTTTGCATTTGATGTGTTAGGGCATTCACTTGATCTGTTTTTTGTGTGTTTTTTATTTTATTTTTAGTTGTTTTAGGTGCTTCTTTTAGTCAATTGATGCCAAAGTCTTTTGGAAGTTTTGTACCTAGTTTAGCTAGCATTAAAAGGTATTTTTCCATATCTTGTTCTAAAAAATTTTCCATAAATTTGTGGAAATTAGGATCTTGTTGTGTAGTTTGGATATCCTCTTGGGTTATTTCATTTGCATCATTTTGGTGGAATTTTTGAAAGGGATTTTCTTAAGCCATGGTATTTGGTGTTTCAATTTCCTTTTCTCTAAGTTTCTATCTTTGTAACCTTGTCAAAATTGGCATACAATTGTTGTTATTTTTACTAAACATTGATCTTTTTGTTTGGGTGAGTGTCAAATGGTATTAACTTAAGTCAAATAGAATAATAAGTTTATTGATGGAGAGTAAGTTAAAATCTGATTATTCTGTTTCATTTCATGATTGTAGAATGATTGATCCTGATAATGAAAATGTGGAATAATAATATAGATTTGTGTTTTGGTGATAAGGCACTTTAAAATTGTAAGATATTGGTTTAATTTGACAGAATTTGACTTGAAAGTTCCTATTTTTTCAAGTTTAAGACACTAGTTGGACTGAGAAAATGTTTATGTTTTGATAAAAATCTAGATTTCGATGTTAACTATCTGACTGATGGGAAAATAGCTTTCTGGTTTTTCTTTCTATGGATACACTATAACAAACCTTAGATGTGCTAAAATAGACAGTGGTTGACTATAAGATTCTGTGAATGCCTTAGAAGACAAGGTATATCCACTAAGACAAAGGGTGGTTGCACCAAGATACGAGTAAATTATGGTGACAGACTATGCAAATGCACTATAAGATAAGATAGATGCACTAAATTAGTATTTGTATGTTCTATTTGGATGGAAGTGTGCTAAAAGACTAGGTGTATGCACTGAAATAGACTATGGATGCGCTAAACTAGAAATTGTTAGTATTTTCACAGTTTTGTCTATTTGTTCTGGTTTTTTTTTAGTAAAATGATTTATTCTAGGGTGTAATTTTCTTACCAGTGAAGATAGTGGATGGGTATTTTTCTTGTAAATCTTAGTTTTTGATGATCTAATTGGATGATACCTTTGAAAATAATAATTTCACACACAAAATCCAGATTGGAAATAGTTGTTTCAAATCCTATGTATTAAACATGTAGTGAGTGTTCTAGAATCAAGTTTGATTATTTCAATTTCCATAGGTTTGACACAAATAAAGATAGTTCAAGCACTTTTCTAATTTTCAAGTAGGTCACTTAGAATATCACAACCCACAATTTTCAGCTATGTTAGCTAAACAACCCTATCAACCCCTAGAGGGTGCCCGTGTTTTTTCCTTTCTTGAGTCTTAAACAAAGTCAAATCTTCCACTTTTGGCCAGGGTCTCTGATAGTTATATGGTGAATGTCTTGGGGGAAAATTCTTCCCTTCCCTTGCACCGTGCTATAAAAAGTGTTCAAACATTGACACAGTTGGATTTTACACTAAAGTTCATAGATACGGTATCCATTCAAAGTCAAAAATGATAAACTCCCTCAAGAGACCTCCCAATATTTAGAAAAAATATTTTGGGGATGGTTATCTTGCACACTTTCATTGAATTGTGGGTTTCCCAAATTCACTTTTGATTATATTAGGTTGGAAAACCTAGCTTTAGTTGTTCCCATGTAGGTCATTCTCATAGGGTGAGTACTTTTTCCCACTAAGGTAGGCCCTCTATAGGATTTAATAAAGAAGGATAGCAAGTCTAGAATTCTAATCACCCATTTAAGGAGGGAGCATAAGCCTATTGCTTTAGAAACACAGAGAACATGGGGTTCAAACTAGTTAATTAATTAAGCTAGATTCACTATCTTAACCAAAGGAAAGATAAATAATCAAATTATAATTCCTGCAAACATTATTATTAATTTGTAAGTTTTTTCTTTGAATGACATAAATTTTTTTGACAATCACCTTTGACAAGCATATTTTTCACCCCCTATTTGATGAAATAGAAACTCAGATGCACTAAAAAAAAATGTGGATGTGCTGGAAGATTTTGTGATTATGCTAGAAGATCTTCCATATGCACCACAAAAACTCTTGATCATGCTGAAGCAAAACAAGTCAAAATACTACAAGCATACTTTTCAAAAAAAGATGTTAAAAATGGGGTTTTTGGCCCCACAGTGGGTGCCTATTTAAGTGTGAGTAAAATGTGAGTAAATGATAACCAACAAAATCAATAAAACATTATATTAATAGATGTAAACAAACATTAATCTAATTTAAGTAATAATCTACTAGAAGCATCATATTTCTCTCTATCTCCAAAGATTTATTAAATCATGAGGCTTTCATATTTTGATTGCACTATGATTGTTAAAATGACAATCTAGAGAATGAGAATCATAAACTATATGATTGCTAAAATGATATGCAAGCTATATGATGGAAAGAGCTATGATACTGATTACTGAAAGCTATATGTTGTGATATGATAATGGAAACTATATTAACATGCAATCTATCATGAAAGACATGATTATAAACTAAATGATATGCTATTTTCTATTGCTATTGCTATTTTCTAAATTTCTCAATTGATATTTATGTAGAGTAAGATTGCACAAACTTGGGATCCTTTTCTTTTAGATGGAGGCTATATTTATAGATTCTCGACATCACATTTGTGAAGGGGCAGCAAAGAAAAGGTATGGATTTGATCTAAAGAATTGAATGGTGAAGGATGAAGAAGCTTGAGCTAATTATGGAGATTGTTCCTCCCCACAAAAACATTTAGCCAAAGGATAGGAAGAATTAATGGAAGAAGATGAAGAATTTTTCCTACAAATTTGTCTCCAATCATCTCCAAATTTTCCTATGAAAGTTGAGATAAATTAAATTAGAGATTTCATATCTAATTTGGTAGGTGGATATGATTAGCTATAGAATATATTTGAATTGAATATTTATATTTATTCAATTTAGGAAAAGAAGATATTTGGTTTAATAAAAAAAACTATAGAAGTCTATGTTTATTAAATAAATATGGAAGAAATATGATAATTAAATAAATCAAAGTATGAAACTTGTTTATTTAATTTAGATGAAATGATGTGATTAAGATGGAAGAATTAAAAGTGAACTATATAAATAAATATTTCTATTTATTTAATAGTAGAAAAATTAAAGGTTAGTTAATCAAATAAATCATATTTAATTAATTAGATTATCCAGATCATTTTTAGGTGTATATAGTTCTATGTTATCCTTGAATTTTGGATCCTTGTATCAATCTATTTGCAAGTGAGAAGATCCGGTTGATTATTTTTTCGTTCATCAGTGCATGAAGGCCAACTAAGTGAATGTAGCATGTTGTGGATATTTGAGGAGTATTTTTTTAACTATTTTTGTGCTTGAGCATGTTAATTTGGGTCCTAACTATGTTGTGGCCAACTTTGGTTGGTGCGCATTGAATATTATTCATGTTTTGAGCTGATAGTTTGTAAATATTTTTCTATTTTGTTGGAACCAACTAATAGCAATTAATCTTTAGTCCTAGATATATATAAGTGATCAATTATATCATTTTAATGTGTGTATGAAGTGATTTGATGTGTGTGTGAAAGCCAAAACGATGTGTTATGTGAGTTAGAGTAGAATAGAGTAGAAGAGAAAAATCAAATAGAAGATCAAGAAATCAATTAATGTGCTTAACTAGAACTATTGTCAAGAATTTTTAGATGTTATTTCATAGATCACCACTCCAATTGTCTATTGACATTGATTGTAAGGTAGTGAACCTTTTTTTTTTTGAGTAGTGATCTCTAGGTAGTGTGCCTAAATGCAAGTGCATTCCCATTTTGTAAGACATCTTATTGAGTATACTTAGATAATATTGTGGATTGACCACCACTATGGTTTTTCCCCTAACAGGGTTTCCACATAAAAAATCCTTGTGTTATGGTGTTGTGGTTTTTTTTCTTATGTTCATAAATCTTTCTTTGGGTTGAATGTTATCAGTACCTTAAAGATCATATCAAGAAAGTTAAAAATTGTAGAACACTGATCAGATCAAGAAAGTTAAAAATTGGATATTTAGGCAAGGAAACAAGATAACTCTTCTGCAGACCTTCAACTCTACATAATACTATTGAAAAAGTTGGAGAGATTATTATGTAGAGTTGAAGGTCTGCAGAAGAGTTATCTTTCACAGAGTATGGAAATAAGGTATCCAAACGAGTTAGGGTAAAAGCATTTATTATGACAAAAGGTTAGGTGTGTGAATGATAAAAGGTCATTTGTATTCTTCATTTGTTACTTTTAATTTTGGGGAGAAGAAGTTTGGAGAGCTTTGAAGCAAACTTTGGAAAAATTTAGCAAAGATTTAAGTGTGAAGGTGATTAGTGATCAAACCCTAAACCAATGAAAAGATATTTATTGGGAAAACTTGTGAACTTGTGAATTTGTGAAAATGGCTACTCTGTTGGTAGTTGATGTCAAGGTAGACCCCATCTGAAATTTAAGTGGCATCCCTTCAAGTTTGTTCAGACCAATCCCTTAGGTGAATTTTTGTCTATTCCATATGACATCTTGCATATTGAAGAAATTAGGGCATAGATTCATGAAAATATTGAGGAGTTCGAAAGCTCACAACTGTTGAATTTGTATTCCAATCATATAGTTGGAGAATATTTCATCGTAAATCCCAAATTCAAAACTCTAGAGGAGAAGAAATTCATGCAGATTATAAAATTCCTCATGTTTAATGAAAGTGAGTAGGTCCAATATATTTTGAGCTGAGTTCATGATAAATTTATGTGGTTGAGTTAACCTTTTAAGATTACAAAAGAAGTTATAAGCATTGTTACTAGTTTAAATTCCTCCCATGGGTTGCTAATCTTGAAGTCCATGAAGAATCAAATATTTACTGATGCAACCGGTTCAGTGTTTGATAAAAGAGATATGAAAATTAATGATATTATTGATGTGGATGCAAAACTTTCCTCGATGGTCATTGGTTACAAGATCTATCACTTCAACTGGGATAATTTTGTATTTGGTACAGTTATCTATGCAGCATATCAGATGGTGAAGGAGAATGTAGATTATGACCTATGTGAGTTACTCCAAAGTTAGATAATGGAGAATCTTGGTAAGATCAAGAAATATAAGAAGAATAACTTTAAATATGGTAATTTGCTACTGTGTTTATTCTTTTATTTAATGAGTGAAGTTCTAGGAGTTGGAAAAGTGCATTGGCAAATTGATAAGTCTATAGTCATTCAGATTAGAGACATCTTGTATCGAATTGGAGATAGTAAGATAAGGAAAATTGTTATTTGGGGATATTTCAAGAACTTTCAGAATGAAATACAAGCAAGAGAAAGGATTCCTACTTCTACTATGGGGAAGTATAAGGACACAATTTGTTTTATGGTGGATATTGATCAATGCTTGATATAAGTTGTAGATCCTAGAATAGTTTGGATTATGTTAATGGTTTATGAAGTTGAGGAGAACATCTTGGAACTATATGAACAAAATATATTAAGTAAGCCTCTAGATCCATTAGAAGAAAGGTTTAGAACCTATGCAGAAAAAGATATGCAAGTCTATGAGTAGTTGAAGAAATCTATGATAGTCCTTAGAGTAAGGAAAGAATTTGAAGCCTTTGCAGAGAGCATGTGTATATCTACAAAAGTTGTGAGAGAAGCTAGAAGGAAGAGATAATAAGTTGAAGCAAAATAATCTACTAGAATTGAATCTACCAGTCCAACAACATCCTCTACTTGAACTAGATGAACATGGAGCTTTGCACCCCTATTTGGTCCAGCAAAGAAGTCAACCCCTATGAAAAATCAAGCCAAGGCATCTAGTAAGAAGAAGAAGGACAAGAGTACAAAATTTTATGTTGTTGTCTCAGAAGATGAAGAGACTAAATCTAATGAACAAGTAAGGGAAATAAAGCATATGGGCCCCTAGGCAACAAAAGTTTCTAAGGAAAATCCCTCCGGTGATGAGGAGAAAGGAAAGAAAAAGATGAGGACAAAAAAATCGAGTATGTCTTTAGAAGAAGTGGAGAAATCCTTGATTAAAGATGGTAATCTTAGGCCTCTTTGTGAATGGTATGACACCTTTGACAATGCTAGTCAAAGAGTTCTTGAGGAAGATTCAATAAAATACGTGAATAATTTCAATATGGCTCTTATTAAAATAATGTCTATGTTACCCAAAATTCTATATGAAGTTTTGGAAATGAGAAGAGTGAGTGCAAGGACAAAAGAAGAGAAAATGAGAGAATGGATACTTGTTGGTCTGTGTCTGGTGATGTCATTAGCAGAGATGAAGAATATTCTAAATGAAGAAAAGAGGGATTTTAAGAGCAAAACAAGGGTGAGCAAGCTAATGATTGGATAGACTAAAGAGGTGGCAAAGGATACTGAGAAAATCCTTAATGGAATTCTATTAAAGAGCAAATACAATGTTGTCTCTAAAGAAGTGCATGATGACAATGTTTCATATGATCTAGTAAATGAAGAAGGAAAAGAAGATACATTTGAGGATATTTTGAATCCCCTAGATATACATGATGCTGAAATTCCTATGGAGACTGAAACTCCTAAAGTTGTGTCAGTTGAAGAAAAAAAGATTCTTAAAGTTATGCAAGAATTAGTGACTAAAGAGAAGAAGGATGAAGTGAAGGAGATTCTTGTGGAAGCAAGAGACACTACCAAGGTAACAAAGGAGTTCTTGGAAGAGAAAGAAGAGTTTGATCATGAATTGATTAAAGGTCCTATTAACTTGACTACTTTGTCTCCTATTGAGAAGATGAAAGTTGCATCGTTTGCACAGGCCAAGGCAAGGGAAGAAATTCTAAAATCACATATTGAAGATAGTGATCTATTGAATCTTGCATCTAGTATTTTAGAGAATATTATGCCTTCACATGTCAAGGATTCATCGGATTCTCCATCTTGTTAGCTAAAGAAGCTTTTCAATTTTGTAAGTACTTAGTTTGAGTCACTTGAGAAGTCAACTATGGTTAAGGTTCAGAATGAGTTTGACGCTAAAAGGTTTAGGAGGTTGAACTGAACGATAGCCAATGGTAAATATGTGTAAGCTACCTATGTGAAGAATATTCAAAGTGATTTGTCTAAAAGTGGAAACATTTATAAGTCATTTTTATCTTTATCTAATTTCACTAAGGGTATTGAAAATACAATAAAAGAATGTGAGAAACAGTTAGTAGATATCACTCAAGCATTTGATCCTCTACCTGTTTCTATTGGAAATCAAGAAGGTCAAGTCATATCCCTACTTGACAAGATCAAAATTCTAAAGCATGAAGAAGGAAAAATTGTTGAAAGGGTTTGTGAGCTTAGAGGACTAATTGGTCCTAAAATGGAAACAATGCTTAATTCTTTGAAGGAAGCACAAGATGCTATGGCAGTCAGTCATTTAGCAAACCTTGAGTTTGTAGAGATGCAATATTATCTATTATATGGTCACATGACTATTTTGGAGAGTCTCAAGAAGTGTTGTGACACAAGTTTGAACCTATTGAAGACCAATTTTGTAGATATTTTCAAGTTTGTGTAAGTTGTAGATGCAATTTTGTACATATGTAGCAATTTTATTTGATTTATGGTATGTGGATTCACCATGTTTTCCATTGATGTCAAAGGGGGAGATTAGTACAATCAAAAATGTATATTCATCTCAGGGGGACTTGTAATTTTGAGTTGTGATTGAAGATCTTTTTGGAGTTTTGAAGGTTGGCAGTGTATTTATGTTGGTACTAATCTCACACTTAGTCATTTTTCACTAAGTGTTGTCATCAACGCCAAAGGGGGAGATTGTTGGCAAGAGACACTACACATGTTTTCTAATGTTTTCATTGATGACAACCCTACTCAGTGATTTCATCTGTATGTCATCTTTTGATCATACCAGTAGACAGATTGAAGACAATCAAGCTAGAACAGAGCATCTGATAGAATTGTGTTCATCGATTCATATGAAATTTTTTTGTAATTATTTTGAGTTTCGAATCTCAAGAAAGGTAGTTTGGTATATGTTTTATGTTGTAAGACCCCGCCTCGAATGTGTAATGCCCCACCTTGTATGTGATTAGTAAAGGCCTAATATGTTTTATGTGATCCTGAATAGATGGTAAGGTGTATTATGGATGATAAATAGTGTGATTATTTGATAATATTCTTGCTTATGCTACCATGAATGTAAGACCCCGTTTCATTTCAATCGAACAAGTAGTTAGATATTAATTATGATGAAATGAATGATAAAACTCTTTTTAGGATTTATGGGCATTAACCTTGATTCAATTATGATATATGCACATGTGAATTGTTGGATATAACTTGAAAGTGTTGAGTTATTTAGCACATTAAATTTTGGTAAATGGTTCATTGTTAATGCTATAGGAGTTTAAAATGAATTACTAAGGTGGTAAACAAAATGGAGTGACTACTTCATTTACTATATTCTTGTATTGCAGTAAGTTTGTATTTACTTTGATTATAATGAAAATTGAACCATTAAGTTCATTTGATGTATTATCGAGTAAATAGTTCATGAGTGAAAATTACGTGAATTGGATTAGCTAATAATATGAAGAGATATATGATCTAATCATGTTGGCTTTGGTAATGTGCAGTAAACAAATATGCAAATAGGAGGATAGATAAATGTTGGAATCAAATCAAATACATCTTTGGGAAATTCTAAGTGTAGCCCTATTTGACTTAGAAGGGTTTGAGGTTATATTATTGGTTGGGTGATTGAGTAGGATCTAATTGTAGGACATGTGATGTGAGTTTGGTTGGGGTTGGAACCCTTGGTTAGGATCAAAATTCGTATGGATTCTTGTGTAGGTTTTGGAAAGGGATTATTGAATCAATTTCCTTGGTTTTTGAACAATAATAGACCCCTATGACCTATACCTATGGGTTTGGAACCTTTTTGACATGTGAACTTGTCCTTGGAGTGTGAAAAGACCCCTCAAAAGTCCACATTCATGAATGTGACGAATTCAAAAAGTGTTGGGGCTTGGGAAAAGTGACTCGTCACTCTCAACTTCCCACTCCCCAAAAGTCCTTGGAATTGGCACCAGACACACACATGTGAGAGCACTTGTGGGAAAGAGTGCAGGTTTGGAGGATCCCTATATATCTCAAGAAGATAGAATATTTTGGCATTTCCCACTTCTCCTCTTGGAGAACTTGAAAGGAGATGGTAGAAAGAATGTGAGGAGGAGATGAGTCTACCTCTTTGGAAAGATAGTGATCAAGATGGTTTGTCTTGGAAAGAAAAGGTGGATTCAAGAGTGCAATCTCTTCATCTAAAAGCAAAGAGATAAGTTCCCTTACTTCCATTTTTCCTCTTTTGTTTATTTTATGTAAGAAAGTGGTATGTTGCATGGACCATGGTTGGAACAGAGAGTAGAGAACTTAGATACATGAAAATTTGGCGCTATGTTATTCTTATACCTTTGTAAAAATTTGAAAGAGACTCCATTCATCATCTTGGAGCCAAGAAAATTCCTTGCTCGGGGGTATGGCTAGGGCCCACGAGGCTCCACGATGCCATTATGGTAGGGTGGAGAGCAAGCCTTAATTAGTTGTGTTTCCTTGATTATATTTCTCTAAATTTTTTTGTAATATGGAAAATAGAAAGCCTAAATTCCTTTGCAAATAAACTCATTTCTTATTATGTCTATATAATATTGGTAATGTTGTAAGTTTAAAAGATGGGCTGCTTATCTGAACAATAAAATAATGAAAGGAGAAAGTACTTATGCAATGATTTGTCATTTATTTCTTTTCTATGCAATGTGGTAAAGATGAAGCTTAAATAAGTAAAAGGTATTCTGTTGTAAGTTCTACTACAAGGGATTTAGAAAAAATTTCATGAATAGGAAAAGTATGTTATCAGGAAAGTCAGTTACTCAAATCTATCATTTCATAAAATGGGCCTATGGCTTTTGTATACATAAGAAATCTGAGAGAAATTTATTCTCATTACTTTTGTCAATGACATAAGAAATTACTATAATTATATTAGCTGTTAGTTGCAGCCGTAAACTGCGTGATACACATCACACTTAAACATGTGAAAGATAAAATCTAAATGTGTCTATTTGTCTATACTGAGTGAAGGTATAAGAATTATTTCAATAAAATTTTATAAGCATTACTTGTTTTAATGTTACAATCTGTTGTAGAAGGCATATCTATTCTAGAAATGTATTTAGGTTAAACTCAATGGTTCAAACTACTGTGTTATTAAAATATGCAAATCAATATATACCATATTACTAGTTGCTTTTGAACATGATTTTCAAAATTTAAATTGTACACTAAGTCATAATCCTGATGGTCACAAATGCACTAAATGTTTGTCTAAATACAATTATGGTGAAGAACATGAGTCAAATATAAAAAGAAACATAACCTGCAGGCGTAAGTTGATATTTGTCTTCATTGAGACTGCACCTTACAGGCTACTGCCAAGGATGGGAACAACTAAGTTGTGAGTGCAACACTAACCCATCAGCCTAGACCTCGAGTTGTCCCTCGGGACTCTTAGAGAAGGTAGTCATTTTTGGGGGGGGGGGTCATTTAAGTTGACCCATTTGAAATAATATTGCTACAAACTGGTAGCCCAAAAGAAAATCATTCATGACTGAAAACTCCACGCCTCCTCAATGGCACAGTCAGGCAATGGAGTGCCAGGCTATAATATTATTAAGACACTTCCATCCTTGTCTGCAAGCTCCCTCGAAACTTCCTAGCAGCCATCGCTTCCTTGAGGTAGTAAGGAAAAATGAAACAAAATTAATAACAATAATACAGAAAAGTGAAACAAAAGTAATGACAATAATACGCTTCAACCTGGCAATTTTACTCTCTAGAGGCAACACAGGAAAGCGTGGTGATTATGAAGGTAACTACCCATGACCCTTATGTTTCTTCAGGATTAGATGACAGGAGGCTACTATGGAAATGGTAACCTATCACCATTAGTTGGCTACTTAAACGCTTGGGTTGGGTTTTTGGACAAATACATTCCATCCCGCAGGAAGTGTTATTTTTCCCTTTATCGTGTTAAAAGACGAGTCATCATTTTGATGATAATGGGTAATTTATTTTCTTATGCTGCAAATTACTTCAAGTGTATTTAAAGAAAAAGAAAGGGGTTCGTAGTGTAGAATGCCAACGCCTTTGAACAAGAAAAGATTAAAATGATATAACAGTAATGCATATGCTACTTCTTCAATGGTAATAGGTGTCGATATCTCCCTGTGCACAAAAAGAAAAAAGAAAAAACCATAGGTTGGACTTCACACTACGATGTATAAACATAACAATCCTGATGATAAATAATGAATGCTCTCTAAACTGTTCATTGAAATTAAGAGTATCATTACATCTGTAATAATGTATTTGGCAGGAGATCGAGATTTCCTCCCTTACCTATCGAAACCTGTGCAAGACAATTATGCCGTCAACTCATCTTTAAAGTTGGAAACATAATTGTTATTCTAAGAGCATCGCGTGTCCCAATAAAGAAAAAAAAAGAGAGGGAAATCTGAGCAGTTATCTTCAGATGTATTTACTCTTGCAAGAATGGAGACTCTTGAGTCTTGTCATTGGACTGTGGGTATATAAAAAGATACATATATATATTTATATAAAATTCTGAGTAGATGGAGAGTAGCCCTGGCACTGCAAATGAGCATTAATTACTCTAGGATATGAAGTTTTGGTTAAAGCATGAAATAAGTCTCAAAATATCGTCAACCAACAGTCGTCGTATCGGAGAAGATATCAGAGTTTGATGCATGTTGTTAGAGGTAATGCAGGTTTGGGCATAGTCATTAAAAACCCATTAACGCAGAAGGTTGGAGAAATCCGTAAATATCTGGTATTCTTCTCATGGGTGAAAACTAAAGCAGGTAATGTGTCCCAGATGAAACAAAGTCACAGTATTATAATATTCTTCAAATCACATCCCCTCGATATGATGAAAAGTCAGTACATTTAATCATGCTTCTGAGTTTGGTGGTGATAGCACGGTGTCCTTGAATGCTCGCATACCCCCATATAGTGATTCCCCTTCCTTTTACCTTTTTGAATTGAATACCTTAAGATAAATGGCTTGAACGTGAATATTTTCCAATCCCTGTCCCTTACGATGCTTGATGAGACTAGCATTCTTTCATTTTACGTTCTGAGCATTCATTACATACGCCGAGTGATATTGCAGCAAATTCATGACGAATAAAGTGAGTAGTGAGGTGTTTCAGATGGCCAAGATCCTATTATTGAGTATGTTTAGCTTTTAACAATAGGGCATTCCTTACGTTTTTATATCTTTTCCTCCATTGAATACAAACATAGTGGTTGTAGGAGAGTTCAAACAATCTCTCTAGAATGAAAGGATATTATCAGAAATAAGAGGATTGTGAACTATGTTTAAAAGGGCAGTATTAATGTTAGTTCATTAGCATTCTTGAGCGTGGAGGGCATACCATTGTTTTAATAATATTACCAAAAAAAAAAATCTTGTTAGCACATATGCATTTATAACTGAAAGATATTGGTAAACATCTTACACGGTGGTCTTACAAGTTATCACGTTGTCATCCCATGAGTATTCACTTTTAATAATTAGAAGTCTTCATGGAAAGACGTGGAATGTAGATCCCCATATTCTTAAGGAGATTTTAAGAACTTAGATAAGACTCTACACAAGGATAAAGATAAATAATAATAGATGTTCATTAAAAAAAAGGAGAAAGAAAAAAAACTAAGGTGGCCCTCTTACGTGGAAAGGAAATATGGGTAGGTAAGAGGTTAGTATTAAAAGAATACATGGCTGAATTAAAATATACCATGTGTATATGGTAATAAAAAAAAAAGGAGATATAAATGTAAATAGAAAGTTTAATGTGATTATTCTTCATTATGAATTCAATGTTTGGCATGTAAATATGTGCTTACGTTACATTAATAAGAAAGTGGGAAATACATAATTCTAATTTCTTTTAAGCATTTAAGAAAAAAAAAAAAGAGAGAAAGGTTTCCCATATTCCCGTGAAGGATGGGATTGGTTCCAACTTTATAGAAAAAAAAAAGAATTTTAAGGAAAAAAAGTAATAAAAATTAGTTAGGATTAGATCTTCTTTAAAAAAAAAAACAATACTTGTTTATATTATTTATTTATTTTATATAAAATAAATAAATTTAAGATATTTGAGTAAATAAAGGCATTAATTGTATATAGTGGTTACCACCCATCATATACATATATATATATATATAAATAGAATGAATAAGTAAATAATTAAATAAATAGATATTTTAAGTATAGACAAGAAATGTTTTCATTTGGGTTTAAAATTATAAGTAATAAGGGGGGGATATTAATACTTTAGTTTTGAAGAAGTATCATTATATTAGACGGGTTAACACTAATGTTGACATTATTATTAAAGTAACCCGTAAGATTAATATCATAATAAAATAAAAAATAAAAAAAATGTAGTGTTTTTCTAGCGAAAATTATGGGCATGACACTTGGTATCAGAGCCCTAGGTTGCAACCCTAGGGAACTCTGGGAATAAGTTGGTCATTAAAGTATTGAGTGTGTGTAGATAAATGTGCGAACCAAATTGTGTTAGTTAGAATAAAATGTTAATTCTTAAGGACTTGCATGGTGGGATAAATGAGAAAGCTTAGTTTATGTGACCCAAATCAGGTTGTAAAGTACTACATGATTAAAAAAAAAAAGAAGGGACCATTATAGATGGGTCAAAGCAAGTATTAATTAATGGATTTAACTTTTAAAAGATACTCAAATCTAAACACGGTGCCTTGCTTTTAAGTAAACAAGGTGAATTCCTAGAGCCCCATATTAGACAAGTTGACAAGGGTTATGACATTTATCTAGTTTGTTGGCATTAAATTTTCTTAAACCGTAGAGAAAGGTATAAGTGGGTTGCAAAGCATAGTCTTTGTTATGAATTCTTGAATAGTGAAATGGGACATCACAAGGTGTATCATTAAGGAAACATTATTGTGTTGACTTCTTAAGGCCAGAATCCTTAAATACAATAATAAGGTAATTACCTAAAGTTATAGGTGTTTGGGGAGTAGCATATATTATAGAAACCTTAGTACGAATTAAGGATGGAACATCCTAACTATAATTAGAATCATGTAACTAGTCAAAAAGAAAAGAATTTTATGAACCACAAAAAGGATTAGTGTGTTGAAGGTTGTAATTAAATAAGTTTAATTTATAAACTCTTAGACTGATTAAATGTAACACCCTTGATTTTTGTGTTATGTGTAATTTAAGTACCCTTATATGCAAGATTTAAAATCTTGTCAAAAAAAATAAATAAAAAAATGAAATTGAACCCTTAAGGTGAAGTTTTTTAGACATAAAATTAGGGACTTGAACTCACAAATTGGTATTAATACATGTATGAACTTTTAACTTGTATGCCTGAGGACATGATTTTCCTAGGCCTTGACCTATTAACCAAAGATCTTGATTTACATATAAGTGTATAAGGGTTGATTTCATGAAGCAACAAATGATTCATATTATGTGTGATAGGTAATGATTTCATGGATGATGACATCAACTAATAATCAAAATCTTGCATTCTATATTAAGTCCAATTTATAAAAGTGGCCAAAATCAAAATATTCACGTTGACTTAAATAGTGAAACTTTAAAGTTATTTAAACACATGTAAGTGGATGATGGCCTAGTAAACTTGATAAAACTATAAGCTAACAAACCCTTGTACACTATTATTTAAATATTAAATAGTTAACAAAGCAAGATGATTTCTAGCAGTCGATTCAAAGGTGAGAATGTGTAGAAAGTTACAACTATGTCAAGATTGGTGGAAATTGATTTATTTTCCTTCTAGTAGTTGAGTCTAAAACCTTGGTGAAGAGACCTTGTCAAATATGCATTTGGAGTGACAACATTACTTAGGGCACACACCATAACTACTTCCTTATACATAGTTAAGAACTAAAGACTTATTGGTGCAAAAATAAGAAAGGAAACTTGTCATAAATGAAGTAATAATGTAATCAATTAGGTGTTGAACTTGAAGGTTGTATACATGTTGCATGAATTGAATAATCAATTGTATGAAGATCTATAAATTGAGTAATGAATTATGTGTGATTCATGGTGTGGAAAGTTAAACTAGATAGATAAGAGACACTAAAGTAGACTTGTAAAACTTTCAACTAATGTGCATTTTATACCATTGACCATATTTACTCTTTGAGGTAAGATTATTACACTTGAATGCAAAGGCGAAAGCTTAAAGGTAGATAAAAATTTCAAGACTTCTATTCAGTATGCATTTTTATGAGGTTTAATGGAATTGTGATTACAACAATGATGATTACAACATGTGAGTAAATAGTTTAGATTTAGATAGTGAAATGCAAGAATTGTAAAAGATATTAATGGGTTGTGAGAATTACTATTCCATGAGTTATTATGTGTTTTATGCATCAAGTGTGTTTTATTTTCTCATATTTCCATTTTTCAAATGAAAATGATTGACTACTTTCCCTATTAAGTGAGCAATCTTCCTTAACAGGTTGTAAAAAAAAAATATAGTGGAATTACCCATATTGATATGTTAATGAACATAACAAACATAGTTGAATGAAAGAATAATAATGGTATGGATAAATATAGAAAACCGATCTTGATCACATATGTGATGTCAAACACTTAGTAAGATGGGAAGTGTGGTGTACCATGTATTGCTAAATTCTAGGAAAATGGAGTAATATACATAAGCTACATTTGGGCATCAACTAGTGATTCCTTTTACCTATGAAAAGTGAGTAGATATGTTTAAAATTAAGAAGCAAAGTGAATATTGTTTAAAGAAAAATAGGTGTATGTAAGTGAATTGATTTTATTCTACAATATGGTGAATTTCATAAAGTGTATGGTTATGACATGTGAAGTGAAAACCAGTAAATGTGTTGTGCCCCAAGTATGAGATACATGGTATCTGACTTGGGATAAGGGTGGTGGACATCTAGTATGATCCCCTATATGTACCCTTTGTGATGGCCTTTATGTAAGCTAGCTAGTTGTGAGTTAAAATAAATGTGTTAAGTGCATACGTGTGATCTATTAAATGAAATGTGATGTGCTCCTTTGTGTTAGTTTTATTTCTATGTTAAATCTGTACCCCTAGCATTTGGTTCCCCCCTAATGGGAGTGTGATGCCAGCTAGTGTAAATAGGGGTTGAGAGGCACATGGTCTACCATCAGGAGATTACGAGATCAGGGTGTTGTCCCTAATCCTGATAAAGGATCTATGTCAAGTCATTGTAATCTTCCCATGGACGTTGACCATGGCCTACTCCCCCACATATGAGAGCCACACTTGTTGGTTCATAGTGAAAACCTATTCCTTGATGTTTATAACCCATGGGTAAAGGATGGAATAACATGGACTACCAGTGATTCATACTTATGTGGTCAGGGACCACTAGTTACTCATATTCATGTGGTCAGGGACCACCAGTGCTTCATGTTTATGTGGTCAAGGACCACCAGTGATGTATATTAATGTGGTCAGGGACCACCCGTTATTCATATTTATGTGGTCAAGAACCACCAGTTATTGCATGCTATAATACTTATGATGTGGTTAGAGAACCACCATTCCCCTCCTCCCCTTAGGTGGCTTATCAAGTCACGTGGTGCTTGTAATGTGAAAATTTTATAGTTGAAATATGAATTATTTGTAATTCTTGATTGATGTTTTATTTTACTATGTGCCAGCAATGTGTAATTTTACATTTATGTACTTAGGCTATTTAGCCATTTGGAAGTTGTTATATAGTCCGATTTTCCTCAAGGACTTGTTTAATTTTGCCTTTGAATATGACTGAAAAGTTGCAATGTAGCTACAATTTATCTTTATTTTGTTCTCTTGAATTTATAAGTTCCCTCTTGGGAGCTTTATTGAAACTTTGGTTTATGATCTTGTGTTATTTAGTTTGAGGCTTTCTCCTTGTTTGCAAATTTGCTGGCATGTGTGGTGTAATGTGGAATTTGTAAACTGCCATATCCCGGGGGGTTCCCTGGTAGGTCGTATAGGGGAGTAGATGTGTTGGGGAATTATTTTGAAAGGGGTTGTGAATGGGACCGGTATGGGATGGTCATTAATCCATTCTTCCCCTCATTCTATGATTATTCTTATCTATTGGAGGATACCTTAGAGAAGGGCCTCGAGTGGTATCCAAGAGTATCCATCCTTGTAAACCCCATTGAGCCTTGTGATGTGAATTATATGTACTTGTCATGATATATGGCTAAATTTGTAAATAAGTGATATGTGGAAATACTTCATTGCTATGCGAGAAAGAAAGTGACAGATAAAATTAAGACTACTATTTTTGAGACATGAATTGATATTAGAACAAAAATATCTTCTAACATCATGAGTGATGTTTATGATGCAAAAGAGAACCTTGTAGGGTATCCAGGGATGTTAATGATTTGGATATATCTTAACTACAATATGACTACTAACATTCATTATACTATGACTATACTAGATAAGTGTTCTATGATGGAAAATTTTGTTCTAAGCATTTAGATGTTTTATTAGAAAAAAAAAGGGGGGAATTATTTAATGTATGGTTAATGTTTGAATTCTAATAGCTTCATATGCATTGCTATATTGAGATTACTCTTCCTAACCTTAACGACTTCCAGGAGGAAATCTAAGCTAAGGGGAGGGGGATGTAAGACCCCGCCTCGAATGTGTAATGCCCCACCTTGTATGTGATTAGTAAAGGCCTAATATGTTTTATGTGATCCTGAATAGATGGTAAGGTGTATTATGGATGATAAATAGTGTGATTATTTGATAATATTCTTGCTTATGCTACCATGAATGTAAGACACCGTTTCATTTCAATCGAACAAGTAGTTAGATATTAATTATGATGAAATGAATGATAAAACTCTTTTTAGGATTTATGGGCATTAGCCTTGATTCAATTATGATATATGCACATGTGAATTGTTGGATATAACTTGAAAGTGCTAAGTTATTTGGCACATTAAATTTTGGTAAATGGTTCATCCTTAATTTTATAGGAGTTTAAAATGAATTACTAAGGTGGTAAACAAAATGGAGTGACTACTTCATTTACTATATTCTTGTATTGGAGTAAGTTTGTATTTACTTTGATTATAATGAAAATTGAACCATTAGGTTCATTTGATGTATTATCGAGTAAATAGTTCATGAGTGAAAATTACGTGAATTGGATTAGCTAATAATATGAAGAGATATATGATCTAATCATGTTGGCTTTGGTAATGTGTAGGAAACAAATATGCAAATAGGAGGATAGATAAATGTTGGAATCAAATCAAATACATCTTTGGGAAATTCTAAGTGTAGCCCTATTTGACTTAGAAGGGTTTGAGGTTTTATTATTGGTTGGGTGATTGAGTAGGATCTAATTGTAGGACATGTGATGTGAGTTTGGTTGGGGTTGGAACCCTTGGTTAGGATCAAAATTCGTATGGATTCTTGTGTAGGTTTTGGAAAGGGATTATTGAATCAATTTCCTTGGTTTTTGAACAATAATAGACCCCTAGGACCTATACCTATGGGTTTGGAACCTTTTTGACATGTGAACTTGTCCTTGGAGTGTGAAAAGACCACTCAAAAGTCCACATTCATGAATGTGACCAATTCAAAAAGTGTTGGGGCTTGGAAAAAGTGACTCGTCACTCTCAACTTCCCACTCCCCAAAAGTCCTTGGAATTGGCACAAGACTCACACATGTGTGAGCACTTGTGGGAAAGAGTGCAGGTTTGGAGGATCCCTATATATCTCAAGAAGATAGAATATTTGGGCATTGCCCACTTCTCCTCTTGGAGAACTTGAAAGGAGATGGTAGAAAGAATGTGAGGAGGAGATGATTCTACCTCTTTGGAAAGATAGTGATCAAGATGGTTTGGCTTGGAAAGAAAAGGTGGATTCAAGAGTGCAATCTCTTCATCTAAAAGCAAAGAGATAAGTTCCCTTACTTCCATTTTTCCCCTTTTGTTTATTTTATGTAAGAAAGTGGTATGTTGCATGGACCATGGTTGGAACAAAGAGTAGAGAACTTAGATACATGAAAATTTGGCGCTATGTTATTCTTATACCTTTGTAAATATTTGAAAGAGACTCCATTCATCATCTTGAAGCCAAGAAAATTCCTTGCTCGGGGGTATGGCTAGGGCCCATGAGGCTCCACGATGCCATTATGGTAGGGTGGAGAGCAAGCCTTAATTAGTTGTGTTTCCTTCATTATATTTCTCTAAATTTGTTTGTAATATGGAAAATAGCAAGCCTAAATTCCTTTGCAAATAAACTCATTTCTTATTATGTCTATATAATATTGGTAATGCTGTAAGTTTAAAAGATGCGCTGCTTATCTGAACAATAAAATAATGAAAGGAGAAAGTCCTTATGTAATGATTTGTCATTTATTTCTTTTCTATGCAATGTGGTAAAGATGAAGCTTAAATAAGTAAAAGGTATTCTGTTGTAAGTTCTACTACAAGGGAGTTAGAAAAAATTTCATGAATAGGAAAAGTATGTTATCAGGAAAGTCAGTTACTCAAATCTATCATTTCATAAAATGGGCCTATGGCTTTTGTATACATAAGAAATCTGAGAGAAATTTATTCTCATTACTATTGTCAACGACATAATAAATTACTATAATTATATTAGCTGTTAGTTGCAGCCGTAAACTGCGTGATACACATCACACTTAAACATGTGAAAGATAAAATCTAAATGTGTCTATTTCTCTATACTGAGTGAAGGTATAAGAATTATTTCAAAAAAAATTTATAAGCATTACTTGTTTTAATGTTACAATCTGTTGTAGAAGGCATATCTATTCTAGAAATGTATTTAGGTTAAACTCAATGGTTCAAACTACTGTGTTATTAAAATATGCAAATCAATATATACCATATTACTAGTTGCTTTTGAACATGATTTTCAAAATTTAAATTGTACACTAAGTCATAATCCTGACGGTCACAAATGCACTAAATGTTTGTCTAAATACAATTATGGTGAAGAACATGAGTCAAATATAAAAAGAAACATAACTAGCAGGCGTAAGTTGATATTTGTCTTCATTGAGACTGCACCTTACAGGCTACTGCCAAGGATGGGAACAACTAAGCTGTGAGTGCAACACTGACCCATCAGCCTAGACCTCGAGCTGTCCCTCGAGACTCTTAGAGAAGGTAGTCATTTTGGGGGGGGTGTGATTTAAGTTGACCCATTCGAAATAATATTGCTACAAACTGGTAGCCCAAAAGAAAATCATTCATGACTAAAAACTCCACGCCTCCTCAATGGCACAGTCAGGCAATGGAGTGCCAGGTTGTAATATTATTAAGACACTTCCATCCTTGTCTGCAAGCTCCCTCGAAACTTCCTAGCAGCCATCGCTTCCTTGAGGTAGTAAGGAAAAATGAAACAAAATTAATGACAATAATACAGAAAAGTGAAACAAAAGTAATGACAATAATACGCTTCAACCTGGCGATTTTACTCTCTAGAGGCAACACAGGAAAGTGTAGCGATTATGAAGGTAACTACCCATGACCCTTATGTTTCTTCAGGATTAGATGACAGGAGGCTACTATGGAAATGGTAACCTATCACCATTAGTTGGCTACTTAAACGCTTGGGTTGGGTTTTTGGACAAATACATTCCATCCCGCAGGAAGTGTTATTTTTCCCTTTATCGTGTTAAAAGACAAGTCATCATTTTGATGATAATGAGTAATTTCTTTTCTTATGCTGCAAATTACTTCTAGTGTATTTAAAGAAAAAGAAAGGGGTCCGTAGTGCAGAATGCCAATTCCTTTGAACAAGAAAAGATTAAAATGATATAACAGTAATGCATATGCTACTTCTTCAATGGTAATAGGTGTCGATATCTCCCTGTGCACAAAAAGAAAAAAAAAAAAAGACCATAGGTTGGACTTCACACTATAGTGTATAAACATAACAATCCTGATGATAAATAATTAATGCTCTCTAAACTGTTCATTGAAATTAAGAGTATCATTACATCTGTAATAATGTATTTTGTAGGAGATCGATATTTCCTCCCTTACCTATCGAAACCTGTGCAAGATAATTGTGCCGTCAACTTAGCTTTAAAGTTGGAAACATAATTGTTATCCTGAGAGCATCGCGTGTCCCAATAAAGAAAAAAAAAAGAGAGGCAAATCTGAGCAGTTATCTTCAGATGTATTTACTCTTGCAAGAATGGAGACTCTTGAGTCTTGTCATTAGACTGTGGGTATACAAAAAGATACATATATATATTTATATAAAATTCTGAGTAGATGGAGAGTAGCCCTGGCACTGCAAATGAGCATTAATTACTCTAGGATATGAAGTTTTGGTTAAAGCATGAAATAAGTCTCAAAATCTCATCAACCAACAACCGCTGTATTTGAGAAGATATCAGAGTTTAATGCATGTTGTCAAAGGTAATGCAGGTTTGGGCATAGTCATTAAAAACCCATTAACGTAGAAGGTTGGAGAAATCCGTAAATATATGGTATTCTTTTCATGGGTGAAAACTAAAGTAGGTAATGTGTTGCAGATGAAATAAAGTCACAGTATTATAATATTCTTCAAATCACATCCCCTCGGTATGATGAAAATTCATTACATTTATTCCTGCTTCTGAGTTTGGTGGTGATAGCACGGTGTCCTTGAATGCTCGCATACCCCCATATAGTGATTCCCCTTCCTTTTACCTGTTCGAACTGAATACCTTAAGATAAATGGCTTGAACGTGAATATTTTTCAATTGTTGTCCCTTACGATGCTTGATGAGACTAGCATTCTTTCATTTTACGTTCTGAGCATTCATTACATACGCCGAGTGATATTGCAGCAAATTTGTGATGAATAAAGTGAGTAGTGACGTGTTTCAGATGGCCAAGCTCCTATTATTGAGTATGTTTAGCTTTTAACAATAGGGCATTCCTTACATTTTTATATCTTTTCCTCCGTTGAATACAAACATAGTGGTTGTAGGAGAGTTCAAACAATCTCTCCAGAATGAAAGGATATTATCAGAAATAAGAGTATTCTGAACTATGTTTAAAAGGGTAGTATTAATGTTAGTTCATTAGCATTCTTGAGCGTGGAGGGAATACCATTGTTTTAATAATATTACCAAAAAAAAAAATCTTGTTAGCGCATATGCATTTATAACTGAAAGATATTGGTAAACATCTTACACGGTGGTCTTACAAGTTATCACGTTGTCCTCCCATGAGTATTCACTTTTAATAATTAGAAGTCTTCATGGAAAGACGTGGAATGTAGCTCCCCATATTCTTAAGGAGATTTTAAGAACTTAGATAAGACTCTACACAAGCATAAAGATAAATAATAATAGATGTTCATTAAAAAAAAGGAGAACGAAAAAAAACTAAGGTGGCCCTCTTACGTGGAAAGGAAATATGGGTAGGTAAGAGGTTAGTATTAAAAGAATACATGGCTGAATTAAAATATACCATGTGTATATGGTAATAAAAAAAAAAGGAGATATAAATGTAAATAGAAAGTTTAATGTGATTATTCTTCATTATGAATTCAATGTTTGGCATGTAAATATGTGCTTACATTACATTAATAAGAAAGTGGGAAATACATAATTCTAATTTCTTTTAAGCATTTAAGAAAAAAAAAAAGAGAGAAAGGTTTCCCATATTCCCGTGAAGGATGGGATTGGTTCCAACTTTATAGAAAAAAAAAAGAATTTTAAGGAAAGAAAGTAATCAAAATTAGTTAGGATTAGATCTTCTTTTAAAAAAAAAAAAAATACTTGTTTATATTATTTATTTATTTTATATAAAATAAATAAATTTAAGATATTTGAGTAAATAAAGGCATTAATTGTATATAGTGTTTACCACCCATCATATATATATATATATATATATATATATATATATATATATATATATATATATATATATATATATATATATATATATATATATATATATATATATAAATAGAATGAATAAGTATATAATTAAATAAATAGATATTTTAAGTATAGACAAGAAATGTTTTCATTTGGGTTTAACATTATAAGTAATAAGGGGGGGATATTAATACTTTAGTTTTGAAGAAGTATCATTATATTAGACGGGTTAACACTAATGTTGACATTATTATTAAAGTAACCCGTAAGATTAATATCATAATAAAAAATAAAAAATAAAAAATGTTGTGTTTTTCTAGCGAAAATTATGGGCATGACATATGTTATCCTTGAATTTTGGATTGGTGTATCAATCTGTGTGGAAGTTAGAAGATTTGATTGATTAATTTTATGTTCATCAATGCATGAATGCTGACTAAGTGAATGTAGCATATTGTGGATATACGAGGATTAATTTTTTAAGTGTTTTTGTGCTTGAGCATGTTAATTTGGGTCCTAGATATGTTGTGGTTGACTTTAGTATATGCACATTGAATATTGTTCATTATTTGAGCTGACAATTTGTAAATATTTTTCTATTTTGGGTATGCGCAGGATCATGATGGGCCAAAAAGTGGCAATGTGATGGGTATGTGGTTGATGACCTTTTTTTTACCCAAAATTGATGAAACAAAAAGGGTTTTCAATGGAGATTCTTAGATTTCCATCAATATAAATTATTATTTACTTTGAATTTAATAAGTAATTATTATTCATTTTCTATTCAAATTACAACTAAAGTACTGATTGATAGGTTGATTCAAAAACATCTATATCTTTCAAACGGTATCACATTTTTTGAATCCAAACATGCGTCACATTCTATGCTTCACATACTATAGGATTAAGAAAAGAAAAATTGAATTTAATGAGGTTTTGACCAAGTTAAGGTGGTCATACATACAATTTTTTTATATTTTTTAAAATTTGTAATAAAAAATTCATAATTAATTATTTAATTGGAAAAAAATTACAAAAAAAATGCATCACATCAAGTCATGAGTCCTCTACTTATATCTAAAATATTATAAAAAAATATTATCATTTTATTGTGGTTAGCATGGTCAAACAAACACCTACTTCTTATTTTTTCCCTAAAATTTAAGTACTACTGCATTGAAATTTCAAATTTTCACCAAATAGATTTTTGTTTTTTCCAAAAACCTAGTAGTTTAGAAACTACATTCAATTTTCTACAAATTCTATTCTTACATATTTTTTAAAAAATATAGATAACTTATTCAAATTTTTACGTAAAGTTTCCTAACTCTGATTTTTCTAAATTTTTTGCCACTTAAGGGCTTATTTTTTCCATGATGATCCAACACATACCCTTTTGTTGGAGCTGACATGTAGCGATTAATCTTTAGTCATGGATATATATATAAGTAATCATTTATATCATTTTGATGTGTGTATGAAGTGAGTTGATATGTGTGTGAAAGTTAGTAGGATTTTTTATGCAAGTTAGAGCAGAATAGAGTAGAAGAGGAGAATCAGAAAGAAGGTCAAGAAATAGATTAATGTGCTTAATTAGAACTATTCTCAAGTATTTGTAGATTTTATTTCATAGTTCACCACTCCAATTGTCTGTTGACATTGATTGTAAGGTAGTGAGCCTCTTTGTTTTTGAGTAGTGATCTCTAGGCAGTGTGCCTAAATGCAAGTGCATTCCCATTTTGTAAAACATATTTTGGAGTATACTTAGATAATATTTTGGATTGACCTCCACCGTGGTTTTTCCCCTAACAAGATTTCCACATAAAAAATACTTGTGTTATGGTTTTGTGGTTGTTTTTCTTATGTTCATACATATTTCTTTTGGTTGAATGTTATTAGTACCTTAAAGATCATATCAATAAAGTTAAAAATTATATAACATTGATTCACCCCCCTCTCAATGTTCCTTGATTCCAACAAGTCACAGATCATACAACATAAAAAGCACAAAAATCACTTGAAATTTATTGAAAATTGTGAAAAAAACCCTGACTAGGACTGATACACCCCTCTTGACAATTTAGTCCTAGTGTAGATTTTGAACTACATTTTCTATAATTTAAAACTCTACTTTTGAGATTTTGTTTGTTGTTGATAACTTTTTGTTTCTGTTTGCATTTTTTGTTACATTCAAATCATTAGAATTATCATAGTTTACATTCATGTTGCAATTTTAGATAGAATTAGATTCATGTATTTTTCATTTGCATCATTAGTTCATAGTTAAATTAGATTAGATTACATTTGGCATCTATTAGAAAATAAAACCAAAAACACCTAAAAATAGATGAACCACTTGGAGAATGTATAGTTATTTGACTATGTCAAATATCTTTTTCCAAGTTAACATAACCCTCAAGCCTTTTAGTAGTGATGAATTTGACATGATAGATGAAGCCCTTGAGGATTTCTTCTCACAAGGTTCATCCACTAAGGATTGTTATGAAAAACCAAAACTAAAAGACATTAATGTGATTCAACCTCAACTTATCCTTTACCCACCTTAACACAACCTCAAACTCAAAAAAAACCTATTTACATTCTTGAACCACCAAAGAGAAATGTTTTGCAACAATCAAATCATAATACCATTTCTCATACATATAACACTAGAAACAATCTGCAGCCAAGACAAACAACCCCAACATCCTTACCTTTGCCCAACTTTGTCTTGCCCAGTACCCCTTGTTTTCCTTCAAATAGTGGAAAGGAGTATGACCTTTTTGAACAACTTAAGAATACTACTCTGAAAATATCCCTATAGGACTTGATTCAAAACTCACCTAATTATCACACCATGCTTCAAACAACCTTACAACAAGTTGTGATGCCCCATAATACAAATGCAAGTGATATGGTAGCTCTAATTAAAGGAATGAATACAGTTAATGAAGACATTAATTTTCACCAACATGAGCTACCTCCCTTGGAGATGAGAAAGAAATGTGATTCCTTCATGATAATAGCCAAATTAAATAGAACATAAATAAAAAGAACCCTTGTTGATAATGGATCAACCCTTAATGTGTGTAGTGTGAATCTTCTAGATAGATTGGGAGTGGATAAATCAAAAAATGAACCTAATTCCTTACCAATTTGAGGATTTGATAATATATGAAAGAAAGCACTTGGTGTGATTACTTTACCTATTACAATTGGAAAGGATACCTTAAAAAATCCTATTCATGTTATGCCTCATGACCATTCATACAATCTTCTTTTAGGAAGACCTTGGATTCATGAGATGCATGTGATGCCTTCAACTCTTCATTGTATGATCATGAAGTATGTCTATAACATTAAAGTATACCAATTTTAAATAGACCCCGAGCCTAAAAGTTTTTTATAAGTTAAAAATGGAGTGAAAAGTCCTCTAAACACATTAATTCCAACATCCAAGATAGAACATATGAAAGAGGAAAAACAAGTGATGGAAATAGTGTCAAAATTATTGGATGATGATTAGGGTTCTTTAGAGTTCACAGCCTCGTTTATTGGAGAATACATAATCACAAGTAAAGAAGATGAAAAGTAAAAACAACCAATGGTAATG
Source organism: Sequoia sempervirens (assembly GCA_007258455.2). Lineage (NCBI taxonomy): Eukaryota > Viridiplantae > Streptophyta > Pinopsida > Cupressales > Cupressaceae > Sequoia > Sequoia sempervirens. Next base: position 590,701,057 of record VDFB02271358.1, read on the forward strand.
TAAATGCAGAATTCAAAAGAAAACTTAGAAGCATCTACCTCATCTACTCTCAAAGAAGACACAAGATATACAAAAAAAATTGATGAGATAGACTAACAACAACCACCAAACCTAAAAGAAATGGAAAGAATTTGTGGAGAAGGCTATGAGCTCATGAAATAACTTGGTTATAGTGGAAAAGGATACAAAAAGAAAGAACAAGGCATTCATGTTCCTATAGACCCTAATACACAAGAAACAAAAAGTGGTTTGGGATATTACCCTTCTAAGATCACACAAGCAATGAAAAGACCCTCACTAAACATAAACACCACCATGTGAAATCCTAAAAAAACCCACCTTGAAGCACCCAAAATTGATTGATACAACTTGTAAAGCATCATTGAATTTTGTCAAAGATGATGAATTCTTTAAAGAAATGCTAGGAGTTTATGATAAACCATTTACTCCCCCTAAAAAGAAACAAGTTACATGTGTTGTGATTAGTGTTGAACAAAAAGATGGAGAAGAGGAAAGTAGTGAGATTGACATGAACAAAGAAGAATACAACCTTGAATTTCTGAGACAAAATGCACTTCCTTTAGGAGATACCATGGACATATAGATGGATGTTAACAATGAAGAAAAGGTGATTAAGATAGGCAAGTGCCTTGATGACGAAGAACAAGAGGGCCATGCAACTTTACTTCATGACTTTCCCAAAAAAATTGCTTGGACTTATTTGGATATGCTAGGAATTGACCCTAAGATTGTGACACACAACATAGTCCTCATTGAAAATGCTAAGCCTATTAGACAAAAGATTCAAAAAATAAACCCTAAGATAGCATTATTAGTTAAGGCTGAGATTGAAAAGCTCCTTGAAGTTGGTTTTATAAGACCTGTAGATTATTCTCCTTATATATCAAGCATTCTTGTAGTTGCAAAAATGGAAAATTGTATTAGGATGCGTACGAACTTTCAATATTTGAATAAAGAATATTTAAAAGATGACTTTCCCCTTCCTCATATTGACATGATAGTAGACTCGACTATGAGACATGCTTTGTTGCCATTCATGGATGGATTTTTTGGATATAATAAAATATTTTGAACCCTCAAGACCAGTATAAAATAGCATTTACAATAGCTTGGGGAACATTTTGTTTGGTAATGGTGCCTTTTGGATTGAAGAATGCAGGTGCAACACATCAACGAGCTATTATGTTAATATTTCATTATTACATACATAATATTTTGGAAGACCATGTTGATGATATTCTAGCCAAATATTTAACAATAAAAGACAATGTAAATCTCCTTTGAAGAATCTTTGAGTGAATGTGAAAATAAAACATGAGATTAAATAAATAAAAAATGTGTCTTTGGTGTAGATAGTGGAAAACTTCTAGGTTTTATCATATCTCACAGAGGCATTGAGGTGGACACAAAGAAAATTGATGCTATAGTTGGCATTCCAACTCTTAGAAACATCTCTCAATTATGCACTTTACAAGGAATAATCCAGGCTATTTGTTGTTTCATAGAACCCTTAGCAAATCAAATGTTACCATTCAAACATCTCCTTAAGAAAGAAATTTAGTTTAACTGGAATGAGGATTGTAAACATGCTTTCAAGAATTTGAAATATTATCTCACTACTCCACCTATTTTAAAACCTACTATGCAAGATAAACCATTCATCCTATATACAACAGCATCAACCCATGCTCTTGCAACATTGTTGGCTCAACAAGATGAAAATGGTAAATAGCGTCTTTTTTATTACATTAGCTAAACTTTGATTGATTATGAGAAATGATACACCATGATAGACAAACAATGTTTGGCTCTTGTATTCACTACTAGTAAGTTGTGACATTACTTATTGAATGTTGAAATACATGTGATAATGAAGTTTGGTCCTTTAAAACATCTTTTTTCTAAAACCCATTTATTTGGATGCTTAGCTAAATGGGTTATGTTTTTGTCTTAGTTTGACCTTAAGTTTTTTTCACAAAAAGTAATCAAAGGACAATCACTAATTGACCAGTTAGTTGACACTCCTTCTCCCATAGCATTACCTAATGAAGATGCATTTCTTGATGAGAGTGTGTTCACTATTGAGGAACATGAAAATACATGGGAATTATATTTTGATGGATATAAGTGTATAATAGGCTCTGCCGTTAGAGTTATAATAGCTCTGCCTAGAGGAAAACCTATTCCCTTATCATATCAATTAAATTTCCTATGCATGAACAATACCGTCCAATATGAAGAATTAATTGTTGGATTACACATCATTTTAACTCGAGGAGCTTGAGACATTAAAATATTCAGTGATTCACAATTAATCATTAAACAAATAAATGGAACATATCAAGCAAAGAATCATAAATTATCAAAATATAAGGATCTCACAATGACTTTGTTAGATAAGTTTGATTTGTTTACCATTGATAACATCCCATGGAAAGATAATAGGCATGCAAATTTAATGGTGAGCATAGCTTCACTAATATCTCCAAAAGATCCTTCAAAATATTTCACATTTTTCATCCCCACAATTATGAAACCATCTATTGAGTATAAAATAGATGAGATATTAGCAATCACCACAAAAAGCTCTAGCAAATGGTATGTGTTGATATTTGATTATCTAAAAATTGGTACCTTTCTTGAGCTAACAACTAAGAAAACTAGAGCCCACCTTCATAAACTTGCATCTAAGTATATAATTCTTGCAGATGTATTGTATTAGAGGTCCTTTGATGGTTCTTGCTTAGATTCCTTAAACAATCCAAAATCCCAATAACACTTAAGGAAGATCATTCAGGTGCTTGTGGAGGAGATTTTGGAGGAAGATTGTTAGTTCAAAATTTAATTCATATAGGATATTATTGGAGGAACATGGAAAAAGACTGCTTTCCATATGCTAAGAAATGTCACAAATGTCAAGAACACAGTAGACTAATTTGTGCTCCTACTTCCAAGATTTGTACACAAATTCCTATCTAGCATTTCTCAATGTGGGACCTAGGTATCATTGAATAAATTTCACCTCTTTCCTCCGCTAGACATACATTTATAAATACTACAATAGATTATTTCATTAAGTGGGTGGAAGCAATTCCCCTTCGTTCAACAATTGTTGATGTAATATGTCATTTCATATTGGAAAACATTATTTCTCACTTTGGACTTCCTTTTTCTCTTGTTTTGAACAATGGGACACCATTTAAGAATAAGGATGTGAATAAGTTCTTATAAAAATTTAACATACAACATCAATTATTTCCACCTTACTACCCACAATCTAATAGTCAAGCAAAATCAGCTAATAGAACCCTTGAGCAAATCTTAAGGAAAACAATAAGCAAACACAATAAAGATTGGAATACCCAACTAACATATGCATTATATGCCTATCATACGAACATTAGAGCATCAACCAGAAGTACCCCTTATAATCTCATTTATGGAACCAAAGAAATAATACCCTTGGAGTTAGATATCCCTTCATTAAGAATTTCTCTTCAAGGAATTATTGATGATAATACTTATAAGGAACAACAGTTGCATCAACTTGAAATACTTGATGAACAATGCATCAACACTCTTGAGCACCTTCAGGCTTATTGTAAAAGAATGAAACATAGTTACAATGATAATGTCATATCTCATTCATTTCATAATGGTGGTTTGGCATTATGCAAGAATCAGCATAATGTCAATGTTGGCCTAACTAAAAAGGAAAATTCAACCCTAAGTGGTTAGGACCTTATATAATTAATCAAACTTATGGGCCTAGAGCATACACATTAACAAAAAGAGATGGAACGCCTCTTAAAGAGCCTATAAATGACATGCATGTACATTGATATTATTTCTAACTTGAATTGTGTAGATGATAAAGTAGTGGTGTTAGAGCTAGTAGATGGCATTCTATGTGCTCTCACATTGCTTTGATCTTGGAAAATAATTATTTGTGTTTCTTGAATACTAGAGTGATTATTTAAATTAACTTGTAAATGATTACTTTAGGTTTCATGCTATTTATCTTGTGTGTCATGTTATATTGGATCCTTATATGCATTTGATGTTCTTTAATTAGATCATAGGTGCATTTAAGTTAACATAACATACTTAATCAAAATGTTGCATCTAAGAGAAACTAGAATAAGTTTTAATTAGATCACATAAAACATGTTAAATCATGGAGAAATTTATTAAATAGTCTTATAAAGATTATTTGATTAATCACATTGCCATTTAACATTGGGTGATTGCACAAAATGGGTTTACAATTTTTGGCCAAACTCGATATTGAATTGAATTTTTTTAACTAAATCTTCACTTGGAGGCACCTATAGCTACTAAACCTTCAAGAATTTGAAGATGATGAAAACTACTAATTTGGGATATTTTCTCTATAGATTCTAAATATATTTTTTTCAAAATTTTTGGAATCAGATTGCACTTCTTTTTCCATCTCCTTTGAAAACTAGTTTTTAATAGTAAACACCATTTTTAAAGAGTGGTGTTACTAGCTAACACATAACCTTTTTCTATGAAGGATAAAATTTAAAATTTTTTGAATTTGGATTCATAACTACAATATCTAGTGAATGGAATTGGTTTCATAGCATTTCATTGAATATATTTTCTTAATTAAGTTTCGAAGTCAAACAATTGACAATTTACACATGAATTATTGGCTAACACAAAAAAAAATTGTATGTATTAAAATCCAATTATTATTTCTTTGTTGGATCAAGGACATCAATATCTAGTGCATAGATATTTTTTAGAATTTTTTTTTGATAATCTACTACTTTTCCACATATGTAGAACTGAGAGTTTGATTTTCAATGAAAAACCTACATTCACAAAAACTAAAAAATAAATATAAAAATAAAAATAATATATTAAAAATTATACTTTTTGGGAAGCTTATAATAAGGAATACATACTGAAAATAAATCCTTAATTAACTCATTTGATCCCCCAAAAGGTAAATCAAAAGTGGTTTTTTATCAACATTTTGATAGGTGTAAAGGAGACTTCATTATAGGTATGGTTTAAAACTAGAGGGGTTCTATCCAAGGGGGTTTGATCTAAGGTGGTTTGATCAAACCTTCTTCAATTGTAATCATTTAAATGAAAATTTTGAAGGATTAAATCATTATATTTTCTAAAAATATTTGATTTAAGCAAAAATCAGGATGGCCCAAAAAGTGTAAACCATTATTGTTGCATCACCCCATTAAACACATAAACATAAATAAAAAAGTAAAATTATATATATATATATATATATATATATATATATTGAGTACATGTCATCAATATATATATACAATGCTAATGTGGTCTATGATTACTAGATCCCTTGAGATTTGGTGATCGTGTCTATCTAGAGGAAGTCCATCGAGAGACAATGGTATGTGATCATGATCATGAGATAGAAAATACATCCAGACCATAGTGTAGACCCTATACTCATCCAAGGGCCTCTCGGCAATCCTCCACTAGGAAATCTCTCTCTCTACTTGTATCCTACCTACCTCTATATGGATTCTCTCAACCTTCATTGGAGCTTGAGATGATCGGACCTCCTGATAGGAAACCTTAGCTCGGTGGACATGCCTCCTAAAACACTCATATGTTGCCCTCAATCTGACATATGGATTGAAAGCTCTAGGTCACATTCCACAATGGGTGGGGGTACATAATTTGTATCAATAGCATCCTCATAAACTGATAGAGGAACTATCTCTACAACAACCTGGTGATAGAGATCATGCAAGTCTCTCACAGCCCCTAGTAGATGGAAATCATAAATACAATCAGTACACATCATGATATATAGACATCATAAAGCATGAACATAAGCATAAAGCATGGAAGTAATTAAAATATCATCACAGGTCTAGCTCTCCAGCAGGATTTGTAAAGATAGCCTCATCATGTGTAAGGATATGCTAGCCTCTCCATCACTATAGGTGCTAGTGTGTGCTACAACTACTCACTATGATCTAGTCACATGAGTCAAAGCTAGCTTTTTCCACTCATGACCCATTGAATCCTCATTTGATGTATCATCACCCTCACTCAATAGTTGCTCCTCATCCTCCTCATCATCCTCCTCATCCCCCTCCTAGCCATCATAATTAGGATATATAGCCTCACCATAGTCCTCATCTATCACATCTAGAAATAATTTTGTAACCCTAACCCCTATCTCCCTAGCTCTATCCTCCTCTTAGTCTCTTTGATCCAAGAGTGACCCTGCATCACCTATTGGCTCATCCATTTGGGATGCAAGACCTATTCATGTTGTTTCCCACCACTCCTCATACACATATGTGGTACCAATGTCATCAGTTTCAAAGATTGGGGGCATATCATGATCCTTGTAATCAAAGTCACTATAGATGACATCACCAGTAGTGAATCATCTAGTGTTGTCAAGCCTCTGAGCACTCTGTATTGATCACTTGAATAAGATTCATGCCACTGGTGGTACCTATACCTATTGAAAATATCACATCACACAATCATATTAGAAGGTTCATACTACATAATCATGTCTTCATATCATAAATATATCCATCTATAGTCTCCTCAACTAACAGGTCTCATACAGCCACTACAATATAAGCTGGTATGGTCTCCATGTGCTCCTCATCTAGTCAGTCAAATTTGACCCTCCAAAAATGAAAATATTTGTACTACCATAACCACCTTAGAGGATAGATGAATATGTGAGGGTGTCCTAGGGCTGATGTACATGGAAACCCTAGCAACTTAATGCATGTGATATGCTGTAAGCACCACACCTATAGTAGCATATAGTCCACCATATTGTTGACCTTGTGGAATGAAAATTTCCATAGATCATAGTATAAGTGTACAAGTATTCTATGCCCCTAGGCATATATGGTCCTCTACCCTACCATTTGTTGAATCATGTGAATTATTCCTCCATCTAGATGTGCTCCCTGTCCATCGAGGACAAGTACTAGTGCAATAGTGAACATCATAATTTGTACCACAATTGGTGCTCATGAATAAAGTAGCCATGATAGCTCTATGTGTACCCTAGAATGTCACCCAGAATCAGACCTCCAAGATAGCATTGTATATCATATTTCATCTTGTGAAATGATCTATCCCCTCAGAAATGGACTCTCCCCTTGAATCAAAAGTTGAAGGATGTGATGGACATCCTTTAAGGTGATCATAAACAACTAAATTATTAGAAATAACTTTATTTTTTAACTCTTATATAACTTAAATTTAGGGTTTTACTATAGTAGGGTTCAAAGTGCTTTCTATGCAAGCTGGCATAATGGGGGCTAGAGAGCTCCACCTTTTACATTGTTTGTTGCATTGGAATAGTGATTTCACTCCCATTCTCATCAAACATCTATTATTATGTGGTATGGTACTTGGAAATACCCTATGATATGTCTTTCTTTATTTGATGCAGTTAGATTGCTACCTTGATTCCACCTTTGTAAAGCAAGTGAGATCAAGGGGGGACATACATCTACCCCTAAATTTTATTTCTAGAAGAAGTTAGATAAGAGGATTTTCAAATAAATAATGAATTTATGTTGTAGGATATGGTTCCTAACAATGTTGTTTCGTAGATAGCTATAGTGGGGGCTTCATTCTCCCACATTATGAGAATCCTTTCATGAAATGAAAAATCATTGTTTAGATTCCTTTAGCTCACATATGCACATAGAGTCATATGAGCACTAAAGTGGGGACTAGATGTAATGATGTAAATTGTGCTCCCTTCTTGGAGATAGGGAAATTTCTCATTTAATTTGTACCTATTTTAGTATGCTTGCATTAATTACCCTTTAAATCATCATTAATAGGCCCCCTAAGATGCATTATTTTGGATTTCAAGGCTTGTTTTGTAATCTTGGATTCTTGGGCTTGGCCCATGTGATCTTTTGGTTTTTTTGGGTGCTACCCATATCACTCTTAGGGTGTGCCTTTTTACCACCCATCTTTTTTTTTGAATGTGTATCTTTATCTTAATTTAATTTAGATAGCTGCCTATTCATGAAAAAAAAACCTAACAAAATCATCAAAAAAATCAAAAATTCTAACAACCCACCTAAGGTGGGGCTCATATGCCACCTTGGGAATATGAGTCCCTCTAGGTGGTACCCGTATGCCAGATGTAGTGTATGAGACCCATTTGGGGCTTTTGTAGGGCTTGAGTGGGAAAATCAACTTTTGAATTTAAATTTTTGGTTCTTGTCAACTTTTGGGATTTGAATAGCAATAAATTAGGTGTAAATTCCTATATAAGCAAGCTTCTAAGTCATTATTTCATCTAATAAATCATTTTCAAGAGAAAATTCAAGATCCAAGCATTCAAGAGTCTTCAAGCATTCTTCTACAAGAGATTTTAAGTTTTAAAAGCTTAAAATTGAAGTCTTGGAGCAACATTAATGTTTTTTTTCAAGTCTTTAAGATCACTTTCATCCAATCTCTATAATTTTCAAGGGTTGATCATGGTTTTCTATGGTGATTCATGATGGATTCTAGGTTGGGGAGATGCAACTAGCCATCAAGCCGAGCCTAATGACTTGTTTCCTAAGTTATTCCATCCTCCATTATCACTCTACTTGTAGCCTAAGGAAGGTACATGCATCATCACAACTTATTAGAGTGATTTTACATCTCTCAAAGTGAGTCATTACATCCAAGCCTCACTCATGCATTTAATTCTTGCACATTAGAATAGGGTTGCATTGCATTTCAGACTTCCTAGTCTTAGAGACACTTAAGGTTAGGGTTTATGTTCAAATGTACATTCAAATTCTATTGCTTCTATCAAGGTTTAATTACCAAGCTAGGGGTTTGACCAAGGAAAACGCCCCATAAGCAAATCTAGTTATAATGACCTATTTTGCAGGTTTTTTTATAGATTCATAATCAAAAATTAGTTTGGAAGGAAAGAGTAGAGATTGGAGCAAAAATATGAACTTTCAATCCCTGAAAAATTAGAATGGGAATGATATGCCAGAAGTGGCATATGAGTCCCACTACTGGCATTTTTCTAGATTTTTGCAGTTCTAGATACCCTTTTTCCCAAAAATGAGTTCCTACCCAAAAACCCTAATATCGGACTGATATGCCTATAGTGCATATAAGTCCTAATGTGACAAAATTTTAGGTTTTTCAATGTTTTAGAGATCATTTCAGCTTTCTTCCAATTTCCAAGTGCATACATTTCATCTCAACTTTTTGTTCTAATTTTCATGCATTTTTAGGTTATTTAGTGAAAGATTACATTCCATTAGGTTTAAGTTTTACATTTTGAATTTTATTTTTCTTTCAAATCCCTAGCTTGGTGTTGAACTCCTCATTAGTTTATAGTTAGACCCTAGTACAAACCTATTCCAAGATCTCTTTCTCCTTTTCATACTTTAGATTGAGATCCCTAGGGGTTATCTTTAATGAAATGGTTGGGAAGTGGGTTTGCTCTATGTCCTGAACCATACAAAAGAAAATCCCCATTTCTATTTATTTCATATCTCAACTCTAGTGATCTCTCCCAACACCTTTTTGAGTTCTAATTAACTCTCAATTGGACCCCAGGTGACTCAAATCTCCTCATATGCAGTCTGAAATTGTTCAAGCTCGGCTCTAGTCTACTCCTTTCTAGTTATAGATATATTAGCAATCATTGTAGTCTCCTCATGTGATGTCCTCCATCTTGCTAAGGGCTTGAGAAGGTCACTATGTCACCTCACACTAGGTGGTGGCATGTACTTCACTCATGTGGCTTACTAAGGGGGCAAGGAGGGGGCCATATCTGTAGTGAATTGCTAGAAGAGATCTTGTCATTCTGGCATGCACACTGCAAGATGGTAATCATAAAGAATATTAGAAAAGGACATGATATATGTAAATATAAATACCTATAAAACCAATAAATATTTAACAAATTATTACCTAGATCTCTAGCCCACCAATCGAGATCTCACTAAGGTATAATAGGTCCCTCATGAGAAAGAAACATGAGAGTTGTTACACCACTACCCTCCCCATGCTCATGAATGATGATTCCTATTGTGGCTACTAACCGTGCTCAGGTGACTCATAGGTGAGATGAAAGTCTCTCCTTTAGGGAATTCATGGCCTAGTCTAGCTCATTAGGATCATCACTTATTGGTTGTGAATCCTTCTAATTCTCATCACTCTCCTCCTCTAAATCCTCTACTCTATCATCATCATTTGTATCTCCATCAATAGCTCCGTCCTCTCTCTCATCTTTGTGGCCAATCAAAGGTCTAGCATTTCTTTCAAGATGATGTATAGGGAAGACATGTGTAGGACATGCTCTCATGCACCAACACTCATGTAGGTTATAATGGTTCTGATGTCATCCAAGTTTGATGTTGGGGGCACATCATGGTCCTCATCATTTGAATTGCTAAATTCAACATCATTAACCATGGGACACTAAATGTCTCCTAGTCTAGAGCCACTTTGTGCTTCTCTCAAGTATGTAGGTCATGGCCTAGGATCTAGTTGAGCCTATCCAAACTATCACATGACTTGATCATAATAAAAATGCATAGCTATATAGTTATGTCATCCAAGTAAGAACCTATCATGTTGCACCCTCACTAGCTACCATGTGAGATCTATCCATTGGGATATGGTGTGGTAGGGCCTCCTTACTATCTCATCCTCCTTCAGGTGATCAAACTTATTTAAGTGTGCAGCTCAATGCTTATGGGTAACCCATGGCCACTACTATAGGATAGCCTATAAGCTTAGTGTACATGATATGCTCAAAGGCACAAGTATGTAAGAGTGTATAATGGACTATGATGTGTAGCTCTCAATATACAAAGCACCCAACATTATAATAGAAGTGAGCCAACATACTGTGACCCAAGGAATAGATGGTCTGATGTCCCTCCATCTCATAAATAGTGTGAATGAGGACCCCATCCAAGTGTGTTCCTCATCCATTAGGTATAAGAGCTAAATCCATAGTGACACCCATGATTCACCAAAGTAATCGTGAGTGCACGTATAGAAGCCATTGAAGCTCAATGTAAGCCTCCATGTCTCCTAGTCAAATAGGGTGACCCACACAATACTCAATGTCTTGCTACATCTACCTACATGTGTGATCCTCCTTGATATGGACAGTCTCACCTCAGATGGGTGGTCTCACAGTATGGTTTATTTACTTAAGGGTCACCATCATCTCTCCCGAAGGTAGATGGAATGTACATATGTCTACACTCCATCTCTCTACTAGTTCCATTAGCATGGAATCATGATACCTCATGGGTGGCATGATGTAGATCCAAAATAGGCTAGTGTCACATAAAATTTTAGTCTCCTCACTTGGAAAGCTAGGTAACCTTCTCATAGAAAAAGGTGACTAATTTTCCTCCTAAACATTGGTGAGTGCTTGGAAAAACCTAAAAGAAATGAAAGAAAGCATCAATAAATATTCCTAAAAAATATTCCTCAACCAACTTAAAGTGAAAAAAAATGATCTAGGACACTTGGGCCATTTTGGATAGGGGTTCTTGAACACTTTGGCCATTTTGGGATGCTTGGGCCAAAACTAGATAGTTGGGCCACTTTTTGATGAGGTCCCAAAACCTTCTAAAAATACATAAAAATATTTATAAAATCAAAAACATAAATATAAGGTAGGGTATGATGGACTTACTATGTATTGGAGCTTTCTGTGTGCCACCTCCTCTTGTAGAATGTGTAGTCTAGGGGGTCTATATTCTCACTGACTCGACATCTTTACTCGCTCCACAAAAAGGTAATTTTTCAAATGGTAAATATCAAATAATGGTTAAAAGCATTATTTTTCACTAAGATATCTATTAAATACTTTTAATATTACATTTTGTTCAAATCACCATAATGGGGCCTAGTGAACCCCATTTTTGATATCGTTTGTTGTGTTGGATTTGTAATTCCATCCTTGATCTTATTAAATGAATATCACTATGTGGCATTGTACCTCAATACCCTATTGTAAACATTTACATCACCAAGTAAAATGATTTGATGAGGTTAGATTGCTACCCTGATTCCACCTCCATAAAATAAGTGAAATAAAGGGGGCCATACATCTACCCTCAAATTTGATTGTCCATAGAATTTTGATGATTTTTAATAGGTAAAAAATCAATTTTGTAGGATGTAGTTCCTAACAATGTGGTTTTGCAAATGACTACATTAGGGGCTTCATTCTCCCCATTCACAAATGAATTACAATATCCATATGACTATCATTTTCCAAAAACTAATTTATATTTGGTACTTTCGCTAGCATATGCATGTATTTTCATATGGCTACTAAGGTGGGGGCTAAATGTATTGTAGAAAATTGTACTCCTTTCTATCTAATAGTACAATTTCACACTTGATTTGGACCTATTTTAGTGACCTTACATTTATACATTTTTATCCTTCATAAATATGCCCCTAAACCCCTTTATTATGCATCCCAATTCCTATTTTTATCATTTTCTGACATTGCAACATGCATTGAATAAATGCATTTAATTGATTTAAAACCCCGAAACACATTGACCTTGGATTTTTAGGCAAGGACCCATTCACCCTTGGGTGAATGAGTCCCCTTTAAGAATATGTTTTAGGTGGTATTTTAAAGTCCCATATTCAAGGTTTACATGTATCCGCTATTAGGATCTAATATTTTGAGAAATTAGAGAAGCCTATAAAACCTAGCCCTTTTAACCATTTCAAACTAGAGGAGAAATAAGTCAAGTTTGAGAGATTAAGGAGAAAATGAAAAGTTTTGGAGAACATTGAAGCAATCAAATTTGAAGTCTTGGAGTATCATTTCTTTTATTTATAGGGCTTCAAGATCATTTTTTCAAAGATTTAATCAAGCATTGTTCATGATTGGAGGTTGATTCCTATTGTGGATCATGACAAATTCTAGGTTTCAGAGATGCATTTGCCCATTTTCCCTAACCTAATGACTTATTTCCTTTAAGTGATCACATCTTCTAGATCTTCATTCTACTAGCCACATAAAGCAAGGTATTATCATATTTGAGATTTTATTAGGGTGTATCAACTTCTTCCCAATTGAATCTTTATCATTTTTCGTTATCATATAAGAATCTTGCTCTAACACACTTGAGTAGGGTTTTTTTGCATATTATATCTTAACAATGTTAGATACACTTAAGGTTAGGGATTGTGCATGCTATTATTTATCAGGCTTACATAATATCATCAAGCTTTAATTACAAAACTTGGTGTTTGATCGAGGGTATGTGCAGGATCATGATGGACCAAAAAGTGTCGATATGCTGGTATGTGTAGGGCATGTGGCTAACAACTTTTTTTTACACAAAATTGATGAAATGAAAAGGGTTTTTAAAGGAGATTCCCAGCTTTCCGCCAATATAAATTATGTTTTACTTTGAATTTAATAAATTATTATTATTCATTTTCTATTTAAATTATGACCAAAGTCCTAATTGATAGGTTGATTGAAAAACTTCTATAGCTTTCAAACAGTATCACATTTTTTGAGTATAAAACATGTCACATTCTATGCTTTGCATACTATAGGATTAAAAAGAAAAAAAAATCATGAATTTTTGACAAAGTTAAGGTGGTTAGGCATATGAGTTTTTATATTTTTTAAAAGTTGTGATAAAAAATTCATAATAAATTATTCACTTGGAAAATAATTACAAAAAGATATGCATCGCATCAGGACATGAGTCCTCTACTTATATCTAAAATCTTATAAAAAATATTATCATTTTATTGTGGTTAGGGTGATCAGATAGACACCTACTTATTTTTTCCTTAAAATTTAAGTACTACTACATTGAAATTTCAAATATTTACCAAATAATTTTTTTTAAAAAAATAAACCTAATAGTTTAGAAACTACATTCAATTTTCTATAGATTCTATTCTTACATATTTTTGAAATAATATAGATAAATTATTCATTTTTTTACATCAAGTTACCTAACTTTGATTTTTTTTATTTTTTTTGCCACTTAAGGGCCTATTTTTTCCATGATGATCCTACACATACCCTCGAGGCAAACCCCTATACACCGAAATGACATTTTATTTTACATATTTTTTACAAGTCCAGATCTAAGAGTGAGGGTTAACAGGTATAAGAATAAAGTGCAAACAAAAATATACAAATCCGTATTTTGAAGTATCTAAAATAGCTACTGAGACACATTCTCCCTAGGGTGAATGTGTCCTACTTCAAGCCGCAAAACATAGCTTTTAGAATAGGTACACACTATTTTACCATCATTTAATCTATCGAAAAAAATTGTGTTATCCTTTAAATCTACATTTCAAGTTTTGCATCATATAATTGAGTGCATTAAGTATTTAAGTTTTATCTCCCCAAAGTGCATTTCAGTCATATTTTTCATTTTATATCAAAGAAAATAGAAGATCCTCTAATAGGTTTGACTCACCTAAAGGTTGAAAGTCAATCCTACCTTTGGGAGATCTCTTTTCCTAATGAAAATAGAGAAATCATGTGTGAACCCAATACCCTTTTAATCATTTCATGTTGATCGCCACCTTACCTTTTTCTACATTTCACTATGTATGCTCACACATGGATGAGTACACACATATGGAGGCTCATGAAAGAGACAAGTGAGGAAGGTAGGGTGGCTACAATATGACATGTACAGTGGGGAGTATGTCTACTTTATTAAATTTTTAAGAGGTAGGGTGGCTTCACATGTGTGAGATATATGATCATAAATTTGTGAGTAAAGGGTAGGATAGGTAGGTTAGGAAAATTTTAAGGTGACAAAAAGTTCCAATTTTGATCCATGTATAAATTGATTCATTGGATATGATTTAATAGAAAAATATTGAGGGTGAGGTTGAATCAACTATTAGGATAAATGCTAATAAATCTTCATTAACCTAAATTAATCAATTAATTATGTACTAATTAATTGATTTAGTTGGCATATTTTATGTATACAATTTATAATTAATTAAATAAATGTAAATTTATTAAATTTAAAGGTGATGGATAAAGGTTTATGGTTAAGTTTAATTAATTAAATATAAATTTATTTAATTAAGGTTGAGGGATAAGGATAAAGGATGGATTAAATAAATAGTAGATATTTATTTAATGGGATAGAATGGGCTAAATTCTACTATAGTTGGGTATGAGCAAGTTTAGGTGTCTATATTTTTCCCTCTTTGATATGACATTGTGACTAAGGAGTGGTTTTGTATCAACGAAGAATCAACCATAATAGGAATAAAGGGATGATGATTGGTGGCATGATGCCCCAATTTCTAGATATATAAGGAAGGATGATAAGGAAGAAGTTTGGTATGCTTCTTCAAGAGGAAAGGTTGGCATGAATAGCATGGTTGCACTCTCAAAATGGATGGGAGGATTAGAGAAAGAAAGACAATGTACATGGAAGAAGATAGATGGGCAGGAGATAGGTATGATGGAGATATGGATAGATAGGTAGAATGGATGAGAATCATGCTACAATGGTATAAGAAACCTAGATTTTATATTTTATTTGATGTTATGCACCAAGGTCTAAGACACTAGGGTAAAAATGTGTCATATATGTGATCAAAAAGGTCAAATAAAAACATATTCTAGGTTATGAAACTATGATATGGAATACCATGATGTCCTTATGGAAATATGGTGCAAAATACCATGCTAAATGAAAACAATGATAATACACACAAGCATGCACAAAAATACCAAAAACAAACTATGATTGTACCTCTACTCAAGCTAAAAACCAATTTATTGATGCATAGATTAATGGTGGAAATAGTAGAAAATTTAACAATAAGAAAATATGTATTCCAAGGATAGGGAAGGATATATCCATATTATGATAATTGTATTAAAATTGATCAATGGATTATTTCCTAATTTATATGAAAATCAATGGATTCTTTGGGATGATGTGCTATATTTCATACTTAGATTGTATGGATTAGGATTATTGTAGTTGTATAGAGTGATTTGGGAATTTTGGATTAGATAGGATGGAATTATATGAAGGATAGGGAAATGAATAAGAAATAATGACAAGGGAGAACCAAGTCTTGGTACAAGACAAAAATTATGGAGGGATTTCTTGGATAGGAGATATGGGATTAAGAGGATGGATGATGATACAATATGGAGGATAGAAGGATGGATCTCCAAGAACTATGTTACAAAGGAATGAAATTTCCTATACTATATGTAGTGTAATTTATAATGGAAGGCTTTTGGTAAAGGATGTGTAATATGGGACAATCATGTGCACAAGGGATATAGATGGTAGAGGAATTATTTTTAATATTATCTAAATCATGGATGTATATTTATTCCCTAGCCTAATCAAGACCAAAGATACAAAGGGAGGATGGGATAGTAGGAAAAAGAAAGTATGAGGGATATGACATGAAGGATATTGGTGGATGTGGTAGGTAAGATACCATGGTGAAGCTTTCCCCCAAGTATAGAGTGAAAGAGGATGGGTATTACACATGATGTTTATAGTCATTGCCAAAGGTGTGATGAAAAGCACGGCATTACCATTGGATGTAGATTATTTATCTTTTCTTATTTTATTTTTTGAAAAAAAAACCATTTTTTTTGTTTTCTGGGTTATTGGAGTGGCATGGATAAAGACGTGTGAGGATAAATGAATATAGAATATGGTGAATGGGTGATAGTTGAAGGAAGGACTAAAGAATATAATTGAATGGGTTGTATCTATTGAATAAGTGTTATAATGGACCAAGGAAAATTTGAGGTATGCTCATAAATGTTGGATGAAAAGGATGGCAAGATGAAAAGATAAAGATCTATGCAAAGCCTTGAATTAAATGAGCATAATAAGGGATGAATGTTGGATAATTATTGAGGTGTTGGAAGAATTATTGATAAATTGATGGGCATGTTGGAAATATAAACATTAGAACACAACTTCATGGGTGGTAGAGTTGTGTTGAACAAGAGAAATTATTTTCTAATTTTGTGATGTAGAGGGAGGAGTGAAGGTAGATTTTGGGACATATGGACTCAAAATGGTTGGAAGAGATGATGGAAGACTTAGGCTACCAAATTTTGAGACATAAGAGACCAAACTAGATATAGAATGTGGGAGATTCTTAGATGGGGGATTGAAGGACTTAGAGGTGGAGGAAGCTTTTAGAGTTAATATTGTTGCCAATGGATATTTTTCATTGGAATTCATTTCTTAATTTATTTTCTTAGGAATCTACATGGTGTTTTTTCTATATTTGCTTCATGGGCCTTTGTACTATATTTTTCTTAGAACTAGATTTAGCATTTATTTTTTATGGGACATGGTTATCCTTTTGTTTGTTTTTATTTTTAGCTTTATGAATTTGAGGCTTGACATCAAAATTGATTCCAATAGAAATGGTATGGGTGCATGAGGATGTATGAATTGAGGATCTTTAGTGGGATCATGGAGGTAAGGGTTTTAGAGGAATTAAAATATGTGTGCCTTTGTTTACCTTGATTAGGGATTTGAAGTGATGGAGTGGTGGACTTATGATTTATTGAAATAAAGGTGATCAATGTGATGAATGGAGGGATCTAAGGATCCAATATGGATGTATAGGATGAAGGATTTTTTTTGGGACATAAGGGCCCAAAATGGATGTAGATGAGGAAGGAATGGGTTTTTAGACATAAGCGCCAAAAATGGATTTGGAAGATTGGGAATGCAATTTATATTATATGATGAGATGTGTGATTTGGGAGAAAATACAAGAGTATCAAAATCATGAGCATGAGCATGGTACCAAAGGCCATGTGAACACAAATTTTTATTGATTTGGATGGGTTAGAATATGCCTTGTTCATCGAGGCCTAACCCTTTACCTTGATAGTGCATGTTTTGATAAATTATGTTTCCATTGGGATAATTTTTATTTTGGAAGAATGAAATGACTCTATTTTGAGTGGGATATGAGGTGGAAGGGATTATAAGTTCATGGAGGAAACCAAATTGGATTAAGGTGAAGGAACCAATTTGATAGGTGTGGGGCTCATGAGTGAGTTGGATAGGGATGATGGTACCTTGCAGAGGACTAGGATAATGAGGGGGAATTAAGAGGGCTATTTGGATCTTGTGATGGAAGAAGATCATAATATGGAGAGGAGGAGATACTTTGATTTTGAGATGGAAGTGGATCATAGGATGGAGTGGAAGCAATGCATATTTCCCAGTATTATCCCCAATGAATCAATAAATGGGTTATGTAAATCAATTCCAATATAATTATGAGCATAAGTACTTACCTTTATTTCGATTATGATGCAAATGACATAAAGTTTTACCAAGAACTTATATGATTGAATGTAGGATATTTGATCTCTAGAATTCCATGAGAAGCTAAAGAAGGTTAAACTATATATAGGAATCTTATATGTGAGATCTTCAAATAGATCAAAGCCCACATGTCAATTTTTAATGAATAACCTACCTTGATTGTGAAAGTGTGAACCACTCTTAACAACTAATCATGATCAACCATTCTAGAGGAAACTATAAAAAAGTACCGATTTACAATAGGAATTATTTCCATATCACCATTGTATTCATAGGTCCAATGAGCCCATTCACCAAAAAAAATGAATACCCATATGCTTATAAATCAAGGCATGCTCAGGTTGGGAGCCTTAGCTTGATTGGCTAGAGCATCCTATTGTAGGCAAGAGGTCATGAGGTCTAGTCCCCTCCATCCCCATGGTGCCAGAGGGTGTGTCGTGCCAGCATCACTGGTCATGTGAAAAAAAATTACTAGGTAGATTATAGTTTATAGGGAGGCTACCTAATTCCTTCTAAAAAAAATTAAAAATGGAGGCATACTCAAAAAAATAGAAAATGACATTAGCCATTTTCACTTTAGTTAGTGCATGCATAAAAAAATGGATAGCAATATTATTTCCTAAAGATGATGGTTCATCTAAATAGAGAACATATTTATAAGAGAAGGATGGAAGGTCTCTTGGACCCCTTACAATTTCTTGAAAATTCAAGAAAAAAAACACTAAAAGAAAAGAAAAAACCATGGAAAATACTAGCATAATAATCTCCACATTGTCATCCATTTCTCATGCTACAATAAACATTATTATTCTCTCATCCAATCTCAAGCTTATGTTCTTATATTCTTATCTTTAAAAATATGTGAACATAATCCTAAAATAATTTTGTATTTATAGTCATTATGATGCAGGAGCATTCAGTGGTGTAAGGGCAATCTTGCATCACCCAAAAATAGTTAAATTTCAAGTTTCTTGGTTTTTTAGATGTTTTTACATTTTTGGATACCCTTTTCGTCATAATGAAATTCCCAATTTATGGTTTTTATTTTCTATTCCTAGGTTGAAAGATATTGTAGTTTTAGTTTCCCAGATTTGCACTTGAAAATCTTCCAAGTTAGATTTGAGGCACGTAGAGTTCTCGGAATGGCCCCAAAACTTTCCAAAATTGGCATAGTAGAATTTGAGTGCATTGTTGACTTCGAGACCTTTCCAACGGTTCAAACGGTTTGCGAATCGGAGCCCCAGATCAAAAGTTATGGCCCCGAGAAGTTGGCGCACTTTCTAGAAGATACAATTGCAAATATTCTTTTGAAATTTGAACTTCAAGTTGTAATTTTCGCCAAACCGCCTAAACTCAAATTTGAATGTTGTTTTAAACTAAAGAGGAGCTCTATTTATGGGCAGGTTTCTAATTTTTGGGGTAGCTTTTTGGGGACAAGCTCGCATATTGCAAAAGGGTTATTCTATAGCTTTCTGTAACTTGCATGTGTTGTAGAACTTGGGGACCAAAATTCCTTGCATGTAAGAAGCCCATTCTCCACAGCCAAAATTAATTTCTCTGTTTCCGGCTATTTCTAAGTCCTCGGTTGTGCCCTCATCAAGTGGCATCAAAGCGCGTTTTCTTTGAGCAGGTGGACAGATCGCCGATCGTGAGGCAGCTCCACTAGGACCGGCTGGGTCGAGAATAAGAAAGATGCCTCCAAGATTGATGCTTGGTAGGCGTAGTGGTGTTAGAGGTGGTCGAGGTGGCATAAATGCTGGTGGAAGAGATGCACTAGCAGCTCTCCAGAGACAAATTGATGTGTTACAAGAGCAGTTGAGAAGAGGGTTAAACCAGAGGGAGGAAAGTGAGGATGACGGAGAGGAAGAAGGCGCTGTATGAAGATGAAGAAGAAGCAATTGATCAGCACCAAATGCGCTAATAAGGGCCAGCTTTTGAAGATCAGAAAGAATTCCTGCTGTAAGTCCCTAGTTGGTTTCGATGTTTGAATTCGGAAGAGTTGATCGAACCGGATCAACAAGCTGTGAAGAATATTTTGAGTATGAGGAAATAGAGGACCCGTGATCAAAGTTAAGTTTTAGTAAAAATGAGCTCAGCGGGCCATGCCGATTTGCGGAAAGAGGTCCAAATTTGGAAAGAAATCCCAAGCAGGAAAGTCGGTGACTATCGCAGATGGGACTGACCGAGAAACTGGCAGCTGCAGCTCATACCAAAAGTGGGATTAATACTTAGTTAGATCTCATGGAAGAAATTGCAAGGGTTAAATGGAAGCAGATCTCAGAGAAAGATTTTCACTAAGACCGAATCACAAGAGCTAATCCGAAACACAGAGGCCAATAAGGAGAAGGTAGCACAATATCTTAATGGGTTACGACTGAGCATTCAGGAGGAGTTTAGCCTAGTCAGAATGACCACCATTGAGGATGTGTATCAGTTTGCTTTGAAGGTGGAAGAGAAGCTGAAAAAAAGATTTGATGGCAAGCAAAAAGGATGAGGAGGTCAAAGTGGAAGGGGTAGTGGAAGACCTTCAGGAAGCCGAAATGATGATAAAAAGAAAAGTGAAGATGTGGGTACCAGCCGAAGCCAAAGGAATGACAACTTCTACTGCCGCCGTGATCAAAATAGTGGTGATCAAAGAGGTAGAGGACGAGGAAGATATGGACAAGGATCTGGAAGAGTTAGTTTCGAAGGAACATGTTTTCAGTGTGGTGAAGAAAGGCATCGAGCCTATGAATGTCCACAAGACCAAGGAAGGGTAGACAAAAGGCCAGAAGGTCATGGAAGGGTTGCGCATGCAGATGAGGAGGCTCAATCTGAACATTCAAATAATGCTAAAAGGGGAGAAGCCCTAGTGATTAGGAGAGCCCTAGTGACTGAGGAAAATGAACCAGAACAGAGGAAGAATCTATTTTGCACAAGGTGCAAGTGTGAAGGAAAATATTGTGATGTCATTATTGATGATGGGAGCACCGATAATCTGGTGTCAGAGGAGATGGTCACAAAGTTGAAGTTAAAGAGGGAAAGGAACCTGCATCCATATCAGATTGCTTGGTTGCAGAAAGACCACAAAGTTTTGGTCAATGAGCAGTGCCTAGTAAAGTTCAAGATTGGGAGCTACCATGATGAGGTACTCTGTGATATCATTCCCATAGATGCATGTCACATGTTGGGGAGGCCATGGTAGTTCGATAGGCAAGCTATACATGATGGCCATGCAAACACTTATTCCTTGACAAAGGATGGGGTTCGTCACAAGTTGAAACCCCTGAAGGAGACTGAAGAAAAGGTATGCAATAGTTCTAGAATTTGTTATGTAGATGGAAGAAAAAATTTAGAAGGTATGAAGCATGATCATGTGTATTATGCATTGATTTCTAGAGTGAGTAAGAAGGAAAGTGAGAAGATTCCAGAAGAAGTTTTTGGGATGTTGGATGAGTTTCAGGATATTATTTCTGATAATGTACCTGAGGGTTTACCACAAATAAGGAAGATCAGTCATCAGTTTGACTTGATTCCTAGAGCCAGTTTTCCAAATAAGGTAGCTCATAGAATGACTCCAGCAGAAAATGAGGAGTTGAACAGACAAGTTCAAGAGTTGCTGAGAAAGGGTTTGATAAGGGAGAGTTTGAGTCCATGTGCAATACCTGTAGTACTAGCACCAAAGAAGGATGGTGAGTGGAGGATGTGTACAGATTCCTGAGCCATAAACAAGATAACAATCAAGTATAGATTTCCCCTGGCAAGGATGGATGACCTGATGGACTGTTTGAGTGGAGCTCAGTACTTCACAAAGATTGATATGAAGAGTGGATATTACCAGATCCAGATTCGCAAGAGAGATGAATGGAAGACTGCCTTCAAGACCAAAGAGGGCCTGTATGAGTGGTTAGTCATGCCTTTTGGGCTACCCAATGCATCGAGCACATTCATGCGGCTCATGAATGAGGTACTAAAAGAATTTCTAGGAAGTTTTGTTATTGTGTATTTGGATGATATTTTGATTTTCAGTAAGACGTTGGATGAGCATCTGATGCATATTTGGAGAGCCTTTGAGATGTTAAGAGAAGAGAAACTATTCATTAATCTGAAGAAGTGTAGTTTTGTGAAGAGGGAGTTAGTGTACTTGGGGTTTGTTGTCTCAGTAGAAAGTCTTAAAATGGACCCAAAGAAGGTGAAGGCTATTCTGGAATGGCCTACCCCAAGAACTGCTACCGAGGTGAGATCTTTCCATGGTTTGGCTAGTTTTTATAGAAAGTTTATTAGAAACTTTAGTAGTATTTGTGGACCCCTGACTGAAACAATGAGAGGGGACAGAAAAGAATTCAAGTGGAGTACTGGAACAGCAAAAATTTTTGAATTGTTGAAGTAGAAGGTGACAGAGCAACTTGTTCTAGCTCTCCCAGATTTCAATAAGGTATTTCAGGTGGATTGCAATGCCAGTGGTTGTGCCATCGGAGCACTGTTAAGCCAAGAAGGTAATCCCATTGCGTATTTCAGTGAAAAGTTAAATGATGCCAAGAGAAAGTATTATGTATATGATCAGGAATTTTATGCAATAGTTCAAGCATTAAAGAAATAGAGACATTATTTGTTGCCGAAGGAATTTGTTCTATATACTGATCATTAGTCCTTACAATACCTAAATAGTCAGGGATAATTAAATCAAAGGCATATGAAATGGGTAGAGTTTTTACAGAGTTATACCTTTGTTTTAAAACATAGGAGTGGGAAGTCAAATAGGGTTGTAGATGCCTTAAGTAGGAGGCATACATTGATGACAAAGATGCAGATTGAAGTGGTTGGATTCAATAAACTCAAGACACTGTATGCAGAAGATCCTAATTTTGCAGAGGCTTGGAAAGCTTGCAAGGAACCTGTTATAATGGATAGGACAATGTGGCTGGATTTCATAATCCAAGATGGCATGTTATTTAAGGGAAGTCAATTATGTATTTCAAGTTCCATGAGGGAGAACCTAATAAAGGAGAAGCATAGTGGAGGAATGGCAGGAAATTTTGGTCGAGATAAGACCATTGCCATTATCAGTGAGCATTATTATTGGCCTCAGTTGTCACAAGATGTGAAGAATTTTGTACAAAGCTACAGGGTATGTCGGATGGCTAAAAGAGTGAGCCAGAATACAGGCTTATATCAGCCCTTCCATGTACCAGAGAGGCCATGGGAGGATATAAGTATGGACTTTGTTCTTAGTTTTCCAAGGACACAACGAGGGAATGATTCAGTCTTTGTGGTGGTTGATAGGTTTTAAAATATGGCACATTTCATTCCATGTCAGAAGACCCATGATGTAGTCCACATTGCCAACTTGTTCTTCAAAGAGGTGGTGAGGCTACATGGTCTGCCAAAGCATATTGTTTCAGATCGTGACACCAAATTTGTGGGGTACTTTTGGAGGACCTTGTGGAAGAAGCTGAAGATAGAGTTGAAGTTCAGTTCTACACACCATCCACAAACAGATGGACAAATAGAGGTTGTTAACAAGAGTCTGGGTAACCTAGTGAGATGTTGGTAGGACATAAACCTAAGGGATGGGACTTGATCTTACCCCATGTAGAATTTTCTTACAACAATTCTTTCAACAGAGGCACTAGTAGATCAACATTCCAGATTGTGTATGGAGGTAGCCCCAGAATAGCTCTAGAATTGAGGAAGATGGACCAAGAAAAGAAAATAAGTGTTGAAGCCAAAGATTTTGTAGAGCACATCAAGAATATACATGAGAAGGTATAAGAATACATTAATAAGATGAATATGAAATATAAGGCTAAAGAAGATCAAAAAAGGGGGAATAAGGAGTTTCAAATTGGCGATAAAGTAATGGTCCACTTGAGGAAAGAAAGGTTTCCCATGAGAACCTATAACAAATTGAAGATGAAGAAATTCGATCCCTATAAGATTTTGAAGAAGCATGATTCAGGGAATGCATATGAGGTAGAGTTGCCTGATGGAATCACCATTTGCCCTATGTTCAACATTTCAGATTTGACAGAGTATCATGAAAGCGGAACAGAGGAAGCACCAGCAATAGGGCAGTATGGCATTCCAGCACCTACTTTAGAAAGGGAAAAGATTGAAGCAATCTTGGATAGTCGTGTGGGAAGGAGTACCAGAAACAAGCAGTATGAAGAATATCCGGTCAAATGGAGAGGAAGGCCTATGGAAGATTCATCCTGGCTATCTAAGGCAGCAATTGACTGGTTGGGTTTTCCTCAACCATCTGAGACGTGACGGGGTCACTTCTCAAAATTACCCTGAGTGTCTGATGCAGGAGCATCCAGTGGTGTAAGGGCAATCTTGCATCACCTAAAAATAGTTAAATTTCAAGTTTTTCAGTTTTTTAGATGTTTTTACATTTTTGGATACCCTTTTCGTTATAATGAAATTCTCAATTTACAGTTTTTATTTTCTATTCCTGGGTTGAAATATATTGTAGTTTTAGTTTCCCAGATTTGCACTTGAAAATATTCTAAGTTAGATTTGAGGCACTTAGATTTCCTGGAACAGCCCCAAAACTTTCTAAAATTAGTGTAGCAAATTTTGAGCGCATTGTTGACTTCGAGGCCTTTTCAATGGTTCAAATGGTTCGTGAATCGGAGCCCCAGATCAAAAGTTATGGCCCCGGGAAGTTGGCGCACTTTCTAGAAGATACAATTGCAAATATTCTTTTTAAATTTGAACTTCAAATTGTAATTTTTGGTGTCAAACTACCTAAACTCAAATTTTAATGTTGTTTCGGCTCCAAACTAAAGCAGAGCTCTATTTATGGGCGAGTTTCTAATTTTTTGGGTAGCTTTTTGGGGACAAGCTCGCATATTGCAAAAGGGTTATTTTGTAGCTTTCTATAACTTGCATGTGTTGTAGAACTTGGGGACCTAAGATTTATTGCATGTAAGAAGCTCCATTTTCTAAATAATAAAATTATTTTCTTGTTTATGGGTTATTTTCTAAGTCTCGGGCTACACCCTTATCACATTACTATGCATTCTTATAGGTTTAGAAGAATAAACTCCTACATGCTTAGGTTGTATTTAATTTTAATATATTTTCTCCTTTGTCATAAAACTCCTTATATCTTAGATGGATACAACAAATATTCAAGGGGCATACCTTGTCATTAAATTTTTTATGTTTAGATCTACAAATAATTACTAGTGTTTAAATATATCCATAGTTATCTCTTATAGGAAGCACACAAAGGAAAAACTAATTTTATTATATCCTTAGGGGGTCCATTATCTTATATGGAGTCCATGGTGACATCCATTGGCATTTGAATACTTACTTTAAATGCATATTTGTGAGTGCTGTACAATTTTAGATGCTCAATTGTTCTAGGACTCACATAAAATTATGAAATGTGTTGTTGTATCCTTATATTTATAGGCATTGAATGTGTTCATTCTAAAAAATAATAGAATCAAGCAAGCATTTTGCATTTAAACATCCCAATTGCCACACTAAAAGAAATATAGTTCCTCATAATCATTTCGAGTAATCTATTCAATTATTCATACACGTCTCAAAGATGGGCTATGAGAACATGCCCCTTTACGAGATATCAACAACCTAACAAAAATATTTATAAATATTGTCAATCCATAGATATTAGGAACCATAAAGAAAAATGAAATACATTAAACAAAGTGCAGAAAAATATTTTTTAGATCACACGACATGTTCATAGATGGAAAACAAACTCACAACAACAAAATATTCTGAATTTAAGATGATTGAGCTAGTCTATTACTCATTATTCTACACTTTAATTACATTCTTCAATGATCAAATTATATACACTTATTTTGAACCGCAACCCTCATAATTCACCAAATAATCACCGATGTGTAGAATTCTAAAATTTCGGCGCGTTATTGAAGAACTCTGCAACTTTAGAATTCTTGGTCTTTTAAATATGTTATAAAGGGGAAAAAAATCATGGACTACAGTTAAATATTATAGTTTAATAAATAAAAATTAATTTCACTAAGGAATTATATGCACCAAGAACTTTTTATCGAAGATTATTCAATCCGAAAGAATTCTCCGCACACAAAATGAACAAGCATTCATTATCGCACATTGACCATTGCATATGAATTCCCACTCAATCCATATCCCTCTGCTTTAGGTTAAAAGTTGTTTCAGGCGCCTGGAGTTTCTACTCTGTCTATTGCCACCAGATTCAGATTGTTTAGAATCTGCGCGCATTATGGCAAAAAACAGGATTAAAAGCTGCGCAAGCTGCAAGCGGCGACGAAAAAAATGTTCACAGTCATGTATAATTGCTCCACATTTTCCATCCACTGACCCTCAAAAATTTGAAATAGTCCATAGAGTTTTTGGAACCAGTCATGTACTGAGAATGCTTCATGTAATTCATCCATACACCATGTCAGTTTTGTTTACTGTTGGTGTCTTTCAATCACGCAGTTAACTCATGTTGTTGTTATGTTGAGTTGGTTTAGGGCTTAGAAGAAACTGAAAGGGCGGCAGCAGTAAATAATATGGTGTATGAAGCAAACGCCAGATTGGAAGACCCAGTGCATGGATATGCAAGTGCAGTTTATCAACTTCAGAAGCAAATCGGTGTACCAGAAATACAGTTAGCAATCACGCAGGCAGAAGTTGCGAGAATAAGCCGGAAGCGAGATGAGCTGTCAACAATCGTCACTGGTAGAACTCATGTTTTGAATCCAACGCAAGAAAACGTTGATTTGTTATTAGAAAATATTGATGACTTATGGGAGCCTTCGTGGAACTGGAAAGTATAAATTTAACTCTACTGTTCTGTGGTTTCTTTTTGTTTAACTTATGTTACGATTAAACAACTCAAATCCATTGCAAGTAGTTTCTAACATTTCATCTGAATGTTTTTCAGTATATTTGAAACATATTTTTCGTGAGACATGAATATTTTATTTTCATTTTATCATGTGTCTATGTTAAGAAAATAATGTACTTATATCAAAATATCAAAATATATTATTTTAAGCTATACAATCATGACCATTCTAAGCTCTAAAAAAAATCTGAATTGTTCGTAATGTAGATATGGTAATATACATAAATTTGGGATTTGATTGACTCTTAAAAAACTTTTGATGTGGGTATGAATGTAACCTGGAATACCATGTTCTTGGTGTCCACTAAAGACAATGCAATATCTTTAATCTACATATATTGTGTTATAAAAAGTTATTTAAAAACCTCCAGATTGTGACACATATATATCCTCATCAATAAAATATATTCAAGAAAAAATATTTTATATGAAAAACTAGTCTAATAGTATCCATTGATGTAATAAGTGTAAATATTTTAGTGTAATTAACTACTGCTTGTTGAGTGTACCCTTTGGCTATCAATATTACCTTATTCTTATGAATGCCTCCATCATATTGGTCTTTAGTTATGTAAACCCACTAGTCTAATAGTATCCATTGATTCAATAAGTGTAAATATTTTAGTGTAATTAACACCTTATTGAGTGTACCCTTTGGCTATCAATCTTACCTTATGCTTATCAATACCTTCATCATATTTGTCTTTATTAAGTAAACCCACTAGTCTAATAGTATTAATCAATACAATAAGTGTAAATATTTTATTGTAATTAGCATCTTCTTGTTGAATGTACCCTTTGTCTCTCAATGATACCTTATTCGTATTAATACCAAATCCAAAACTAGTCTAACAATATTGTTTGATGGAATAAGTGTAAATATTTTAATGTATTTAACACCTTGTTGAGTGTATCCTTTGGCTATCAGTATTACCTTATACTTATCAATGCTTTCATTATATTTATATTTGGTTATGTAATTCATTATATATCTACTTCCTTACAAGAGGTACTCCAATGAAATCTCATTTCTTAATCCTTTCAATTATTTTTTCTCACTATTTATTGCTTCAAACTACTCCTTTTTCTCTTGAAATTATATTCAAAGTTCTATGGCTCATTATTTTTTATAATTTGAATGTTCAGAGCATAATTCACTTTGTTTGTAATCTCATTGTCATTTTTATCAAAATATGAGTCCAATAATAGAGTTTATGGGTGATAATTTTCTAGTTTTTTATTGATATTTATGATACTTGCTTTACCCTTCAATAGAGAATTCAAGTTGTTTTCATTTTCTTATTGAACTTTCCAATCACCCTTTTTTTTGCATTATTTCTATTTTTCTTCATTAAATACCACATCTCTAATTATTACAAGTTCATTTCCTACTAGATCATACACTCTATATATTTTATTTTATTATACCCATAAATCTATTCTTTAGTCCTTTATCATCTAACTTCAACCATTTTTTCCTTTGGTATGTGTTCATATGAGGCACGCCCAAATATCATCACATGAATAAAATTTGGATTAATTTGGATTATGCATGTTTAAAATTCATCTCTTTAACGACTTTTTCTAGACTTCTATTTAGAATATATACTATTATACATACTACTTACTATATCATAATCCTTCCAATTCAATCAATGATCCTTATTTTTCTCTCAGTAATTCCTTTTTTTTTTGGAGTGTAGCAAGTAGTCAACTATCTTTTGATTCTATGATCTCTCTATAAATTTAGAAACTTATTTGATTTATATTAAACTCTATTATCTAATTTATCACTTTGATGTAGTTGCCACTATTTTATACCAACCTCTTTTATTCCACAAAATGTTTAAACACGTGATTCTGTAGTGAAGGAGCACACTTATTATTTTCTTGAGTAATCATTATTGAAGGGTGTGCAAAATCATTATCATAGTTCAAAGAAGGTATTCTTATAGGATCACATCAATACATATAAATTATATAAATATGTTGTTAAGCTCTTCTAACTTTCCCAATTGGGAAGCTAACTATGTGTTACATTCTAAAAATGTATTCTTTATAACAAAAAAAAAATATCTTCAATGAATGATAGGCCTTAAAGCATTTTAATCTCTTGGCAATATTATCTCATTAAAATTGAAATGACAATACCATAATTGATTCCAACTTTACTTCATTCATTTCATTTGTTCATATTTTTTTCCTCAAGTAAAATAGATAGATAACATATTATTACCTAGCATGTTTTCTCTTGCAAAGGATTTTTTTTCTCGTATTATGCACTCATCTTCATCAAAACTCACTAGATAGTTTTGTTATAATATTTTTCTAGTTGACAACAAATTCTTCTTATGTATTAGAACCAAAAATGTCACATTATTATCTCACAAACCACTATAGGATTAAGCTTCTCATAAAATTTTATCAATAAATTCTCATTCTATATCATATGACATGAAAATATAGAATCAATATACAATACATTATTCTCACTTGCATTTATATTGAAATGGGAAAAAAAATCATTTTTATTTATCTTAAATAATTAAATAAATGTTTATTTCTACTCCACCTATTTTACTCAAAATTTTAATTCATAGTGGCTAAAGATGTAATAAATGAATTAGAAAATACTTTTATTGATATCTCCCCCATTATTCCTAACTCTTCCTCTTTCTTTTCCATTGAAGTTGATAATTCTTCTTCTCAAATAATTAACCCTTCCTCTAAACTAATAAATTCAACTCTATATTGATTTTCGACAACATACACTTTTTTTATTTGAATAATGTGGTTCATTTATCTCAACTAGATTTAATGGAAAGATCTTTTTTTAATTTTTCTTATTAATTTTCATCATTTATTCAATAATTAACAAAGTTCTACTAATTCATCTATTTTGATAGTTGTGAGATCTTTAGGCATTTTAACTATAAAAAGCATGCCATCAAACTTAAGAATTAATCTTTTTGATATTTTTATATGAAATTATTATTAACCACATCTCAATCTAAAACATTCATTTTATTTACTATATTTTTCAATTTTGTTAAGAAGTCACTTAAATTCACTATTGGTCATTCTTAAATTTTTAAAAATTCTTAAATTTCTATAATATTGAATTTTTTATAACTTGGTATCCATGAGTATTTCCAATATTCTCTATAATGAATATTTTGACCTATCTTGAGAAATATTTCATGGTTAATTGCACCTTGAATAAAATTCAAAGCTTCATTTTATATTTCTTACATTTTCATTATACTCTTTTTTATTCGTCATTTAAAATGGAAGCCCACACACTTTTTTATATATATTAAAAACTTTGATGGTATTTTTCTTAATAAAATTTAAGAACTTTGTGAAGTAAAAAAAAATTCAAATAGGAAATTTATAATTTATTTTCAGAAATTCAAACTCAAATGTATGTGTGTCACTTTTACCCTAAAATATAAATCTTATTTAATGCATTAAGGATTGAAAAATAAACTTTCACTACAAGTGAACTTCTTAAGGTTTAATTAAAATATAATATGCATGCCTTATATTCTATTCTTCTAATCTATTACTTTATAACTCTATTTTATTTTATCGTGTAAAACAAGGGGAAGTTGTCAATATAATCATAAATTAGAAAATATAATTAGTAATATATACACCATAACTTAGAAAACCATATTTTTACTTCATAGAATAGACTTTTGTTGAACTTTGATGGCATAAAAATATCTAACTTCAAACTTTAATCTTTCCTACCCCTCTTGTGTATACCAAAAAAAAGGTTTTTAATGATCCAAAATATCATTTCCCTCTTATATTCCTATACCTCTTGGATTATTTAGTTAGACTCCTCTACTATAAATGAAAATTATTCATATGAAATTTATGAGTCACAATCTTCATCAACCCAAGTACTATACTATATAATAGAAAATATAATGTAAATGGTACTTAATCTATTAATAATAAAATAAGTAAATATTTAAAATCTTTAAATTATCATGATAGAAGAGAAGATGAGAAATATCTTATATAAAGTATCAAAGTATATATAAAACATCATACCATTCAATCATATTAACTTGTATTCCAACTAAATTACTTATTGTATGTTGGAAAACCAAAAATAGAAAGAGTTGTAGAGTAGCTAAAATCTGTGCTAAGGGGTACAAGAGTAGTTTTCATATATGTTACATTGTATTTATGAATTATTAAGTTACATGAAGATTGGTGGTAGAATGTCCATGTAGGAAAATAATAGTAGAATGCAAATCCATATAAACCCTAATTTTGGTTGTTTTTATAGTTAATAAAAGAGTACTAGAAACTTGTACATCAATAATTATTGATGAGAATCCTTAAAATAAATCTAAAAACATATATTAATAGTCTAAAAATCATGAACTCATTGAAGGTACAACTTTGATGTAGAGGATAAACGTATAGGTTGAGGTAATTGTTAGTGATAATTTCATGTCCTAAAACCATTGGGTATTTTCTAAGGTAGCTTATTTTGAGGACCAATGATTCATTCATGAACCAAAAATGATGAAATTTTTTGTAGGTCAAAGAATGAGGTACAAACTAATATCTAGTTTGATGGTTGACTCACTACTTGAATTCCAAGCTAACTCTTACCAAGGAGGAAAAGGGAGATGGAAATACATCAAAGAAAAATATCAAAAGAAATAAATCTATAAGCCAAGAATAGGAATCCTTCCACTAATTTATTAAAGATTAGAATCACATAATAATTGATAGTTAATATGGCATATTTTCTTAACATAACCAAACATGAGGTAATCCAAACCATACAAAACCATAAATAAAAATTAATTGGAGTAATAGACTCATACATTTCATAACATCAATAGCTCATATACATGGTGGGATCAACTACAAAAACACATACATTGAGGATCCCCTATAATTTAATATAATTTAATATATTGAAGAGAATACTAGAATAACCTAGGCATGAATAGTGGCATAGTTTTCATTTAAATTAAAAATCTGAGATATAAGAAAAACACAATAGCATAAGCCTATTGTAAATAATCCAACCTCCTTATATTAATGTTCTTTAGGTATATAAAAGAGGAGGATATAAAAGTGAGAAATAGATGAATGAAAACATAAGGAAAAGAGACATTGTAACTGAGATTACCTGCATTTTAATTTAAAATTTGTTAGACCTACACTTATTTCTATATCTAACACATCCCAATTTCTAGTTTTAAAAATTAGTCTTTAGCCTAAATAACCACTCTATAGATAATGTTTATTAGGGTACTTTAATGAATGTTTGAGTTTATAAGAACAAAAAATAGAAACCAATAGTTTTAATATTTCACTCGTTACCCCTTCGCTTGCATGAATATGAGTTTATCCTACATGAAATACATCTTTGTTTATCTATATAAAATCATCTTTGAAAGATAATACACAACATTTATCTCCTTTAAACCTTGTAATCCAAATTCTTATCAAATATCCTTATTATGTTTGTGAATAAAAAATTTCTTGACATTTAATTTGCAATCATTCTTCCTCACCATTTTTGTTAGAAGTTTGGAAGCTTCAGAACTTGTTTGTGAGTTGCTTAGATGTTGTTATTGATGTCAACCCATTATATGAAGAAATTGTTGGAATTTTGTTAGTGTTGATGATGTCAACCCCTAGCATTGGAGTTGTTGGAATTTTGCAGTTGTTGATATTGATCTCAACACATGTTGGTGTTGTCATTCATGTCCTACTTTAGTATAGTTGCAAAAGTTGCTAGCTCGACTTGTGTTTGAAGATTTGTTGTAGTTGTGAAGTGTTGCATTTTTTATATATTGTGGATGTGTTGCAAAGGTGTTAATAATGTTCTTAATGAATTTTTTTCCCTTGGTTTCCAAGTGCTTTTGAGAAAATTTCAATTAAAGAAAGTTCAATATGATAGAGTGGTATTCAATGTTTTGCTCCACATTTATTCACGGTTAAAGATATTCCCATGTGGTTTGGGCATGATGATTTGAGGTGTTTAGAGGTCTTATATCTAGAGTTTTAGGTTCTATAACATTCTGCAATGGAATATTTGTTTGATAGTATGTATGTTTGGTGAAAGAGGTTGTGGGAGAAATGAGATTGCTCCACATTTCTCCACAGTCAAGGTTATCATGATGCAAATTTGGGAACAAGCAAGTATAATGTGTGCATCTACCTTCCCTTGAATTTTTAGGTATTGAGTTGTTCTATAAGGTTGTTTGATGTGTTAGGTGTATGTGCTAATATGTCTAGTTACACAGAATGAAGGTGTTCTTGAGTTCCAGGTGGTTGCAGTAATTGTGCAGAATATTTTGATGATGCTAGAATATTTTGAGAAGTTGTATGAATATTTTGTAGTGTTGTTGAGTTTTTCATGAGATTTTTCTAGACCTAGAGAGGTGTGTTTGGAATCACTTGTTAGTGTTAGTAAAGTTTTGGCCAACCTGGCATGCTAGTGCTAATTACAAAGGATAATTATTATTTGAGGAAGTGTTGAGAAGAATCTCAACATAGATTTGGGTCCCAGCTAAGTAATGGCATGGCTTCGCTTCGCTTCTTTATATTGTGGAAGTTTTTGGTGCCAACCCATTTGATGTTGCATGGTAGAGGTGTATATCTTTCCTTAAGGTTGACCTAATTGAGATTGTTTTAGGTCATGGAGAGTATAAATGTAGGAGAATTGTTCTATTTATTTAAGAGCAGAGCATGTGATATGAAAGATGTGAATGTGATCAAGTGTGATGATCTAAGTGTGAGCCTTAATTCCTATGACTTCCTAATGTATTGAGAAAAAATTGTCTACATTTTAATCTATTTAAAGAGTTGTTTGTGCTTTAGTGGAACTAAACTTTAAATATACAAGAGATGCATTGTTAGAAATTAAAATTGGTAGTGAGTCTTTCTTTACCTTTCTAGGCAGTGAGCTTTATTTTATATGATTTTGTAATTCATATATTAGTGAGGTAATCCTCAATGTGGTTTTTCCCTTTAGTTTTCAATTTAAATCTAGTGTCATTATTTGTTTAATGTGTTTGCATCACTGCTTTACATGTTTACATTATGTTAATGTATGTTTTAAGGGTTTAATGGTGGATAAAGAGATAATGTAAATTTGAATGGTAATGAGGGTTTTTGATTTTTTAAAAGTATAAAAATAATTCAACCCCCTCTTAGTTTTCCTATGTATCTAACAATTGCTATCAAAGTTGTGGTTCTCAAGAAGAAGTTTAACCTCTTAAGGTAGATCCAAATGATGGAAATGAAAGGTATTGAAGCTCCTTTATTCTATGGAACAAATTTTACCTACTAGAAAGCTAGGATTGAGTCTTTGTTAGTCTCCCTTGGATTTGGTGTCTAATAGTCTATTGAAAGAGGTTATACTATACCTAAAAATAGACTATCAGCTAATGATGAGATCAATGCCAAAGCAAGTAATGCAATTCTAGGTGGCCTTATTCATTCAAAATTTGTAAAGGTTATAAGCTACAAATAGGCTAAAGATATATGAACAAAGCTTGAAGGAATCTATGAAGGAGATGACAAGGTCAAACAAGTGAAGATGTAGGTCTAAAAATCTAAATTTAAAACCTAAGTATGTCTAAAGATGAAGATATTACTACCTACATGCTCAGATTTGATGAAGTTATCAATGCCATCAATGCTCTTGGTGGAAAGCTAGATGAAAATGAAGTTGTTGAAAAGATATTAAGAACTCTACCTAAATCATATAGTCATAAAGTTTCTACTATTGAGGAAGCTTAGAATTTGGATAATTATTCTAGAGATCAAATGTTTGGTGCTTTAACTTCTTTTGAAATGAGATATTTTGATCAAGATACTACAAACAAATAAATTGCTTTTAAAGTTTGCAAAGTGGAAAGGGATGATGGATTAGATCTATATGGGTTTACTTTGAATTTAATAAATAATTATTATGCATTTTCTATTTTAATTATGACTAAAGTCCTAATTGATAGGCTAATTGAAAAACATCTATAGCTTTCAAACAGTATCACATTTTTTGAATCCAAAACATGCTTCACATTTTATGCTTTCTATATTATAGGATTAAAAAAATTTGAATTTCATGAAGTTTTGACCAAATTAAGGTGGTTAGAAATATGACTTTTTATAATTTTTTAAAAGTTGTAATAAAAAATTCATAATTAATTATTTACTAGGAAAAAAATTACAAAAACCTATGCTTCACATCTGAACATGAGTCCTCTACTTATATCTAAAATATTATAAAAAAATATTATCATCTTATTGTGGTTAGGGTGGTTAGATAGACACCTACTTATTTTTTCCCTAAAATTTAAGTACTATTGTATTAAAATTTCAAATTTTCACCAAATAGATTTTTGTTTTAAAATAAACCTAGTAGTTTAGAAACTATATTCAATTTGCTACAAATTCTATTCTTACATATTTTTGAAATAATATAGATAAATTATTCAAATTTTTTACATCAAGTTGCCTAACTCTATTTTTTCTAAATTTTTCACCACTTAAGGGCCTATTTTTTCCATGATGATCCTACACATACCCCCATGCAATTTGCAAAAAATGTCAAATTAGAAAGCAAACAAAGGAAAGATTCAAGAAAAAATAATATTCTACCATAGGTCCCTTGGACCTATAAGAATTACAAGCTTATGTGGAGATAGGTATTTCATGTTATTAATTGATGATTATTCTAGAATGGCTTGGGTTACATTTCTCAAAGAAAAATTAGAAACTCTAAATTAGTTTAATTCATTTAAGGCTATGTTTGAGAATGAAATGAATCTAAAAATAAAATGTTTGAGATATGATAGAGGTGGTGAGTTTACTTCAAATGAGTATAATAATTTTTGTGATGACCATGGAATAAAGAGGCATTCATCAGCCCCTATAACTCCTTAGCAAAATGGAGTTATGGAAAGAAAAATAGAACAATTCAAGAAGCAGCTAAGATAATGACAAAGGAAGGTAATCTTTCAGATGTCTATTAGAGATAAGAAATTCATACTGTACTCTACATTCCTAACAAATGTCAAGCAAGAGAAAATAGTTTAAATACTCCCTCTAGGGTTATGGTATAGAAAACCACCTACTGTAAAATATTTTAGAGTTTTTGGAAGCAAATGTTATATCATAAGAGATGAAGAAAAATTAGGAAAGTTCAATGCAAGATATGATCAAAGAATCATCCTTGGATACTCTACAAGAAGTAGGGCCTACTTGTGCTAAACCAAAATATCTAAGAAGATTGTTGCAATTGCAAGTGTCAAAGTTGATGAAGAACCACATAAAATTTCAGTATTGATAGAAGGATATGAATCTCATAAATCCCCTTGTATTGAAGAAGAGAAGGCTAAAGAAAAAGGAAAATAGGTGAAATTTGACAAGGAAGAAGCTCCAAAAAAGAATCCTAAGACTCCCAAGTATGTGTAGAAGAATCATTTAGAAGATTAGATCATTGGAGATAAGAGAAAAGATGTGTTGACAAGAAGAAAAGCTACTATGATAGAGGAACAAGTAAATTTATGTTTACTTTCTAAGGTGGAACCAAAAATAATGACTAAGGCATGCAAAGATGAGATTGGATCAAATAAATGAAGGAAGAATTAGAATAGATAGAAGAATCTAACTTGGAAATTGGTCCCAAGACTAGCAAATAAGAATGTGATTGACCAGTACTAAGTGGGTATTCTGAAATAAGCTAAATGAAGATGGCAAATTTTTCAAAAACAAAGCTAGACTTTTCTATAAGGGTTACTCATAGATTTAATGCATAGACTTTGAGGAAAATTTTTCTCCAGTTGCAAGAATGGAAGCTATCAAGATGTTTTTATATTTTGTAGCACATAAATATTTCAAAGTATATCATATGAATGTGAATTCTTCATTCTTGAATGGTGAATTGGAAGAAGAGGTATACATTGAACAACCAAAAGTTTTTCAGCTATCAGAATATACAAATATGGTTTGCAGGTTGAATACAACATTGTATGGATTGAAGCAAGCTCCTAGAGCTTGGTATGTAAGGTTAGATATATACTTGTTGAAAAAAAAAATCAAATAAGGTATTATAGATAGAAATTTGTATTTGAAAGTTTAAGGTAAACAAATATTAATTGTGGTAGTATATGTTGATGGCATAATCTTTGGAGGAAATGAATATATGTACAAATTATTTTTAGAGTAAATGCAAAAAGAATTTGAGTTGTCAATGTGTGGGGAGATGAATTTCTCCCTCAGCTTGTAGATCATTCAATCAAAGAAAGATATATTCATGTCACAATATAAGTATGTCAAGGAATTTTTAAGAAGTTTGGAATGGAAAACTCTAAACCAATATGTACTCCTATGGTTACTGGTTGTAAGTTAAGAAATAATGATGAATCTCCTAAGATATATTAGAGCTCAAGGATAGATCAATGATTGGTGGACTATTATACCTTACTACTACTAGACTAGATATAATGCATTGATCTTTTCTTGTGGCTAAATTTCAAGATCCAAAAGAATCTAATGTTACAACTATGAAAAGGATATTTGGATAATTCAGGGGCACTCTAGATTATGGTTTGTGGTATCCTAAGGATAGTGACTTCTCCTTGAGTGCATATATAGATGCAAATTGGTTTAGATGTGTAGATGGCAGGAAAAGTACAAGTGGTGGTGCTTTCTTTCTTGGAAGTAGGTTGCTTTCATGGCTAAGTAAGAAGCAAGATTTAGTGTTATGGGTATGTGCAGCATCATCATAGACAAAATAGGCCTTAAGTGGAAAAAAAATTAGAAAAATCAAAGTTAGGCAACTTGACATAAAAATTTGAATAATTTATCTATATTATTTCAAAAATATGTAAGCATAGAATCTATAGAAAATTGAATATAGTTTCTAAACTACTAGGTTTATTTTAAAAAAATAAAAATCTATTTGCTAAAAATTTAAAATTTCAATTTAGTAGAACTTAAATTTCAAGGAGAAAATAAAATGTAGGTGTCACTCTGACCACCCTAACCACAATAAAATAAAATAAAAATTATAATATTTTAGATATAAGTGGAGGACTCATGTCTCGATGTGATGCATATTTTTTTATAATTTCTTTCCAAGTAAATAATTAATTATGAATTTTTTATTACAACTTTTAAAAATATAAAACTCAGATGTCTAACCACATTAACTTGGTCAAAACTTCATGAAATTCATTTTTTGTAATCCTATATTATGTGAAGCATAGAATGTGGTGTATATTTTGGATTCAAAAAATTTGATACCGTTTAAAAGCTATAGATTTTTTCAATCAGCATATCAATCAAGACTTTAGTCATAATTCAAATAGAAAATGAATAATAATTATTTATTAAATTCAAAGTAAAGCATAATTTATATGGTGGAAAGTTGAGAATCTCCTTTAAAATCCCTTTTCATTTCATCATTTTTTGGTAAAAAAGGTCATTATCCACATACCCTACGCACACCCATCATATTGCCACTTTTTGGCCCATCATGATCCTCCACATACCCTTATTATCTACTGTAGAAGTAGAATACACATTGTAGCAGCATCATGCTATATACAAGTGTTGTGGATGAAGCAAACATTGAAGGATATCAGAGTTTCATATGACGAACCTATTCCTATCATGTGTGAGAATAAAATTGCAATCAACATTTTAAAAAACCTAGTAATGCATTCAAGAACAAAACATATCTCAATCTAGTATCACTTCTTGAGAGAGAAAATTGTAGAGAATGAGGTGAAGTCAGAGTATGTGCCTACTAAGGAGTAGGTTGCTGATATTTTCACAAAGGCTCTTCCAAAAGATACTTTTGAGTATCTTTAGAAGAAGTTAGGGGTTATTTCCCCTCCTTTCAACTAGATGCATAAATGTGTTCATCTTTCTAGGGAGCATTCAAGATACATTATTGGTCCCGAACTGATGTTGAAGGCTACCGCTCAAGGGGAGTAGGTGGTAATAGTTGTTGGATAGTCCAGTTAGATGGAGCATGTTGTGTGCTCCTAAGGGGGGGTGTGTAGAAGAGTGAGTGCAATTACAGGTGTTTTCCTTTGAATAGAGATCTCATGTAACATGCATTCTAAGCATAGGTATTGGATTGGTGTTCTTTTTTTCTCTACAAGGAGTGTTGACTTGTGGCCCAAAATTCTCTCAACACAACCTACAGACATTGTATTGTTGTTGGAATTATTGCAGTTTCTAAGAGTCTTTGTTGAAATCATAGGGACAAGGTCTAAAATAGTCTTGAGTTGGCCTCCATTAATTTTTTGTGTAGCCACTTCTACTTAAGACTCCATCTCCCTCACACATAGCCACTTTGGTTTCTCATGTAACCTGAAACATTAATTAGGAAAGGTTTGATCTATTTATGTAATGTTACAAAGGCTACGCAAGAAACCTACCACATGGCCCTTTGCAAGCACAATAGAGAGGGGAAACTATTTATCAATCTCTTTGATATTAGACAATTAGGCTCATTGTGTGCTAGTGGCTTTTTGTGGAAACATAATATTTTTGTTGTTATGATATTGGATGAAAATCCTTATATATACATGTAACTCGATTAGCATCCAACCAATGGAAAGGATTTCATTTTTCATTTTCCCCTCCCTTCCTCCCAAAAAGCAATTAGATTGGAATTAGAACTCTTTTGATAGATAAGATTGATCCTTGAATCATAAAAGTTTTGTTTGATTTATCTCAAACTCATAATGTGAGAAATAAAACAATATTTCCCAAACCTTAATGGTGGTCCCTATAAGCTTTCTTGGCTTTTGGAACCTATGAAAATTGGGGATAGGTTGACCAAGTGCTATCACACCCACTTTCCAAGCTATTCCACTAAAGGATAACCCTAGAGATCTCAATGTAATGAAGAATGGAGAGATTTGACAATAGGGTATCGTAGGATATGATTTCAGATTACAAGCAGGGTTCACCACCATGTTTATACCTAGAAAAGATATGTAAATGCAAGATGTGATGCAAAACCCTAGTATGATGTAGAATTGAACTAAATGACTTGAAAATGAAAGAAGAACGAAAGAAAAAGCTACATAATAGAATGTGACAACATGGAAATGTGTGAAGACTAGAATGGAGCTTTGAAATCCTAAAAAAACTAATTTATTAGCTTAGTGGGAATCATTCGCCATTTTGGGTGAATCATTCCCAAATCTAGGTCTCTGCATAGGATCAAGTTTCAGCCAAATGGGTATCCAAATCTATAAATATCTTTGAAAAACTCATTCTTGTTTTGTCACAAAGTTTCCTAGGAGCATAATCTTGAACTAAAACTCTGTAAGCCTCTGATGATGGATAAAATAAGCACTTTTCCACTGATTTCATGCAAATTTGATGGATATTTTTCCCTAGATCTGGGATTTTGTGATTCTTGACAACTTTTCATGACAACTTTTTCATTTTGGTGCTTTTTAAGGCTTCAAATCCACTTTTCTTCAATCTAAAAACCTACAATCACATTAAATAGGGAAAAACTTGTTGATTGTTAGAGAATAGGGGTTTTCCTTGGTCAAACCCCTTTTAGATAATTAAACCAAATGATGAAACAATGAAACAAGGACATGAACAATGAAACATAGAATATGAAACATGATCAAAGATTCCTTGAATGATGTCTTGCAAATGATATCTTGTAAAGCTAAAACTCACCATGAAATGGCCATGAAGGATGTAGATCTTGATCTTGACAATAGGAGTAGAACAATGTTTTATCTTAGATCTTCAATGCTACATCACAACACTAGCTCACTACCATGCTTGATGCTTGATAATCTTTGGCATGATGATAGATCTTGAATTGCTACAACAATTGATGAAGAATCTGCCCTTGAAGACACTTGAATGCCCTTATGAATACTTGAATAATCTTGTGAACTCAGTTTACTATTGTGAATTCTCTCACAAAAGTCTTGGGTGAAAATGAGTGAAAGAACCTTGTATTTATGCTTAACTAT
This sequence comes from Sequoia sempervirens, assembly GCA_007258455.2. Classification (NCBI taxonomy): domain Eukaryota; kingdom Viridiplantae; phylum Streptophyta; class Pinopsida; order Cupressales; family Cupressaceae; genus Sequoia; species Sequoia sempervirens. Next base: position 590,742,333 of record VDFB02271358.1, read on the forward strand.
GCAAGAATTCCTAAAATTACAACACTACAAGCCAACATTTGATATAGGAGGAAAAAATCCCACCAATAATTTGAATTAATTTCAGTTTTGGTCCACACGAGACTCATTCACCCACTATGGTAAATGGGTCCTATCTAGCATAATGTATGGGACAAAAAATAAAAAGTGCTTAGAAAGGTGTAAAAACAAGTTTGTGACCCAAAAATCTAGCTAGGACTCATTTTCTCGAGGTAGAGAATGAATCTTAGATCACTAAATCTGGGCCACACAAGCTAGAAACACATGAGTTATGATTGGTTACTAATTGTTGTTGGGATTACCCTTGAAAATTTGCAAGAAATGAGGGTTTTGGAAGTAAAATAGGGACAATTAAGGCATAAGAAAGCCCAATTATTAATGACAAGCCTAGAGAAATGTGAAAGTGTGTTACAACACTTCACAACACTTTAGCAAGGTGCCATTAAAATCCATTAGTTCACTATAATGTCCCTTTGTTTGACTTATCCTCAAAATATAAAAGCACAAGTTAGGAAATATAATTTATTTTACCAACACACCATTTTATTAATGTAAATTACCTTGAAGACCTACTTAGAACATGTATTATCAATTAAGCACATAATTTCTTATTCATCATTTCAGATTGGACATCTTAAGTATAAGACAATTAAATGCATTATCATCTAAAACCATAAACTCTTGATTGGAATAGATCTTCGCCTTGGTTCCTCTTTCTTAACCTCATTAGAGGAGGGATGCCTTATAGTACAAAGGGTGCATGACCAATCTCCAAGTGAATTCCCTCAAAGCTTATTACCATCTTGGGACATCCATCATGGCATCGACTTACCATCGTTTCCCTTCACAACCATCCTCTCCTTGGTGAGAATTATTGAAAGAGATTGTTGGATCTAAATATATCCTCGCAATAGGCTGTAATAACTTACGAAGAGTGCAATAATTGCTATAAACAATACCATTTGACCCTTGTGAATAATATGCTTTATATCTATTCAAGGTGTTTGACCATCTCCTATGATGTATATATGAATCACAATATATATACATATCTATCAATTATTAATATGTTATTCAATTTCTCAATACATTCATAATAATATATTTAATTATATTCACAAATCATAATCTATTAAAATATTTACAAGCATCAACTGATATTTAAATTAATAATATATTTGGCAGTCATCACACTCAAATCCTTCATTATATGTAACCATTCATAATTTCTAAATATATAGCTATCAATCTTAATCTCAGACATAAGATGGTACTTACCTTAGTTTGTTGCTATGTATTTGATTAGATCTCGGACGTTTACCATCAGAATGACCTCTTTGTTCCTTATTCTCTCCAACCACCGTATTATTTCATTCATAAGACAATATTGCCTTATATGAATTAGTTATCACCTTTAAGATATATTTATATAGTAAATACTTATCAATTTATATTTTAATTATGTATTGCACATACACCACACTAGTTTTACTCCTGATTTATATGTCTTGTTTTGATTGCTAGTCTGATTTTTACTTTTGTTGATCTTTATTTACCCAATATTTGATATGTATTTTATGACTTAGATTGGCCTCCTAAAACTTACATTTCTTACCATTAAACCTATCAACAGAGTTGCCTCTTTGAGAGGAAGGAACACACCATATACTAATTGTTACTTTGTATGATAGTTTTTTTTCTTAATAACAAATTGCACTATTATCCTTATTGCATCACTTCATAAACTTGTGAATGAGACAATTTTTGTCTTATATGGGTTTTGTCTTATATGGATGAGACTTGTCTCATTTACTAAATCACTTCTCTTTATAAAGGGATCATCCTATAATATTTCTTAAAATATATCTATATTATAATATCTTATATTTAATTTATATATTAATATATCTTGCTAATATATTATATTTAATTATTTATATAATAATATTATTTAATATTATTTATTAAACTATATATTAATAATATTATATATCTCTATCACTCAAACTAAACATCACATTATGGTGTTTAAAACATTAATTTAAACAATGTCTAAATATGGGGACAACACATTCACAAGGGCCCAACACCTAATGTGAACATTTCAACCAACATTACAACACTAAATCAAGGCAACATTAAGCCAAAATCACAAGGAGGGCCCAAACAAGTCAAAAAAGGTAGAAGGGTTATTTTTTCGATAACTCCAACTTTAAACAACCAATAGTGAGGATTTTCACCTATTTACCTTTTTCTTTCTATCTCCAAGTCCCTAAAATAAAAATTGAAATACAATCTAAAGCTATTCTTTTAGTACTTCTTTGGAAGAATTAAAATAATATATCTTGTAGCCACTTTGGAGAACTTCACGAGAAGGTGGGGTTTTCTCCTAAAATCACTTGAACCTTTGAAAATAATAATTTTCCTCCACAATATTTTATAGCACCAAAACTTAAAACTCAGATGCTATTCTTATGAACTATGCTCTTTATTGTGGATTATCTCCTTTTACATTTTCTAACGTTAATGGTGTAGTTAACTATGTGTTTTGTCTTCATTATTGCTCGATTGGAATGTCAAGTTTTGGTTATGTTTGTAGTTCGTGTGCTTGGTCCCACCATTCTTTAAATTCCTCATGCATCACAATTAAGGGAATTGGTTCACTTTATCGTAGGTTGCGCCATCTTTTGTGCCATTTACATATATAAGAAGCTCTTTCTATCTAGCCGATTGTGACTACACCAAACTGTTGCTAGTGGTGCGCTATATTAAGGAAAATAATGAAGAATTTCAATCGAACACATAGTTCTTTTACTCTAGCTGAAATTTGACTGCAGTAGAAAATAAGGCTACTTGCAATTCATATTTTTAGTAAATAAATTACTTATAGTCATTAGTATTCACCATGCAAAAGAGTTTCAACGGGGAATTAAGAACAACATATTATAAATCTGTATTAACTGATTCTCAGATTACATAGAAAGTCATGCTACTACTAATTTACAGAGGCTTCAACCTCTAAAAACATTTTAAATTTCTCTTTAGATAGAGTTCCAAAAATAAAATGAATGAAAAATTAATTTTAATTTCCATCATACAGCAAATGCATGCATTGATAAATTTGTGCATTGGAAATTACTGAAAATAATATTGCTCCAAATCTGCATGCTAAAAATATCTCTAAAACTATATGTGGTCTCTTGAGTAGGCATCAATTATCTAAGATACCCCTTCTATAAAGCGGACTCACAAGAAGATCTATGCAAGTTGTTCTTGAGTGTTGATGAGTTTCAATTGAACCTTTATTTTTTAATCTTGAATGAAATGATATTTCAAATAAATATGCTTTGATCTACTATAATGGACTATCTACTTGGCCATCTTGATATTGTTCATGTTATAAAAAAAATATTGCAGTCTGAATTTGTTTCTCCCCTATATCTTCTAGAAAATTTTGAAGTCATAATTCTTGTGTACCTATGGAAGTGACTATAATATGCTCTGCTTATCTACATGAAAGAGAAATAAAACTTTTCTTCTTCCAACTTTATGAAACCATACTCAAATCAAATGAAGAATAATTATTAAATGTAGGCTTTTAGTTATCCAAACTATCTCGCCAATTATAATCACTGAAGCAAACAGCTTCTAAACTTTTACAAGAATGGAAAAATTAATAGTACATTTTGCATACCTCAATATTCTTTTACCTACCTTCATATCAATTTTAGATAGTTCTATCATATACCTTGAAATAAAAGAAACTAAGTAAATAATATCTACTCTTGTGAGTTAGAAATATCAAAAATTCTAATAATACTTATGTTAAGTTCTCTCATTGACTATTTCAACACCATCTTCTCTATATAACACAACTTCATGAGCAATTGAGTGGAGACTACTTTACAATAAATTATATCAAATTTATTCAACACATTGTTTGCATACTTTGTTTGAAAAATAAAAATTTTATTCTCACTTTGATAAACCTCCATTCTTAAAAGGAATTTTATGAGACATAAATATTTCATTTTAAATTTATTCATTGTAGCAATTTTAAATTCATCCTTTATTAGAGATCTACTATCCATATATAATAAATCAACATACAAACTTACACGAATAATATTATTACTCTCTTACTTGTACTAAAGAGTAGGCTCACTCTCTTTTCACTTGGAGTGATTTTGCTGAACTTATCCATCAATCCTAGCATATCATACTCTTGATCCTTGATTCAAGCTATACAAAGTCTTCTTCAACTTATAGAATCAATGTTCTTTCCCCTACTCTTCAAATCCATATGGTTATTATACCTAAACTTTTTCTTGTAAGTACTCATTCAAGAAGGAACTTTTCACATCTATATAACAAACTCTCCATTTCTTTTGAGGTGCTACTAAAATCTTCATTTTAATAGTCTCTTGTCTTGTAACTAGTGAAAATATCTCCTCATATTATATTCTATACATTTATGTTCATCCTTTTATAACTGACCATGTCTTGTGTCTTTCAACACTACCATCGCTATTACACTTAGCCTTGTAGACACAATTAGTACCAATATTTTCCTATTATATGAAAACTCTATAAGCTCTCAGGTATCATTCTTGTGAATGGAATCTAAAACTTTATTGCATTACTTGCACCAAATTATCCTCATTCATATATGCATATTTAAAATATGATAGTTCAAAATTAGCTTGAGAAAGAAAATTAAAATTTATTATTTCACCTCTTAGATTTTGTGTGTTGGAATTTTACTTATATATATTAAATGTCACATAAGATTCTTATCTTTCGTGTAAACTTGAACAAGTTGGGTGATCCCACAAAGTTGGTTTACAATTTCTGGGAGATTCTATTTTTTGCTGAAATCACATAGTTTTATAAAATATAATGATCTAAGCCTTAAAAAGTTCCATTTAAAGCATTCCAATTAAAAAGAGTTTGATCAAACTACCTTACATCAAACCCCCTTTGATAGAACCCCACTAGTTTTAAACCAAACCTATAATAGAGTCTCCTTTACACCTATCAAAATGCTAATAAAAATCCACTTTTGATTTATCTTTTGGGCAATCAAATGAATTCATTTAAATTTTATTTTTTGTAAGTATGTATTCCTTATTATAAGCTTCCCAAAAACTATAATTTTTAAATAAATTTAATTTAATTATTATATTTATTTTTTATTTCTTGTGAATGTAGCTTTTTCATTAAAAATCAAGCTCTTTATTTTGCACATGTGGAAAAATAGAAGATTATCAAAAAATAAATTTGAAAAGTATGAGTGCACTAGATATTGAAGTCCTTGATTCAACAAAAATAAATAAATTTTGAAACATACAAAAAATAGTTGTGTTATATAGTCTGCCTATGTCTGAATTGTAATTCGTTTGACTTCAAAACTTGATTAAGGAAAAGATATTCAATAAAACACTATGAAACCAATTGGAAGCACTAAATATAGTAGTTACAAATATAAATTTTAAAAAATAGAATTTTATGCTTCATGGAAAAAAATTTATGTGTTATACGTTGAGCATCACTCCTTAAAAATGGTGTTTACTAGAAAAAAAAGTAGTTTTCGAAGGAAATGAAAAAAGAAGTGCAATCTGATTCCAAAAATTTTTAAAAATATATATTTAGAATCTACAGAAAAAATTTCATAAATCACTAGTTTGCATCATATTCAAACTCGTCATGGTTTAGCCACTATAGGTGCCCAAAAGTGAAGATTTAATTAGAAAAAATCAATTCAATGTCCAATTTGGCCAAAAATTGTAAACCAGTATTGTGGGATCACCTACTTGAAGCTAGGCATGTATTGGAATAGGAAAAGGGGATAATTTATGGATTTATAGTACTTGGAACTTAAATATTGATGGGCTTCTCATTAACAATATCATCAATAATAATAAACTCCCCCTAAATCAAAAACCACATCTCTTGACACAACAATGCTTTTACTTAAAGGATTATACAACCTATAATCCTTACTTTCTTATTTTACCTATCAAAAATGTATGAATCACTTTTTGGATCTAGTTTTTATCTCTTTTGATTAGCTACACGAACATAGGATAAACACGCAAAACTTGAAATGATTAACACTAGCAATTCCATGTAGAAACACACAATGATGAGCCGATAGGAAAAGATGCATAGGAAAGGGAGGGGAAATGTAGGCAATCAGGTAGCGAGAGTTTAGAATTTGTTGTGGAAGATGTAGAGAAGAGCATAACCTAGGGATAGATAGTGGAGTGAGCATTGCATAAGAGGAAATACAACAAACAATTTAAAGATGAAATAATAAAGTGTAAGAAACAAGTGCACCAAATCAAGGATGCAAGAAGGAAGAGAACAATAATCAATAATACCTAATGTAACCAAACATATAATCAAGGATGAGGATAAATGAATTTAGAATATAGCAGATGGGTAATAGATGAAGGAAGGACTAAAGAATATAACTAAATGGATTGTATCTATTCAATAAGTGTTATAATGTACCAAGGAAAATTTGAGGTATGCTCATAAATGTTGGATAAAAAGGATAGCGAGATGGAAAGATAAAGATCTATGCAGAGGCCTGAATTAAAGGAGCATAATAGGGGATGAATTTTGTATAATTATTGAGGTGTTGGAAGAATCATTGATAAATTGATAGGGATGTTGGAAATATGAACATTAGCACACAATTTGAGAGGTGGTAGAGTTGTGAAGGAGAAATTATTTTCTAATTTTGTGTTGTGGATGAAGAATTGAAGGTATATTTTGGGACATATGGGCCCAAAAATGGGTGGAGGAGATGATGGAAGAATTAGGCTACCAAATTTTGAGACATAACATATCAAACTATATTTGGAATGTGGTAGTTTCTTAGATGGGGGAATGAAGGACTTAGAGGTGGATGAAACTTTTAGAGGAGTTATTATTGTTGCCAATGGATATTTTTCATTGGAATTCATTTCTTAATTTATTTTCTTGGGAATCTGCATGGTTTTTATTTTTTTGTTTGCTTCATGGACCTTTGTGACCTTTTGGATTATATTTTTCTTATAATTATACTTAGCATTTATTTTTTATGGGACATGGTTATCCTTTCATTTTTTTTATTTTCAACTTTACGAATTTGAGGCTTGCCATCAAAATTGATTCTAATAGAAATGGTATGGGTGCATGAGGGTGTATGAATTGAGGATCTTTAGTGGGATCATGAAGGTAAGGGTTATAGAGGAATTCAAATATATGTTTTCCTTTGTTTACCTAGATTAGGGATTTGAAGTGATGGAGTGGTGGACTTAAGAGTTATTGAAATAAAGGTGATTGATGTGATGAATGGAGGGATGTAAGGATCCAATATGGATGCAAACTGTGAAGGATTTTTTTTGGGACACAAGGGCCCAAAATGGATGTTGATGAGGAAGGAATTGGTTTTTAGACATAAGGGCCAAAAATGGATTTGTAAGATCGAGAATGCAATTTATATTATATGATGGGATGTGTGATTTGGGAGGGAATAAATGAGTATCAAAGTCATGAGCATGAGCATGGTACCAAAGGCCATGTGAACATATATTTTCATTGATTTGGATGGGTTACAATATTCCTTGTTCCTTTTCCTTGATAGTACATGTTTAGACAAATTATGTTGCCACTGGTATAATTTTGTTTTGGAAGAATGAAACGACTCTATTTTGAGTTGGATATGAGGTGGAAGGGATTATAGGTTCATGGAGGAAACCAAATTAGATTAAGGTGAAGGAACCAATTTTATAGGTGTGGGGTTAATGAGTATGTTGTATGGGGATGATGGTACCTTGTGGAGGATTAGGATCATGAGGGGGAATTTAGAGGGATATTTAGATCTTGTGATGGAAGAAGATCATAATATGGAGAGGAGGAGATACTTTGATTTTGAGATGAGATGGAAGAGGAACATGGAATGGAGTGGAAGAAATAATATAATATTGAAATAAAGTAGGATGCAATGCATATTCCCCAATCTTATCCCTAATGAATCAATAAATGGGTCATACAAATCAATTCCAATATAATTATGAGCATAAGTACTTACATTTATTTCAAGATTATGATGCAAATTACATAAAGGTTTACCACGAAGTTATATGATTGAATGTAGGATATTTGGTCTCTATAATTCCATAAGATGCTAAAGAAGGTTAAACTATATAGGAATATTATATGTGAGCTCTTCCAAAAGGACAAAACCCACATGTCATGTTTTAATGAATAACCTACCTTGATTGTGAAAGTATGAACCACTCTTAACAACTAATCATAATCAACCATTCTAGAGGAAACCATCAAAAAGTACCAATTTACAATAGGAATTATTTCCATATCACCATTGTGTTCATAGGTCCAATGAGTGCATTCACCAGAAAATATGAATACCCATATGATTATGTAGACACTTTAAAATGTCCTAGGCCTACGAGTTCTATTTTCATCTTGGCATAATTATGACATTTAATTATGTCCTTGATCCACGTCCAACTATTAATTAAATAATTCATTATTATTTAATTAATTCATGACCCTCTATTCCTCATGATTATTAAATAAATAAATTTTATTTATTTATTTAATACGTCTTTAATTGTCTAAAGTCTTCCTTCGTTAATTCTTCCTCATTACTAAATAAATGAATTTCATTTATCTAGTTAATATGTCACTAATAATCACAATTAAATAAATTCATTGATTTATTTAATTCCTAAACCATATCTTCTAAATTGAATAATTAATGTTTAATTATTTAACTGTCTAAATTAATATTCCTCTCATTTTAAATAAATGTAATTATTTAAAATGACATCACATTCTTAATTAATGGTCCATTTTGGGTAAATAATCTAAAAAAGATTATTTATTGTCTGACAAAATCCATATTTTGGATAAACTTATTTATTTATTCCCCTTATGAATTAAACCATTATTTAATGAATAAGTGGATATTCCACCATTAATTTATTAATTTGCATTGTTTCCACCATGAATTTAATAACTTGTACTATTTCCACTAAATTATTTTATTTGTTCTCACTAATTATTTATTAATCCCACTTTCCATTCCACCAAAATAAATAATTAAGACAATTACTTATTAATCCCCACTTATGAATTAAATCATTATGTAATTTATAAGCGGACTTTCCACCTTCTATCTTTGTGATTTTTTTTAATCTCACAAAGTGGGTCACCTTATCTTTTTAATTTTAAAAATCTTTATTTTTAAAATTGATTATCTCACATTTTTCTCCACCACTGATCTGATTTTATCATATGACATATTGACCCTTCATTTAAGGATTTTTCCCTAACCCTAATTAGGGATGGTCAGATTTAATCTTGGCCCTTCAATTTAGGTTTTTTTCAAGATTCAATCTAGTCCGTCCATTCAGAATTGGGTTTTCTATAAAATATCAAGCTTGCTCATAAGGAAGGGATTCTTAGGACCTTTGGAGCTAGGAGAAGAATTATAGTCATTTGTCAATTATCATTTTAGTCATTTAGAATTATCATAGCCATAGGCATTTAGGATTCAAATCCTTCAAAGCTTGTTTAGGACATTGGCATAGTCAAGGATTGCTCACACATTCGATCTAAGGGCAACATAATCAGCAAGTTAGAAGGTGTAATGGAGGTCAGCCATGGAGATTGAAGACATTGGGTGAGCTCGTTCTACTCTTCGTATTTTCCTTTTTATTTCCTTTGCACTTCACTACTTCTTTGGGTTTACGCTTTTAATTCATTGTTGATACCATTAATAAACCCAAAAATAACTCATAGATACATTGGTGAACCCGACATGAAATGCATTATTTTTCTTGGATTTCGTATGGTCTTAGTTTCTATGTTTTTTTTCCTAGGAACAGGTACGACATGATGCATTTGACATTTATTGAGACACATATGCTACGTCACAACACATTCGAGACACAAAATGATGCAAACACTCTAATGAGCCGTAATCACTATCTCAAATGCCGCATTTGAATAGTTGAGTTGCATTTGATTACTAAAATGACACATTTTCTTTTATGTGATGCATTCGTCTGGCTATGATTTCCATTTGAATTTTTTTGCTAATTCTCTATTCTGTCTACGTTTTCATTTCATTTCCTGCGTTTCGCCTAGTAGAGGTTTTTCATAGTTTTCCAGATTCAACGTTAGATTCTAAACTTGACTTTAACACCACTTTGTATTCTACTATTTTCTTGTATGGTTTTGGTGTGTGTTCTGTCATTTTTGTAGGTACAAGTACGGAATAACGTAGTTATTTTTTTTAACGTCATGTGGCAGATGCATCACGACACATTTTTCAAATTAAACATTGCAATCAACCTGTTGTGACGCATTTGATAGATTAAGCGATGCACTTACAATATCGAGCCGCATTTGACAAACATAGTGATGCATTCGCTCTATTGCAATGCATTTGACTAGTAATGTTTTCTGGTTATTTTATGTGTTGGTTATTATTTGTATTCTTCCTAGCATAGATTTTTGTGTTACTAATTAGGATTTATAGCATTTGGCGGTTACTTTTTGTGGGTCAAAGAAAAACATTCAAACTACTAATGTGTGGTCTCGCAGGTTCGAACGTCAAAGACTAAACATCAAAACAATGTGCTTGTCTTTTTCTTAGTATAATACACATTTCCTTTGGGGTAATTAAAAAGAATGAGTGTTTCTGCTATGTCTGAGTGTGTTTCGTAAAATAGTAGTCGAGTATGCTCTCACCTTGTGAAAACTCAGTGATCAAAAAACCAGACCCATTTTTATATGTTATTACCCTTACGACTTAGTAATTGAAGTATCCTCTCCCCTTGCACTTTTGAGTGATCTTGGGTGTAAGAGAAACGGTTACTAACTCTAGAACTTGGGCCTGTTCTAGTGGGAAAAAGTACTCACCCTAGGACGACTCAAACTGGTAGCACCCTAACACCAAGGGACTTCCAGCTAGTATATAAAAGTGGATTCTTGGGGAAGCCCACGAATCACGCGTATGGTTCCAATGAGATGGATCCGAATGGGGACTCTCACCACATGGATCATGCCCTATGAACGGAATTCCTGAACTAAACACCTTTTGTTTTAGTGTCCAACCATTCTTTGGTCATTGTTTGGTATAGTGCAGGGTACAATATCATGCCCAAAGATACTCACTACTGATTCCCTTGAGTAGATATAGCAATTCTTGGGAATTCATTACCCAAAAATTCAAATTTGGTGTGCTTGAATGACGTTAATGAGTTGTGGAGGGGAGCCAATGCCACCAAATTTCTAAGCTATCCACTCTCGAGAAGGAAATTTGTTTAGCACCAATCCAGGGTATATCAGTGGGATATATCAAGTATACAAACCCTTGGCCTATTGGCCTATTAGGATCATGCTTTTCTTATGTGTGTTTTCTTAAACTAAAACATTGTGCTTGTCAAGTGTTTTCTAGATTCTCAAACAGTATACACAACAATCACAAATCTAGAAAGGAAACAATCAACTTTAGACAATTCTGACTTTTCATCAAAACATCACAAAAAGTGAATTTGAATCCAACAATTTTTCCCATTGTCCAACATCTTTTCTAGAAGTCTTCGTTAGAAACAAAAACTAAAATTGCTCAAAAATTTTCATCATTCAACCATTAGCTTGAATTTTACCTTAGGTTCAACATTGTCAATGTTAGTTACATTCCCTAGGCTTCATAATCATCATTTCCTACATAGACTTGTCCTTAGACTTTGGATTAGGCCACCTCGTCACACTTTGCAAAATCATTGCCTTCAAAATTAGGCTATCATAGGACTTAATCAATGATCTCCTTGTTCAGTCATTATCCTTTTTGTGAGAATTTCCAACTCAATAGTCTAGTTAGGAAAACTCACTAGTCATTTTGACCTTGTCACTTAGTCCCTTTAACAAGTCCTTTGATAACCAAAATTAAGACATATATTAAGCTTAGAGTGGATAGGAAACCCTTTCTCCAAATTGCATTCATCTTAGTCCATACTTTGCATATTTTATGCCTAAAAATCCAAAAATATTGTTCACCCTAGTCTTCATTTTGCACCTAGACAATTTTCTCACCTTGCATTAATCAACATTGTCATCTTAGTCATCATTGTCACCTTGGCCTTTGACATCTTTCTTTGGAAATCTTGTCATCTTGCATCAATCATTTCCTCATAAAAACGTTATAATCACCTTCCATTATCATCCAAAACATAGACTAGTTGTGATAATCATCATCCTCATTTGAGAAATTCTCTTTTATGGTCAAAACTAGGCTTCAAAGAAAGAAAGGACAAATTGCAAACTTTGGACAAGACTTCAACACCAACATCCACACCAACACTCTTGACATGAATCAAGACATGACTTTTAATGATCCACTTACCAACGTGAACATACAATCTTCCATGAACCTACCAACATCCTCTTGAAACTCATTTGAACCATTCATACAGAGAGACCACAATGGACAAGTATTAGTTGAGGATTTAGAGGCTGCAGCCCAAAATCCTGACGTAGCTTCATTTGTAGAGGACTTGGTCTTGAACGATGTTGATAGATACCTTGCAATGCTTTTAGACCAAGGAGAAAAACTACCAAGAGGCTTTGACATTAATACCATAAGACCTTCTCTGAACAACACGACACAAAATGTGACACCTCAACAAAACATGAACAATGCCTCCAACAACAACAATGTTGTCACCACACAAATTGCTATAGGCACCATCAATGTTACATCTAGTGGCACCATAGGTCAAAACACCTCCAACAATACAACATCTATTGGAGGGATAGCCACCATGCCACAAGTAATATCACAATCTAGGCTTGCAATGTCAATGACATCATCACAAACAGTTGGAACTACCCTTGGATCTACATTAATGGGGGCAAGTTCCTCAAACCCCATATTTGGAACTTCATCTATGACCATAGGGACATCATCATCAAATCCTTATGTTGGAACCTCATTCAATCCCTTTGGATGAACTAAACGACATATGATTATTAGAGGTCCCCAACCAAATGTTAACATGCCATCACAATTAAACATCAATGCCTCATAAGGACAAAATACCAACATCCTTCGTGGACAATTCCAAGGCCATAATAACATCCCGCATGGACAATTCCAAGGAAAAAATACTAACACCCCACATGGACAATTCTTCCAACATGGACAAGGCGCTCAAACGACACAACAAATGAATACCTTTAGACACCAAAATAGTCAAGGTTACTAGATTCCCTAAATATTGACAAATATAGCTGGATCAGACATCCCCACATATTCATCATAGATCCACGCACAACAACACATTCCTCATCAAAATTGGCAATACCAGCAATCACCAAACCAAAATATATCATACATTTCATAGCAACACATGTTACACCCAAACTCGAACATGCTATCACAATCAATGGGGATTCAAGGGATACCCATCAATCCCATGTGTGATGCAACCAATAATCCCATAATAGATGCCTTGACAGCCAGAGTGGTATACCTCCAAAAATAGATGGAAAACATGCAAACATCCAACAAAACACCACCAATGTCATATGACCTATGTCCATATCCTTTTGACACAACTTTATACATGCCACCATTTCCTCCTGGATATGTGGCCCCAAACTTCACCAAATACAAGGGCAAGACAAATCCTATTACAACATGTTCAAGAATTCACAACCAACTATATGGACATTGCATATGAGCACACTTACTTGATGAGACTATTCTCCAAAAGTCTAATAGGACCCACACTTGAATGGTTCTCCACTTTGAAGGGGATAAAAACATGGAATGAACATTGAGGAAAATTTATAAAAAATTATGCCTATAACATTGACACAGACACCTCCATTACTAGCTTATGCACACTTACACAAAAAGATGTTGGTGAAACTTTTATCCAATTTTTCCAATGATGGAGAGGCTTAGCAAGTCACTGCCACATAGACATACCTAAAAAGGAGAAGGTTGACATGTTTGTACAAACACTCCTAGACCCATTGAGAAATGGCTTATGAGTTCATTGTTGTACAACCTTCACGGATCTAGTCAAATGAGGCATCCAACTTGAGAAATCCCTTATTGCTGAGGGAAGATTAAAATATGGTCCTAAAAACAAAAATGCAAATCCAAATCCTCCCACCGATAGGAATAAGTACTGAGTAAAAAATAAACACATTACAAATGATGGTGTTGTTGACGCCAAGACTGCAAACATGTTGGGTCATGTACTAGCCCTAAAAGGGGTTCAACCAAAAAATAAGCCAATGACATTGACACCCCCTACTAGTGTTCCTTCAAACAACTAGAAAAATTAGACTAATTAGGAACAATACCGTCAGATAAGATAATTTCCTAGGGGTCACACATACACTTCTTTGAGGGAACCCATTGAAGAAGTCCTCAAGAAATTCCTCTAGAATGGGGTCATTATGCTTCAAGAACCCAAATCATATGACCCAGGACAATTCAAACCAGCATGGTGGAATGATAATGCATTTTGCGAGTATCATCAAGCAAAAGGACATATAACCTCTAACTATCGACAATTGAAAAACTTAATACAAGATCTTATCGAAAGTTGCATCATTGAGATAAGTGGGCCACAATTCACCTCCAATTTAGATCATAATATCCACAAAAATCCACTGTAGGACCATGTTTCTCATAATGCTTCCACGTTAGGTCCAAAGATAAACAATAATCACGCCAATTTCACCCGAACCAAGTACGACTATTCGAGCAGACCTATTATAAATAATCTCTGAACCAATGATGAATACATTAATAACATTACGATCAAGAGAGAACCTCAGTGTAATGCTACTACTCGCAGTGGCAAGGTCACCATAGTTGGCCCACCTCTCGCTAGACAACCCAAAATCACCATACCTGGCCCATCTACTAACCAACCAAAACCTGTCTCGGCCATAAAGCAAGGGCAACCCAAAAGTTAGTTCAACCTTATCGACCAACTGGGAAAAACCCCTGCGCAAATCTCTATACTTGAGCTACTTCGTATCTCTCCTATGCATAAAGATATACTAGATAAAACCCTGCAAGAGTCATTAGTCCCCAAGGAAATTGATGTCGATTAGTTTGAAACCATGGTGGGATACCTCACCATGCCTCACCATGTCACCTTCTTAGATCAAGACTACTCATTGCCCAAGACCAACCACAATGATTCATTACACATAGAAACTTTTTTCCACAAGCACAAAGTTAGGCGGGTTTTAGTAGATGGCAGAGCAGGATTGAACATAGGCTCCCTCAAAGTGGTTAAGGCTCTGGGGTTCTCTGATACATGTGTAGACTCAACAAAGAGTATAGTGATAAAAGCATATGATGACGAAGAATGCTCCTCACATGGCATTATCTCTCTCCCCATCAGAGTGGGACCAGTCATTATGGACACAACTTGTCAAGTCCTAGATTTAGAACTACCATATAACATCTTGCTCAGCTGTCCATGGATTCATGCCTTAAAATTTGTCCTGTCCACATATCACCAATCCCTAAAGTTTCCATTTGACGACACAGAAATAACCATATATGGAGACCCTAATCCTTTACATAATTATACCAACCTAAGGGGTATTTCTGAAAACTGAGTGCCTATTAACCAAGAAGCACCTGGCTCCATGTCATCCAACTACATTGACCCATCCACACTCATGTCATCTTCCACATCTGCTCCACCCACATCTTCTACTACATCACCACCTTCCACAAACCCTAAGGCTGAATCCACTGTCAAGATCCAGGACCTTGGTTGTGGGGAGTTCAAACTACATACATCATACAACATAGCAACAATACCCAAGCCGCCAAAGGTATATAGTCAGCCATGTTTTAGAATGGAACTCAAGGAAACTTTCAAGGTTCCACCAAAAATAGTTTTTATCAAATTGGGAGATATGAGTAATGAGGACCTTGCTGATATAACAGGATGGATCTATAAAGATACTATTGCACTACCCCCATTACCAGTTAGAAAATATGGAAAGGGATATGACATAATGAAGGCTAAAGGCTACAATGGTACTAGTGGTCTAGGTAGAAATAAAGTGGGACAAAGAGAGCCAATAGAACCTTTGCAAATATCAAAATATTTGGGATTAGGGTTTGGATCACCTATCAATGATGATCGACATACCCTTATATTTTCAAGTGAGCGAATACATGCTTCAGAAAGTGTCGAGGCCACTAAGGAAAACCCCACCAAAACTGACTCCAAAGAGTGGGAATTTGACTCAGACCAATCCCTAAGTGACTATTACCTTGATAATCTATTTGCTGAAGTAGGAGAACCGACCTCTAAACAAAGAGTTTGGCAACCATTTAAAATCGAATAGACACCAAATAGTCAAAGTCCCATTACCACTCCCCATGACATACAAAATCCACCATTTGAATCCATCTGGTTCAACCCATTTGAAATAACAAAAGACACTAACAACAGGACTCTAGGCCCTTCAACTCCTATTTTGCCACAAATATGAGACTAGTGAAGAGGAATATTGGATAGAGTCCAATGTGGAGCTAGACGATGATAATCTCATTTATGAAACTACTAATTTTTTCTACATTCTTTCCACATCCTCCCCTCAATTCACCAATAAGGACTATGGCATTTCCCTAGTTTATCCCCAGTTAGTTGATTTAGACCAACAAGGCCCGCCAGTCCTAGATACATTCTAGAATGATTAGGCAATTGTGGAATTTATCGGATTACGTGAGGGTATACCTAGTGGTGATCATAAGTCAAGATTTTTCATTGATTTAAATTGTACGACATACTTTGGTGAGAGTGCCCCGTCCTCCAGTCGCAAAAATAAGAATAAAAATAAAATAAAAAATGAAACATCTTTAGGTGAAAACTGAAAGGCACCTTTTGATGACAAAATGGTAAAAACAAAGGACATATCTGTGGGTGAAAACCTCTTTGAGGCACCCAAAGATGGAGGACTGGACTTTCTTCCTATGCAGCAAGAGAAATCAACTATGCTTATTGAAGACACTATAGAAGACAATATAGCCACTATATAAGATCCTAAAATGGTCCTCTTTGCTGCTTCATTGACTAAAGAAGAAAGATTAAATTTCATGAGTTCTTTTCAGAATGTAAAATCAACTTTGCATGGTCCTATGTCGATATGCCAGGACTAGATCCAAGACTAGTTTTACACCATTTATCATTGTTTCCTGATGCAAAACCAGTCAAATAGAAGTTGCACAAAATGTACCCTCAGGTTGCCCTATTAGTCAAGGCCAAGTTGAAGAAACTCCTAGATGTAGGATTCATACGATCTATTGATTATGCAAAATGGATATCCAACCTAGTGTCGGTAACAAAGTTGAATGGACTGATCCACATCTGTACAGATTTTAGAGACCTAAATAAAGTGTGCCCAAAAGATTACTTTCTTTTACCAAATATTGATATCATAGTTGACCTCACAGTAGGATACGAGATGTTGTCCCTCAAGGATGGTTTCTCTGGCTACAATCAGATTCACATAGCCCCTAAAGACCAACATAAAACAACATTCACTTGCCCTTAGGGAACATATTGTTGGAATGTCATGCCATTTGGTCTCAAAAATGCAAGTGCCACATATCAAAGTGAAATGACCACAATCTTTCATGACATGATGCATAAAATAATGGAAGATTATGTGGATGACCTTTTAGCGAAATCACTGACAAGGAAAGATCATTTGAAGGTGTTAGATATAATCCTCAAGAGGCTAGAAGAATATAAGGTTAGATTGAATCCTAAGAAATGTGTCTTCGGTGTTGCATCTGGAAAATTGTTGTGATACATAGTGTCTCAATGAGGCATTGAGGTTGATCCAGCGAAATTCAAAGCCATAATAGACATGCCTCCACCTAAAGGAATCGGTGAGCTCATAACCCTACAGGGAAAAGTACAATCCATTCGACGCTTCATAGCCCAATTAGCTAATAAATGACAACCATTCCAATATCTCTTGCGCAAGGGTATCCCCTTTGTGTGGACAGATAAATGTCAAGAAGCATTTTAGCACATAAAATATTACTTATTGTCACCTCTTGTCCTCATGCCACCTATTCATGGGAAACCATTGATCCTATACATATCTACCACTACTTCAGCACTGGGGGCATTATTAGCACAGAATGACCATGAGGGCAAAGAAAGAGCTATATATTATATCTGCTGGACATTGGTCAGATATGAATTGAACTACATGAAAATTGAATGAGATTTTCTAGCTATGGTCTTTGTAGCACAAAAGTTGAGACATTAAATATGTTAAGTCATCAAACATAACTGGTAGCAAAGATTGACCCTCTCAAATATATGTTAAGTCAAGCAACATTAATAGGACATCTAGAAAAATGGGTCATGATTTTGAGTGAATATGACATTCAATATGTAGAAAGAAAGGAAATAAAAGGACAAGTCATAGCAGACCAGCTGGCAAATGCACCCTTACAAAGTGATCACCCATTAGTGGGAAATTTTCCAGATGAGTCGATATTCCATACAGAACCAAAGGTGCCTTGGCGACTTTATTTTGATGGATCATGCACAAATCATGGCTCAGGGGTAGGAATGTTGTTCATCACCCCTCAAGGAGATTCCATTCCTAAGTCTTTTTGCATTTCCTTCCCATGCACCAACAACATGGCAGAATATGAGGCACTAGTTATAGGACTAAAAATGGTAATAAAATGGAAAATCATAACAATACATGTCTACAGTGATTCTCAACTCATCATCAACCAGGTTAATGATGACTATGACACAAAAGATGAGAAGTTGATGCCCTACAAACAGATGGTGGACAATTTCCAAACGTACTTTCATATGGTAACTTTTGAACAAATTCTGAGAGCATAGAACTAGGCAGCAGATGCAATGGCTACAATAGGCTCCCTACTCGACATACCAAGCAACACGCCTCAGCTAGAATTCCTAATCAAACAATTGCTGGTCCCCGCCTATGACATTCTAGAGTCCCAGATGATCTGTGAACTTGTTGGTCTTGACTCTCCTTGTTACCAGGATATTTATGACTATCTTAAGTCTCAAACCCTTCCACTAAACATGTCCAATAACCAAAGGAAGTCTTTTATTTGAAAATCCACAAGGTATGCCATCGTCAGTGACACCATTTACCACCGTAGCTTTGATGACACCCTCCTTAGATGTCTTGACACCAACGAAGCATGTATAACCTTATGTGAAGCACAAGATGGTATATGCGGGTCTCATTTGAGTGGTCCTACTCTAGCTAAGAAAATAATGAGACTTGGGTACTATTGGTTGACCACTGAAAAGGATGCAATAGAATATGTCAATACTTGCCGCAAATGTCAGATTCACAGTGATTTGATCCATGCTCGAGCATAAGAACTTCGGTCGATCACTTCTCCCTAGCCTTTCACTCAATTGGGACTTGACCTCGTCCAATGGACATAAATTCATCATCACTACCACTTAGTATTTTACAAAGTGGATCGAAGCCACTCCTCTAACGTACATAATCAGCAAGCAAATATCCAAGTTCATCCTTAATTACATCATTTTTTGGTATGGCCTTCCATAATCCATTATCACTAACAACGAACGTCCATTTAAAAACCAAGACATTAGAGAGTTATGTGAGCGATTTCATATCCAACATCATTTTTCATCTCCATATTACCCATAAGGAAATAGTCAAGTTGAGGCATCAAATAAAACCATTGTCAAAATCCTCAAAAAGATTGTCAATGACATTGGCCATGACTGGCATATCAAACTCAACCCTGCTCTATGGGCTTATCATACAAGCATTCGTATGCCTACAGGAGCTACTCCATTTGCCCTGGTCTTTGGGGCCAAGGCTATCTTTCCCATTGAGGTTGAAATTCCTTCTTTATGAGTCTCCCTGAAGGGTCTAACAGATGACAAAAAATATAGACAGTCTTTCCTGCACGAGTTGGAAATGTTAGAAGAAAGAAGGAAAAATTCCCCAAATAATTTACAGGCGTATCAGAACCGTCTTTGTCATAGCTACAACAAGAAGGTTATGACCAGGAAGTTTGATATTGGTGACTTAGTCCTCATGCAGAACCCTAAAAGTTAGGCTAACAAAGAAAAGCTAGGAAAGTTTGAACCAAATTGGTTGGGTCCTTACGTTATCATATCTTCTTTTGGTTTAGGAGCATATCAATTGGCTATTCCAAATGGGGAAAAACTGACCGAGCCTATTAACAGTCCACATCACCAAAAAAAGTATGCAAAGCATTAGGAGATCGAGCTAAAAATCAGAAAATTTGAAAAATGACAAAAATAGTAAAGAAAAATAATTCATCCAATGGTGAAAACCTAGAAAATAGGCACTTTGGATAAGTACAATGGTGAAAACCTGGCAAATAGGCACCATGTGTAATCAATCATTACTCTGCCATCTACTGTCACTTTGTCTAAAGTGGCCTAGGATGAAATACATCTTTTGTCACTACCACATTATTACCCTTCCCTTCATGGCTGACAATGGTTGACATCAAGTCCTCTATACTATCTATTTGGTACTCTAGGCACATCCCTTTCATATCCCTCAAAATTGACTAAGTCTTGAACCTGACTAGGGGAAAAATGTTTATCATGTAATTGTAGTGGATGTCATGCATAATTTCAAATGCCACAAAAGATGTCCTTAATAAAGACCTAAACATTTTAAAAACATCCTAAAGAAAACACAAAAATATCCAAATCAATGTCAAAATCCTAAAAACAGAGTCAAAATTAGTCATGTCAATCAGTCCATGTCATTGTCCAAACTACATTGTCTTTGCGCATTTGCTATGTAGGCAAGACTCATAATTGAGTCCCCGAGACATTAGGTCATTCCTGGTAGGGTCGTCAAAATAAAATCATGGTGCAATCTTTTGTCATCAAGACAAACTCACTGGTCATGTTGAACTATGAGGTCTCTGAGTGAATGACGTAGACAAGGCCATCTATCGATGAGCCCCTGAGGACACACTAGGTCAGTCCATTAGGGTTCACAATGTACTACACTGGTACACATGTCATAGATCTTCAAGTCAAGAAAAATCATTTTCCAAATGGGAAAACTCTTAAAACAAGGTATAGCGATTTGTTATTCAAACGCATCAATCATATTATCATGGAAAAATTGACATATAGTCAACACAAGTCAAACTCGGCCAAACTTCGGTCAGGACTTGGTCAAAACAAGTCACATTATCATAATTGGTCAAATTTTCAACTCTTGGTTCACTTTCAGATATGTCCTTCTAAAAGATAATCTCTGTCATTTATGCCTTAGGATGTGTCCTTCCTAGGCATCGTCACTGTCTTCAGATATGTCCTTTTGAAGGACAATCTCTATCATTTATGCCTTAGATTGTGTCCTTCCTAGGAATAGTCATCCGTCATATGGCATTTTGAGGGGTCCCTTTGACCTTTAAAGATCAAAAATCCTCTTAACATCAACATTATTTAAGATGTGTCCTTCCTGAATTTGATAATCTTTGACATTTCGTTATCTTGGTATCGACAAATCACAACACCTAGGCATCTCGACATCATTAAACCTGACATCTTAAACACTCAGAGACTAGACACACTTGGCAAAAATTTGGCACTTTTCTTTTGGCTTTTTATCATGTTACTAGTCTTTTAGCGAGATCCCAACAATAGGATTTAGAGAAACAGTGATGTATCATGACGTTTGTCTTGACTTTTGACATGCATGATTACTAGTTTCTTAGTGAGATCCTGATTTGGAGATTTAGAAAAGCAGTGACATATCATGATCATGGATTTATTTTTTTACTTTGACAATCGTATTGCTAGTTTCTCAAGGATGTCCTGGCAACAAGATTTAGATAAGCAACAACGTTTCATGATTTGTCTTTCTTGTCTTTATCTGCTTGTGGTTGCGCATGACAAAAAGACTAGAGAAATTGTGCTCCTGCTATGAGTCATGATCATCCTTGTCTGTGACTGCTTGTCCTAAGTAATGATACGACCTTGCACACCTTGATCTATGTCATATCATGGTGTTTGTTGGTCATCACAAAAATCTGCCCAATGATGATTAAGAGCAATAAATATTAAAGTCCTATGGTAAAGTTTTGAAGGATTTTGGCTAGGAACTAACATGCATTTCTTTTGGTATTGGCCATCTTCTCTTGTTGGTCTAGTCATCTTCTCTCATCCATCTCACGATGATATCCTATGACATACAAAAATAGGAGTGCATAAATGATCATATAAACATTGCATTAGGCCAATATATACATCATCAATAGCATTAAATCATATACATGTCATTGCACATTGCATTAACATAGTCATCAACATTGCATCCATTTCATAAATACATCATGCATATAATTATCATCATCATCACATGTAAATAAGCAGTACATCACCACGACATCATAATCATTAGTAAGCATCATAGGACATACATGATACATCATCAATAAACATCATACATCACATATATCATAAAGCATAAATCAAAGGAGCATCACATAACACACATATAGGTCGCATCAAAACTGCATCCTCATATAATATCATCTCAAAAATGTACAATGACATAGGATAAAGTCAAGGGATATCCCAAAAATGGAGCTCGTAGGCTCAATAATATATATATGAATGTGTCGTAATAACAAAATGACCCTAGGGTAGACTCCCATCATCCCCTCGTGGTGAGGAAGGTGGTGGATGAAGCCCTATGACTAGAACTGAAATGATGGGTGGACCTATAGGAACCTCCACCTAAGCAACCAAGGGAACGAACACTGATGGCATATGTGAGATCACTACAGCCTAACTCTATGAGGTAAATGGATCTGTCATTGGTGGCTGCCCCTGTCCTGATTGCTATACTAAACCAGTAGAGCCCTGACTATGGCTCGAATGGTGACTTAGGGTGTCCCTATGTGAGTATTGAGACCTATGCCCTGATATGTGTCCTGAGGAGGTAGATCCTCCTACACTAGTGTGACTCTGGCTGCCACTGGCACTCCCTAACTGTAACAATGTAGGATCTCATCGCTTGAGAGGCACTGCCTACTCATATAAGGTCTTATACTAACCAAGTCTCGTACTCACCCTCGCTAGCTCATGATCCATATCCTAAGAAGGTCTTGTGCATAAGGCTACAAACTGGGTACACCACTGAGTTGAGTCCTATTGGCGGATCACTACCTGATCCCGCTCTACTCGAGCTACCTCTAGCTCTAACTGCAATACTCTGACCTGGGCCATGCTCTCATCCAGTCTCTGCAGTAAATTGGCCACCCTCTGATCTATCGTGGCATCCTGGGGAAATCTTGAGGAGGATGGTATCTCCTCCTCTCCCTCTACCATCTACCATTAGAGTAGTCTCTCTGCCTCATCTATGGCATCATCCTCATCATCGTCCTCCTCATCCTCTCCCCTGACCTCCTCGTCCACACCCTACCCCTGGCCTGCCATCCCCGCGATGCTGATTGACGCCTTTTGACCATTTTTCGAGATCTGCCAGCCATGATTTTCTCCTCCAGATTTTCTCTTGGTTTGCTTCCATCCACCTTGGCCATCCATTGATCCGACTCCATGCCTTTCCTTTCGATCTTTGTTGATTTTCGATTTTTTTTTTCCATTTCGCCTCCTTCATTTTTTGCCTTCATCTCTACCTTCATCTCCACCCCTGCCTCCATCTCCACCCCTACCTCTATCCCTACCTCCATCCCTCCCCTGGCCTTTGCCCTTGTCATCGCCTCTGCCTCCCCACTCGGCCCTCAACACATGAGGTATCACTAACTACCTATCTACAGGTGTTGGGCCATCAGGATCTGTCAAAGGCACTGGTCTGTGTGCCTACCACCCTAAATCATAGTCCACTCTGGTCCCAACATCAGTTGTCCCACCTCTCCATCCCCATGGTTTGACTCCTAGCCCATCAATCTATTGCTCAGAAAAGGCTACAGAAATGGAGGGTCCCCAAGCATACTCTCTGGAATATCGTGCATGCTCGGCTGTCCCTGCACGTACACCCTACTGCTCTCTGAACTGCTTAAGAATACGCTATGGAAAATACATCTCGATGATTAATGAGGTCTGCACAATCTTGCCAATCAAATACCAAAACTATTAGCACGATCTGAGATGGTCCAAATAAAGGACACCATCATGTCAATCTGATGGTGCCACCAAACTATCTCACCCATATGTGTCTGTTGTAGTGCACTAGCATAATAGTAGGAATAGGGCATCCCGTCTGCCAACTGAGGTCTCTCAATCAGAGGGCGAAATATGGCAATATGCTCCCAAGCCCATATCATCATCAGGGTCATACCATATGAGATACTCTCTGCACGTCTGTATGCAACCTCGTGTAATTAGTGGTAGAGTGTCCCCAGTAAACAAGGACCCCAGGCATAAACCGTCCTATCCTATCTCATCCCAACAAGAACATCCCTCCATCCAATAGGGAATCCATGTCCTTGACGATCAAGAATCAAAATGACACCAATCAGTGTCACTAGGAAAGCATCAAAAAGAGCATAGTGCTAGTGGCCTCAAGCGTGATGGTGGCCTCACCTATCAACAGGTGAAAGGAATAGGTCTCAGAATGCCACTGCTCACACAGTGCAGTCAGTAGTCCCCTATTAGCCTAAATGGCAGGCATATAGGCAACATAGAATAGATCGAGATGCATCAATCATTGCCACTCTCGGGGGCTCAACTAGTCTGCAAACCTAAAGGTGGTCGGTCTACTCTCATAGATGTATATCAGGGCAAGCTGCCTCTACACAAAAACCAAACAAGGCGTTAGTACCTTCTACACAAACTGCCACTAGTATCAAAAGCATTTAAGGTTTGACAAACATCAAATTCAGCCACTAGCAAAGTCAAACTCAAATGCGTCGCACTGAACCAATTGCATCTCAAAATACTGAATGCATCATTTCATATGGAAAATGTGTCACAAAATGAAAATTGCGTCGCTTGGCACCACAAATGCGTTACATCATAGCAGATGCATCACAGTATTTGACACTTACATAATTCCAATCAAATGTGTCGCGTAATTCAATAGTTGCTTCGTAATTTAACGACTGCGACATTCAAACATGCAAATGTGACTTGCAAATGCGAATGCATCGTGGTTTTTAACAAATGTGGTGCAAAACCTTGGGTCCCCCTAAACTAGCATATCATTTGCATCACAATGCATCAAATGCAGTGAACACGAAAGTGAATGCGGCTTATGCAAATGCACATGCATCATGGCGCATTCGTTGTTTCCTCTAAAAAACTACAATTGGCATGCAAAAGAAAAAATTACAAAGGAGGATAGGGGTACATACCACTGGCTCTGAGCCCTCTGGCCGCCTGAAGGTCTACATGAGCTTGCCACAATGCTCTATCACTGGAATCACCATCTTCACTACACTGTGTTTCGCTCTGCGCTCTTAAAATTTACAAGATGAATAGTAAGAATGAATTGACTTTTACCCCTTTGTCAACCTATTTATAGAAGTCAAAATGACATAAGTCAAATAGGTTAGTACTGAAGGCTCATTTGATCAACTTTGACTACCCCGTTGGCCGCTTTAAACATATCAAAATCAAAAACTAATTGCGCCATCATTTTTCTAGTCATCAAATTGACTATTCAGGACCCTTTCCAAATTTTTCTGCCACTGACCCAAAATTTAAAAAATCTCCCAAGGGGGCATTAATACCCTATACCTTCACTAGGGCATGGCTTTGACTTATTTTCTTTGTCACAATGCAACAAGTGACATTATGACAAAGAGATGCAAAATGTAGACACTTAAAAATGTCCTAAGCCTACGAGTTCTATTTTCATCCTGGCATAATTATGACATTTAATTATGTCCTTGATCCATGTCCAACTATTAATTAAATAATTCATTATTGTTTCATTAATTCATGACCTTCTATTCTTCATGATTATTAAATAAATAAATTTTATTTATCTATTTAATACGTCTTTAATTGTCTAAAGTCTTCCTTTGTTAATTCTTCCTCATTACTAAATAATATGTCACTAATAATCACAATTAAATAAATTCATTGATTTATTTAATTCCTAAACCATATCTTCTAAATTGAATAATTAATGTTTAATTATTTAATTGTCTAAATTAATATTCCTCTCATTTTAAATAAATGAAATTATTTAAAATGTCATCACATTCTTAATTAATAGTCTATTTTGGGTAAATAATTTGAAAAATATTATTTATTGTCTCACAAAATCCATATTTTGGATAAACTTATTTATTTATTCCCCTTATGAATTAAACCATTATTTAATTCATAAGTGGATATTCCACCATGAATTTATTAATTTGCATTATTTCCACCATGAATTTAATAACTTGTATTATTTCCACTAACTTACTTTATTTGTTCTCACTAATTATTTATTAATCCCACTTTCCATTCCACAAAAATAAATAATTAAAAAAATTACTTATTAACCCTTACTTATGAATTAAATATTTATGTAATTTATAAGTGGACTTTCCACCTTCTGTCTTTGTGATTTTTTTAATCTCACAAAGTGGGTCACCTCATCTTTTTAATTTTAAAAATCTTTATTTTTAAAATTGATTATCTCATTTTTTTCTCCACCACTAATCTAATTTTCTCATATGACATCTTGACCCTTCATTTAAGGATTTTTCCCTAACCCTAATTAGGGATGGCCAAATTTAATCTTGGCCCTTCATTTTAGGTTTCTGTGAAGATTCAATCTAGTTTGTCTATTCAGAATTGGGTTTTCTATAAAATATCAAGCTTGCTCATAAGGAAGGGATTCTTAGGACCTTTGGAACTAGGAGAAGAATTATAGTCATTTGTCATTTATGATTTTAGTCATTTAGGATTATCATAGGCATAGGCATTTAGGATTCAAATCCTTCAAAGCTTGTTTAGGACATTGGCATAGTCAAGGATTGCTCACACGTGCTCGATCTGAGGGCAACACAATCAGCAAGTTAGAAGGTGTAATGGAGGTCAGCCATGGAGATTGAAGACATTGGGTGAGATCGTTCTACTCTTTGTGTTTTCCTTTTTATTTCCTTTTCACTTCATTACTTCTTTGGTTTTATGCTTTTAATTCATTGTTGATACCATTAATAACCCCCAAAATAACCCATAGATACAGATTATATATCAAGGCATGCTCAGATTGGGGAGCCTAGCTTGATTGGCTAAAGCATCCTATTGTAGGCAACAGGTCATGAGTTCTAGTCCCCTTTGTCCCCATGATATCGAAGGATGTGTTAGCATCACCGGTCACGTGAAAAAAATTTACCAAGCGCATTATAGTTTTATAAGGGGGTTACCTGATTCCTATACTCTAAAAAACAATTTAAAAATTGAGGCATGCTAAGAAAAATAGAGAACGACATTAGCCATTTTCACTTTACTTAGTGCATGCATCAAAAAATGGATAGCAATATTATTTCCTAAAGATGATGGTTCATCTGAACAATTGAAATATTTATAAGAGAAGGATGCAAGGTCTCTATGACCCCTTAGAATTACCATAAGTAATGGGAGAGATTAAACCAATAGAGAATATAAAACTTCAAGAAAAAAACACTAAAAAAAAGAAAAAACCATGGAAAATACTAGCATAATAATCTTCACATTGTCATCCATTCCTCATGCTTTAAGAAACATTATTATTCTCTCATGCAATCTCAAGCTTATGTTCTTATATTCTTATATCTTTTAAAATATTTGAACATAATCCTAAAATGATGTGGTATTTATAGTCATTACTATGCATTCTTATAGGTTTACAAGAATATACTCCTACATGCTTAGGTTGCATTTAATTTTAATATATTTTTTTCCTTCTTCAAAAAACTCCTTATATCTTAGATGGATACAACAAATATTCAAGGGGCATTCCTTGTCATTAAGTTGTTTATGTTTAGATCTACAAACAGTTACTAGTGTTTAAATATATCCATATTTTATCTTATAGGAAGCACACAAAGGAAGAACCAATTTTATTATATCCTTAGGGGGTCCATTATCTTATATAAAGTCCATGGTGACATCCATTGACATTTGAATACTTACTTTACATGCATATTTGTGAGTGCTATATACTTTTAGAAGCTCAATTGTTCTAGGACTCACATAAAATTATGAAATGTGGTGCTATATCCTTATATTTAAAGGAATTGAATGTGTTCATTCTAAAAAATAATAGAATCAAGCAAGCATTTTGCATTGAAACACCCCAATTGCTACAATAAAATAAATATAGTTCCTCATAATCATTTCTAGAAATATATGCACGATTAAAGATTGATGTTTTCAATTATTCATACACATCTCAAAGATGGGCTATGAGAACATGTCCCTTTATGATATACCAACAACCTAACAAAAGTATTTATAAATATTGTCAATCCATAGATATTAGGAAGCATAGAGGAAAATGAGACATATTAGACAAATTGAAGAAAAATATTTTATAGATGACACTAGTTTTGAATCGCAACCCTCATAATTCACCAAATAATCTCCCATGTGTAGAATTCTAAAATTTTGGCGCGTTATTGACGAACTCTGCAACTTTAAAATTCTTAGTCTTTTAAATATGTTATAGAGGGGAAAAAATCATTGACTACAGTTAAATAATATAGTATAATAAATAAAAATTAATTTCACTAAGGAATTATATGCACCAAGAACTTTTTATCGAAGATTATTCAATCCGAAAGAATTCTTCGCACACAAAATGAACATGCATTCATTATCACATATTGACCATTGCATTTTAATTCCCACTCAATCCATATCCCTCTAATTTAGGTTAAAAGTTGTTTTTTGCGCCTCGAGTTTCTGCTCTATCGATTGCCACCAGATTCAGATTGTTTAGAATCTGTGCACATTATGGCAAAAAGCAGGATTAAAAGCCGCGCAAGCTGCAAGTGGCAACGAAAAAACTATTCAGAGTCATGTATAATGGCTTCACATTTTTCATCCACTAACCCTCACAAATTTGAAATTGTCCATAGATTTTTTGGAACTAGTCATATACTGAGAATGCTTCATGTAATTCATCCATACACCATGTCAATTTTGTTTACTATTGGTGTCTTTCAATCACGTAGTTAACTCATGTTGTTGTTATGTTGAGTTGGTTTAGGGTTTAGAAGAAACTGAAAGGGCAGCAGCAGTAAATAGTATGGTGTATGAAGTAAACGCTAGATTGGAGAACCTCGTGCATGGATCTGCAAGTGCAATTTATCAACTTCAGAAGCAAATCGATGTACTGGAAACACAGTTGGCAATCACGCAAGAAGAAGTTGCGAGAATGAGCTGAAAGCGAGATGAGCTGTCAATATGAGTTTTTTTTTTTTTTTTTTTTGGTTGTATAGAATCAGGGTCTTAAATCCTGCTTTTTTAATCAAAAATATTTAAGGATATTCAAAACATATTTTCCCTTGGACATGAATATTTTATCTTTATTTCTTATCTATTAAGAAAATAATGTACCTATATCAAAATCTATTGTTCAAAGCTATGCAATCATATCTGCTAAATTCTACAAATAAATCTGAATTATTTTTAGTATAGATAAGGTAATGTATATAGAAAGCTTAAAAAAATATTCTTAGCCAACCTTTTGATATAAAAAATTGGGATTTGGTTGATTCTTTAAAAAAAACTTTTATTGTTGGTATGAATGTATCTTGGAATACCATGCTCTTGGTGCCTATTAAAGACCATGCAAAGTCTCTAAGCTAAACATATTGTGCTATTAAAAGGTATTTAAAAACTTCTAGGTTGTGACACATATAAATCCTCATCAATAAAATTCATTTAAAAAAGCATACTCTATATCTATTTAAACTACTCCAACGGTATCCATTGATACAATAAGTGCAAATATTTTAGTGTAATTGACAACTTCTTGTTGAGTGTACCCTTTGGCTATCAATATTACCTTATTATTACCAATGCCTCCATCATATTAGTCTTTAGTTATGTAAACCCACTAGTTTAATAGTATTCATTGATGCAATAACTGCAAATAGTTTATTGCAATTAACACTTTATTGAGTGTACCCTTTGACTATCAATCTTACATTATGCTTTTCAATGCCTCCATCATATTGTCTTTGTTATGTAACCCTGTTAGTCTAATAGTATTAATCGATGCAATAAGTACAAATATTTTAGTGTAATTAACATCTTTTTGTTGAGTGCACCCTTTGGCTACCAATCTTACTTTACGTTTATTAATACAAAAGCCAAAAATAGTCTAACAAATTTGATTCATGCAATAAAAAAAATTACTTTAATGTAATTAACATGTTCTTGCTAAGTACACCCTTTGGCTATCAGTATTAACTTATACTTATTAGTGCCTTTTTCATATTTGTATTTAGTTATGTACACCCATTATATATCAAATTCCTTATAAGAGATAGTTGAATAAAATATTATTTCTTAATCCCTTCAATTGTTTCTATTTCACTATTTATTGCTTCAAACTATTCCTTTTTCTCTTGAAATTACATTCAAAGTTCTATTGCTCATTATTTTCTTTTATTTTTGAGTGACCAATACATAATTCACTTTATTTGTAATCTCATTGTCATTTTTAACAAAACATGAGTCTAACAATAGAGTTTGTGAGTGAATATTTTCCTAAATTTATATTGATATTTATGATACTTCCTTTTGTTGTCAATAGAGAATTCAAGTTGTTTTTCTTTTCTTCTTGAATTTTATTAATCACCATTTGTTTTTCCTTTCATTACTATTTTTCTTCTTCATTAAATACAATGTCTACTTATTACTAGCTTATTTTCTACTAGATCATACAATCTATATGTTTTATTTCATCGTACCTACAAATATATGTTTATCATCCCACTTCAACCATTCTTCCCTGTGGTATGTGTTCATAAGAGGCACACCCAAATATCATTAGATAAATAAAATTTGGATTAATTCAAAATCATGCATGTTTAAAATTAATCTCTTTAACTAATTTTTAGAATTCTATTTAGAAGATATACTATTATACATAATACTTAGTATATCATAATTATTCCTAGTTCATCAATGATCTTTTTTTTATTTCAATAATTTCAATTTTAATGAAGTGTAAGAAGTAGTGAACTATCTTTAGATTCTATGGTTTCGATACTACTCACCTCTATTATCTAAATTAATTACTTTGATGTAGTTACCACTATTTTAGATGAACCTCTTTTATTCCACAAAATTTTCAAACACAATTTTGTAGTGAAGGAACATACGTATTCTTTTTTTGAGTAATAATTATTGAATAGTGTACAAAATCATTACAATAGTTCGAAGAATGTGTTCTTATAGGATCACATCAATACATACAAATTATTTAAAGATGTTAAGCTCTTCTAGATTTTCCAATTGAAAAGGTAACTATGTGTTGTTACTTTCTAAAAATGTATTCTTTATACACTTCTTTTTTATCTTCAATGACTGATAAGCCTTAAACTATTTTAATCTCTTACCAATATTATCTTAATAAAATTAAAAATTAAAATATCATTGATTCCAACTTCTACATAATTCATTTCACTAGTTCTTAATTTTTGGTTTCCTAAAGTAAAATAAATAGGAAACATCATATTAACTATCATGTTTTCTCTTTCAATAAACTATATTTTTCTCTTATTATTCACTCATATTCATCAAGACTCGCTAGATATTTTTTTTATAATATTTTCTAATCAGCAACAAATTATTCTTATGTATTAGAACTGAAAATGTAAATTCTCATTATATATTGTATGAGAAGAAAACCTAGAGTCAATATGCAATAAATTATTTTCATATACATTTATATTCAAATAGGATATAAATCATGTTTGTTTCCCTTAAGTAATTGAATGAAAATTTCTTTCTATTCCATCTAATTTAATCAACATTTTATAGTGCCTAAAGATGTTGCAATAAATGAAGAAATTATTTTTATTAGTATCTCCCCTAATATTCCTAGCTCTTCAACCATTTTTAGGCATAGGTGAAAATGGCAAGGGAGAATAATTTCAAGTTAAATGCCAAGAGAATGCTATTCACAAAGGTAATAAGGATATTTCATAAGTATTTGGAATACAAGTTTTAAAGGAGATATATGTTGTGAATAATCTTTTAACGGTGATTTTATGTAGATAAATAAAAATATATTTCATGTAGGATTAAACCACAATAATGAGTGAAATATTAAATCTATGGGTTTAATTTTTTTTATTCTTATAAACTCAAACTTTCATTATTCAAGTGCCTTAATAAATATCATAGAGAGATTATTTAGGCTATTAATTAATATTTTTTTATTTAGAAAATTATTCTTTAATAGCCTAAATAATCTCTCTATGATATTTATTAAGGCACTTGAAAAATGAAAATTTGAGTTTATAAGAATCAAAAAAACTAAATCCATAGATTTACTATTTCACTCATTATTGTGATTTAATCCTACATGAAATATATTTTCATTTATCTACATAAAATCACCTTTAAAAGATTATTCACAAAATATATCTCCTTTAAAACTTGTATTCCAAATACTTATGAAATATCCTTATTATCTTTGTGAATAGCATTTCTCTTGACATTTAACGTGAAGTTATTCTCCCTCACCATTTTCACCTATGCATGAATATTTTTCTACCTTTTTATCTTAATATTTATTCATATTTGATTTCAACCCTACAAATATTTTTTTCTTGCATTTCAATGAATTATGTGAAAATATTTTGCATATACATTTATTAAAAATTACCTTCCCTTATACTTTATACTTTCCTTTTGAAATATTAACACAATTGAATAAAAAAAAATTATATGTGGGGCTCTCTTACACTTCTAGGGTTTTAGACCTAAAAGGAGAGAGTTAAAAATATTTTAATGGTTCTATCAAGAATAATCCCTTGATATTTCAATGCAAGGGAGATTGAAATCTATCAAAGAGGATTGTCCTAAAGGCTAAAAACTAATAAAGGGGTTCACTACCAAGTGTAAACTTGGAAATGCAAAATGTTTGAAAACACACTATGATATGCAAAAAAGACCTAGAAATGTAAATAGATTGTAATAGAAAACTATGAGATTTAAAGTGTTCACCTTGAAACTAGAGAAAGATGGAGTGGAGCTATAGAATCCTAAAATTATTTCTTTTTAGGCCAATGGAAACACATACACTAAGTTGGACGACTTAGTCCTGCTTTGGGTGAACAATGCCATAATAGGTTTCAAACAAATGGGTACTCAAATCTACAAAAATCTCTATCAGACTCCTATAGTGGGACTCATTCACCACTAATAGCAAATTAGTCCACCTCCAAGTTTCTAGAAACTCAAAAGTGGAATCTATAGCTCTCGATCTACTCTTTTTCTCTTGATTCAAATATGGTTATGAAACTATCAAATTCAACCTATAGGTGTTCTCCAAGCTTATCTTAGGACTATGACAACTTTGAATGTCTTTGAAAACTTGATAGAAAGTTTCTAGTCTTCCTCTTTAACAAATCTACAACCTAAACCTGTAAAGCACATGCAAAAAGAGAAAAATTGTTGTGGGGTTAGTGAATAGGGGTTTGCCTTGGTCAAACCCCGTGTTGGTAATTAAACCCTTGAAATGAAATGAAAAATGGAAAGAGAATGTAGCGGGTGCATGAAGTTGGGTACCAATTTTGTGGCCATTTTTTTAAAAAAAATTAGAAAACGCGTTTGTGTTATAACACGAGCACATTATAGCGCACTCGTGTTATTTCACGTTAAAAACAAAGAAAAAATTCAAATTATTTTCCTTGGGATACCAACCCAAAGGCTTGGATGGCATGTCCAACAAGGCTAGAGACGTGTTTTTGCAAATTCTATAACTTTTCACATAATCGAGTCCGTGCTCACCATCAAGTCGTGTTTCATCCATAATTTCTTTTGTTTGTATGTCTTTTTTTTGCTAAAAAGTAGTGTTTGGTGTTTTTTTTGTTATAAATTAACCATTCATCAAAATTTCAAATAAATTACATTTTTAGAAACTAAACTCTATTCTAAAAATTTAAAAAAAGAAAGAAAAACAAAATCAATTATTTTCAAAAAAAATTAGGGGGAGCACAGCCAAAATTCTACTTTTCAGGAAGTGCCCAATTAGAAAATTAGTAAAAGATAAAATACACATTAAAAAATTATCAAAAAATTGTGCATCAACTAGATGTTGTTAGCTAACTTCTGACCATAGGGATTTTAAAAATATTAAAAAAAAGTTCACCATGCTCAGGTCGTACAAGAGTTGCTATGTTATGTTTTTTTGACAAAAACAACACCAATTTGTGTACATACCTCTTTTGGACCTCTTAATCTCAACCATTTTCAAAATAAATTAGTAGTTTAGAAAGTAGATTTGGAGCACTTTGATCCTTTTTTTTGTTCCATCTCAAAATTTTGAGTGTAACTATCCTCAATTTCACGTCCAAGGTCAGAATTTCTTGATTTCAGAAAAAAGTGGCCACTTAAGCCCCCTTTTTGGGAACCATCTTGGTGCACTTACCCAATGATGAATGGAAAAAATTAAATGCTTCAACTCACCAAACCCTTGAAGTAGAATGCTACAAATATGCAAGTAATGGGCCCAATGGATCTAGACTTGAAAATACTTGAAATGATTAGAATGCTTGATAGATTGATTGGGGGGAATAAGTAGAAAAACCTTATATTTATACTTAATTATGCAATAATTCTTGAAAATACATCCTCACATGCCAACCTTAGATCTTAGAAAATAAAAACCCACCAGAAATTTGAATTAACTTTGAATTTTGAGTAAAAGGGGACTCATTCACTACTCTAGGCAAATGGGTCCCACCTAAAGGTACTCATTTTCCCATAATGGTGAATGGGTCCCACCTTAGGCATTTAAAGTGGGTTTTAGGATTTAGATGTTTTAAATTATGTTTATCAGGTTTATTCTAAAAAATACTCATACATAAGGCATGTAGATACAAAATGAGGCCAATTAAAGCATAATAAATCCCAATTATTAATGACAAGCCTAGAAAAGTGTGAAAATTTGTTACAAAACTTTACAACACTTTGAAATAGGGCTTAGTAAATGATAAAAAGAGGTTATTTGGGTGAAATACATTAATAAAACCCTAGAAATGTGTGAAAGTGTGTTACAAAACTTCACAACACTTAGGTAAGGTACCACTTGAATCCTTATTAGTTCACAAGGGCCCAAGACCTAATGTGAATGTGTTAACCACATTAAAACACTAAATCAAGGAAAAACTAAGTGTGAAAATGTCTAAAGAACCATTTTTCTATGCTACATTAAGCCCCCACTTTAGTGAGAGGAGGAACTTGCTTCAAACTCACACTAAAGTAGACAAACAAGCACATAAAGAGGGATCCAAATGCACCCATGCTGGAAAGGTGAGACAATAATGATCAAGAGGGTGATCAAGCCCCCATGATCAAGATCTCATAGAAAACAAAAAATAAGCACAAAGGAACACACATGAAAAATCCAATCATACACTACAAAAGATGAAAAAGGAGAAAAGAAAAGAGAGAATCAAATCAAGTTTTGATTGTTTGTCCATCCCAATGTGGATCAGATCTAGTTTGTTTTTCCAGAAAATGCATATTCACTCTGAGATGATGGAACACATGGTTTCCCACCAGATGAGAAGTACTAAAAGTGTGAGAAACATACATGCATAGCTAGTATGCACTCTCACACACACAAAGTTACTATGGGGAAACTCACGCCTTGGAATAGTCTTCCCACTCAACCATACCAAAGTTATACCTCCTGGTAGCTTTAATAAGGAACCATAAACGAAAATGACTTTTCAAGCTTCATGAGGCAAGAAAAATTTTGTATGCTTGAAGCTCATGAACAAACACGATGGCTTCACAGGCATGCAAGCTATATTATGCAAGGTGGCCATATAAATTTAAAATGAAACATCCAAGGAATGTTCAATGGAGTCTTTCTTAGTTCATGTGAGGTCTTTAACTTAGGGAACATTGTGCCTAATGTCTCCAAGAGAGGACCGATCAAAGAATAGAAAATTCGCAACTTAGGGGATGCAGTGTGTCGCATCAAGCCACTAAGAGGAATGCAATATGCTAAGATATATCATGCTCATGAAGAACACTATGCCCAATTTCATCCACAAAGTGAAAAATTCATCATATGAAGTAAGAAGGTTGCACTAAGAACCATGAAAAAGGAAAAATGCAAAATAATAATGCCAATGCATGCACCCACTTTAAAGGGATTGCTACACACCATACTATGAGCAATTACAATAAAAGTAGAAAATGAAAAATGCAGAAAATTAGAAGACATAAGAGCCAACTTGGAAAGCCCTATGCCAAGTCATATTTTTTCGAGTAAAGTTGTATCATGCAAGAGAAAAATAAAAGAGATGGGTTTCCCCCAAAATAAAAAACACCAAAAATATAAGGAATCTATGGATTTGGGGTCAGTATGTTCATTGCTAGAATTTTTTTTGTAAGGAGCTCAGAACTATCATCATCCCCCAAATACATAGAACTGGAAGAATGACACAAAGAGAGTGAAAACAAAGAAAAACCTTGTGGGTCAACATGGAAGAGACATAGGGTGTCTCAACGCTTTGTGTCATCCCTAAAGAGAAAACACAAAACAAATGAAAAAGAAAAGGTGAAAGAAAAATGAAATGTTTTTAGGTCAACATGAAGGAGACATGAATGTCTCGATGCCTTGCATCATCCCTAAAAGGAAAACACAAGAAAAAGAAAAGGAAAAGTAAAATAAATAATTTTGGGTCAACATGAAGGAGACATGAATGTCTCAATGCCTTGTGTCATCCCCAAAAGGAAAACACAAGAAAAAGAAAAGGAAAAGAAAAAAAAATCCTTTTAGGTCAACATGAAGGAGATATGGATGTCTCAATGCCTTGTGTCATCCACAAAAGGAAGACACAAGAAAAGTAAAAATAAGTGAAAGCGATACATGACATAGAGAAGAATGAAATTAAAAATAGAGGAATGTCCCAAAGAGAGAACATTAAACAAAACATCACAAGGGATCACATCATGCACATGCAATCACACAAAAGAAAATGCAAAAGACTAGTAAGGAAAATACAAGTCGACCTATCAGCAAGTCATCCACCTCCTAATCTTAGTCTGCATAAGTAGAAGGTGAACAACACAACTAAGGGACAATGACAAATGTGTTATTAGGACAAGTCTAGCAACCTCTTGCCCCCATAGGGTGCAAGGCAAGAATGAGCTAAGAGAGGTGATGAGAAAGTTCATGTAAGAGTGATAGGAGAATGTTCTTCAACTATTACATGATAAGGAGTAGGAGAGTATGTTATGGGATCACTAGATAGAAATTATTTCCATCAAAGTGATACTTCCTCAATATTTCTTGCAATGCAAAACAATCATTACTACTATTTCCAAGAACTCAATGATGTGCACAATGTGGAATTTTTACATCTTTAGGATATATCACCAACCTATTCATGGGTGGTAATATTATTAGTTCTTTATTTAAAAGTATTTGTAATTTCCTTTCACTTTCAGGTGGTGGATGAAGAGGAAACTTTAGCTTTTGTAACTTGTAAGGCCTCTTGTATTTTCTAGATTCACCCTTTCCTCTAGTTCAAGGAGAGGACCCAATGGGATCCATTCATCCTTGTCATTATTTTTCAGTCAAGGGTTGCTCTTTATACCATAGAAAATAGGATTTTTAGACATTTTCATGGTCATTGACTCATTTAGGTCTTTTTCCTATGATGCTTGGCTTATTTTGCTTAGATTTAATATTGCAATGTAACTTATACATTCACATTAAGTCTTGAATATTCAAATTATGATATCTTGTGAATGCTTTGTGAAGTGTTGTAACACATTTCTACACTTTTCTAGACTCCTTTTATTTTATTTCATCTAAATATCGCTTTTCTATCACTTATCAAGTCCTATTTCAAAGTGTTGTAATGTCTTGTAACAAGCTTTAGCGATTTTCTAGGCTTGTCACTACCAAATACACCTTTCTAATTGTGAATGGTGGATCTATACTTGAAAAAACACAAAAAAAACAACACAATATTAGTCCATTATGCAAATCAAACCATCATTCCCCATAAGATTCATTTGAAATATGAAGAATAAATAAAGTGAAGAACACAAATAAAACTATCTAGTCTTGCTCAAAACACTCAAACTCTCAATATAATGGGGGAAGGTGCTATTTTGATGTAGAAAATAGCCCTTTCCCAATTCCTAGTCAAGCTTGATGATAAACTTTGATTATTATTGATGCTCCTTGATGAAATTTCTACATAACCTAACTATGAAATAATAAAAAACTATGAAAATGGATGACAATGGATGAAGTTGCTCAAAACATGAAGATAATGTATTTACATAAGTTTTCCATCCAAAATTAGTAAAATAGCTCTCCATTTATAGCAGAAAAGCATGGAGGAATGAGACAAAATGAAGAATTTCTAACAAAACATCACCCAATAGCTAAATGTCACTTGTCAACATGTGAGTGGATAGAGGTGGAGAACATTTTGATGAATGTGCACATAAATGCTATTAGGTGGATATTTGAAATTGGAGAAGTGACATGTTGGAGGGAGAAGAAAGGAGAGTAAATGCCACTTGGCTCAAGAAAAAGGACATGTAAGAGGCCTTTAATGCCTTGTTGGATGGACAAGTCCCTTGGGAGGGAATTTTCAAATTTGAGGAATATTCCAACTTGATTCCTTTTTGAATGAAAATAGAAGATGTAATAAATCAATTAAATTGATTTACATGCACAAGTTACAAAATCTAGAGGATTTGAGGGATTAGTGTTAGGATTAATCATGATTTCATTAATTTAGATGATAATTAGCTGATTTGACATTTTGACTTAGATTTTAGGATTTCAATAAATCAAAATGAGAGGAATGATGAATATTAGACTAAATTAAATAAGGTTTGATTTATTTAATTAAAGAGGATGGTGTTAGACTTAAATCAAATAAAAATTAATTTATTTAATTTAAAGGGAATGACTTTGGAACTTAATTAAATAAATAAAAATTATTTCATTAAAAGAGGGATATTAGGATTAATTAAACAAAATGATTTATTTAATTAATAGAAGTTAATGATTTAATCAAATAAAGTGGATTTATTTAATTAAAAGATGAAATATGATGAATTAATCAAATAAGGGTTATTTAATTAACTGGTTAGTAAAGAAGTGATTTAGGACGAACTGGTGTTCGTAAATCAAAATTAGGTGTATGGGATCAATCAATATATTTTATGTATCTACACTTATACTTTATTTGGCCCCTTTATGCAATTATAAGCCTTAATTAAGTGTCTTTTTTAATACAAAACTAAAAAATAGCATTGAAGATGACTTAATTCCTAACACCTACTTGCAAGCCTTGAGTGGGACCCATTCGCCATGGGTGGAAAATGAGTCCCTCTTGGCACAAAATTCAAAATAATTTCAAATTTCCTTCAATTTTATATTCATTAAGACCTTATGTCAGTCTATGATATTGTATTTTTTTGGTAATTAGGGCATAAGTGTGTATAAATAAGTGTTTTCCCATCCATTTTAACCCCAAATCATCATATTCACTTAATCATCTCATGCATTCATTCAAGCATTCAAGCATTATAGTATCATTGAATCAGGCATCTTGGAGTAGTCATTGACATATCTTCAGACTTCAACAAGGATTTGGTGATTTTAGGACACTTCCATGTTCTTTATTCATCACTCCTTTCTTATTGCAATTCACTTCTTTATCAAGGTTTTGATTTGACCAAGAAAAATCCCTATACTCTAAGCCCTAACCATGTTTCCCCTCTTTGCATGTGTGTTTGTAGGTCTTGTAGGAAAATTTATCAAAGAAATAGGTGTTGAAAAGTGGTCTTGACAAGTCATCAATGCTATTCAAGTCAACTGAATGCTAATTGAAGCTTGGAGACAACATTTAGCCACTTGGCTCAAAACAAAGGACATGTAAGAGGCCTTTAATGCCTTGTTGGATGGACAAGTCCCTTGGGAGGGAATTTTCAAATTTGAGGAATATTCCAACTTAATGCCTTTTTGAATGAAAATAGAAGATTTAATAAATCAATTAAATATATTTACTTGCACAAGTTGCAAAATCTAGAGGATTTGAGGGATTAGTGTTAGGATTAATCATGATTTCATTAATTTAGATGATAATTAGCTGATTTGACATTTTGAGTTAGATTTTAGGATTTAAATAAATAAAAAATGAGAGGAATGATGAATATTATACTAAATTAAGTAAAGTTTTATTTATTTAATCAAAGAGGATGGTGTTAGACTTAAATAAAATAAAGATTAATTTATTTAATTTAAAGGGAATGACTTTATAACTTAATTAAATAAAATGAATTATTTAACTAAAAGAGGGATATTAGGATTAATTAAACAAAATGATTTATTTAATTAATAGAAGGTAATTATTTAATCAAAAAAAGTGGATTTATTTAATTAAAAGATGAAAAATGATGAATTAATTAAATAAGGATTATTTAATTAACTAGTTATTAAATAAGTGGTTCAGGGCAAACTGGTGTTAGTAAATCAAGATCAGGTGCATGGGATCAATCAATATATTTTACATGTCTACATTTTTCCCCTCTGTGAAGTAATGTACCTGCTATGTTGGGTCAAAGAATAAAATTTTTGAGATAAAAATTCAAAATTTTCAATTTTTTTATAATGCCCCACTATTGCCCCAACAAAATAATTACACTAGTATACTACCCCCTCGAGAGATCGGATGAAAATCTAGATTTTTGGGTGATCTCGTGAAAAAAGAGGACAAGTTGCCTGACGGGTCCAAAAAGGCTCCAAGATGCCAAAAACGTGCCAAAACATGGAAAAAAGATGCAAAATGACCCTCAGTTGGGTGAAAATGGGATCAGAGGCATAAAACCCTAGTTTGATAGCTAAACAGGGTCAAAAAAGCCCTAATTTCCATGCTTAAATAGCCCTCGAGGGGTCACTTTCAATTCATTTGCACACTCAGCTTTAGAAATTTCTTAATGTTAAGCTCTAACCTTCATGCAAGATAGCACAAAAAGTGCTTCCCCGACACATCTTCAAGCAAGTGCAAGTCTACCAGTGACTTCCAGGTGCAAGAGCATTGGTGTATAACTCTAACCCAACTTATGTTTTTTAATTTTTGTAGATATTTATTAGGCTTAGAAAGTCAAACTAGTCTAGCAACATAGTTTGGCACCACTGAAAAGGTAGAATCGACATTACTCAGCCCTAAAGTGTGTTGCTATTGCAATTTGCAACACTGCATCATAGTTAGAGATTTAGGGGTCAAACTCCAAAGCGTGCAACATATGAAAATAGTGCCGCTATGATCCAGTTAGGAGTTTAGGGTTCATAGGTCAAATTGATGCATATCCAAATAGCAACACCACCGTGAAGTTTGCTCTTTAGGGCTGCCAACAATGCAATTTGGAGTTTCCAAATAGTGATGCCTTTGTTGTTTTAGTCATGAAAACTTCAAACAGGATCCTAATTTTTTATGAAACTTGACATTGTGGCTTTATTAGGTGTAGGAGGATAGATAGCTAGTACATTCACGCAAGCACCAATCCCTGGTGCTTAGCAGATTGACTGGATTGCATGAGTTGCTTCGAGAGCACCTTGGAACACTCGGCATGTGGTATATCGCCTATGCACCCTCCATTAGGACACACTTGGACATGATGACTGTGTTGGTAGAGACATGGCATAGTGAGACATCATTGTTTCATCTTCCCACTGATGAGGTGACCATCACACTTGCGAACATTTGGCAGATTCTTTGATTTCTGATCCATGGTGAGAGGGTTATAGATGACATGCATGCCATGACCAATGACTGCTACGAGATTATTGGGTTGGATGATATTTTCTTCAATAAGGGATAGATTGAGCTTGAGCATCACGGAGGTTGGGTATCCACCTTTCATTTGATTGTGGCGGCAATTGTTTCAGGACTTGTACCTCTAGATCAGTAGGAAAATTACTTCGGCCTAGGATAGGGTTTAGCTTGGGAGTGGATACTCTTCATGAGGTGTTGGTTTGTGTGGGGACCAGTGATGTTGGCCTCACTTTACCATGATTTACACAAGTTCACATATTGCGACAACAAAGCGATCGGAGTCAAGGTCACACTTCTTCACATCTAGGCCTGGGAGCACATTGTTATGCTCCACCTGTAGGTTATAGTGGTTGATGTGGAGCCTAATTACCCGGTAATGTGGTGATACAAGGGTGGTCTCACTTTTTCTCACATAGGAAAAGCTAGCATTCCTCACTAGCGGAGGGTTATTGATGAGATGACCACATTCACATGGAGACCTTGGCTAGGGATGCCTACATGGTACAATGATGTTCAATAGTAGTTTTATGTGAGGCAGGGCAAGTTGATGCAGGGTAGAGAGCACACAATGATTGAGCACTACCTAGAAAATTAGGTAGCCAGGAAATTTGGTGACATTTAGGGCTGGCTATACAATTAGTATGTGGTCATTTTTGCTCGCACCACCAAGGAGACCACATGGGGTTGGTCGATCCCACCAAAGGATGTAGTGGATAGCTTTAGACAACTGGTAGTGAGACTATGGCCATATGATCAAGGGCAGGAAGACCCTAGTACTCTATAGGCTTACACTGACTAGTTCAGGCCACCAGTCAGATTAATAGTGCCAAGGACAGTCCTTCCATGACAAAGACCCTGAGGCCAGACAGAAGGGTAAGGGTAGGGGTGAGGAGGATGAGGAGATGGATATGGAGATGGAGATGGAGGAGGAGGAAAACCACCTCTAGACCAATGAAGGAAGAGAGATTAGGGGAATGGACACTAGCAAAGAGATGCCCCTAGGGATCAGCATAGAGATGCACCTAGAGACTAGTAGCCACCCCTGAGGGATCATCCATTGCCACCATCACCACCACCACCTCACCTAAATCATAGGGATGCACTTATACAATAGCTTTAGGTGAAAGTTGTGACATTGGTGGTGGAGAGGGGCTAGGCTCAACAGTAGGTCTAGGCCCTTAGAGTAGAGCATGACTAGGCTATAGAGCAATGATAGGCTATAGAGTTGCAGCTGGCACAAGAGGTAGGTCGACACCAATAGCTAGAGAGTATGACATCTACAAAAATAGGGCAGGATGATCTTGAAACATATGTACTAAGACCTAGTGAGAGAATTAGAGTATTACAGAGTACACTATTGATAAGCAGTGCCTCTAGCAGCCCTAGTGCTAGAGTCCTTGCAGTAGATAGGAAAAGGGTAGGACCAACTTGAGAGATAGTCGGGTGAGGGGAGTAGCCATTAGGGATAGCTCACTTTTTGATCAACACTATTCTTGTAGTGGTCCATGGGCTCCATTTTTTATAGCCCCATGGGCATTGTATTCATTTGATTGATACACATACATTTGATCTTGATTTGTACGATGATAGTCACATTATATGATATATATGATATGATTGATTTGATTTATGAGATGTTCCCTATTTTATTTATATGCATGATGGGTGGATGTATTTACTTTCTATATACAATATTCTATATTTGATGTGAATTTATTTTGTGTGATGCAATGCAATGTATGTTTCCATATTATTTGATATGATATTATGTTTATGGGTGGATGGATGCATTTATTTTCCAGTATCCTTTCTATGCACTTTTTATGATGATGATGGAGTATGGATGTATGGATGCAAATTTTAAATGATATGCAAATTATTTTGATATTCTTAGACTAACAAATTCATATTATGCACCTAATGAATGATGATGTTATATGCTGTGATTATGAGATGCATGCGATGTTATGACTTTTTTTTT
Source organism: Sequoia sempervirens (assembly GCA_007258455.2). Lineage (NCBI taxonomy): Eukaryota > Viridiplantae > Streptophyta > Pinopsida > Cupressales > Cupressaceae > Sequoia > Sequoia sempervirens. The sequence continues at coordinate 590,786,420 of VDFB02271358.1, forward strand.
TCTTTTTCAATACCTTTTTTCATGTATGATATGATGATGCATGTATAGATGACATAATGATGCTTGTATGATTATGCAATGGATGTTTTGATGATGCATTTGATATGATATAATAATTCATATGTGATGATACCTTTTATGATTATGGAAATAGATGATATGATTATGTATATATGGATGATACGATGATTCTTTTATGATTATGCAATGGATGCAAATGTAAAGTTTATGAGATGCTTAGAATAACTAATTTGTATTATGAAATGATGAAATAAAATGCATGTGAGATGATTAGTGCTTCTTATATGATATGATATGGATGATATACAGCATACTAACAGTTTGTGGATGCAGTATGGATGCATTAGTGATAATGATTAACTATCATGGTACCATGTTAGCATGGAAAGAAGATAGAAGAAATAAGATCCAACAAGCCTCCTTTATTAGAGATAATGATGATGATGATTATTTTCTTATCAAGAATTGGGATTTTAAAAGGGCTATTTACCTTATGTTTGATAAAACACATATATGTACGATGCATCAAGGTATAAAGAACCAGGATGGTGTTCCATCTAGTGTGATGGACTTTGACTTGACAATCAAATAGGAGTATTCCTATTCACACCTAGCATATGGAACCCTATTTAAAATGTAGTTTAGATATTTCAAATATCTTGGACCAAAACATACAAAGGAAATCCTTCCTATGTGGTCAAAAAGACACCTAAAACACCCTCCCTACACACAATCAAAGCATGCATGACCAAGGTTATATTACAAGAATATCCAACCAGCACAACAGATCAAAAAATAATGATCGTTGCCCCATTCCTTTCTCTCTAAATCCGTTTGTTTGGACATCATCAAGAGGTCATTGAAATGAGTGCAATAAGATAAGCCAAAAAGACAAAGATCAAATAAACAAACAAGCTAATGTTCTTCATGCTGCTAGCAAAGACTAAACTACGGTGATGCTTGATGTTGATGTCCATTGTAGGAAGGATGCATCCTAGGAAATGATGTTATCAACTGATTTGGGACAAACTGGATGATGAGCTATTAGTACCATGAGTTAACCAACTCTTTTACTTACTAACCTAGATGTGAGACTTTGACATTTTTGAGTTTCCACTTTGCAACTTGCTAGACTTTTTTTTTACTGTTTCACCAAAGGTTGACGGTGATGGTGATTTATTATGAGTGAATGTTTATTGCAAGTGACCGTGAGATGGGATGGATGGATTTTTTCAAATTTTTAGATATTTTTTTATGTTTTTGAAATTTTTTTAGGTTGTTTTTGGTATTTTCTAGATGTTTTGAAAATGTTTTGATTTTCAAATTTTCCAATGTTTTTATGTTTTCTAAGATTTTGACCAAGGGAGTAGCCTAAAGACCTATCCTAGGGGCCTTGGGGGCTGATCAAATACTAGTCTTACCTACATTATACATAGAGAGATGGTATAGTTTTACTGACATAGACTTGATTATTGATGAGATATGAACAAATGGATTGCCAATTTATTATGACAGACTCCTAAAGGACTGACCTAAGTGTCTCAGTGGATGATCAAAGATCAACCTTACCTATGTTTAGAGCTTAGAGACCTGTAGCTCAACAAGATGACTCTATTTTTTACTTTTTGAATGAATTTTTGACCTATTTTTGGATTATGATATGTTTTGAATGTTTTTGGATTTTTTAAATTTCTAAATGTTTTTGGATTTTTTTACTTTTTTGATGTTTTTGGGTTTTTTATTTTAAGGAAGGCTTCAAGAATATACATGAATCTGATCCAATGCAAGTATAATAATATGCCCCCAATGTGATGCATTTGACTACTCTAATATAGGCAGGACAAACTGACCTTGGGCATGGGTTGAGTAGTATTTGGAGGGATCATGATGCAAACACGGGATCAAGCTATGATGCAGATATGGATATGAATGATGTAGAACAAGCCATAGGGATCATGATGGATGGAGAGTGCTTATTTACACAAGGCACCTATTTTCTTGTTTTTCACCAAGGTACTTCCCCAAAGTGTCACCAAAGTGGTTTTCACTGGACGAAAATTTTTCTCTTTACTATTTTTAATCATTTTTCTGATTTTTTTATTTTTATATTTTTTGATTTTTTTCTATTTTTTGGTTTTACACCCTGCAAGTTTTAGGCATAAAATTTTTTGAGATAGGAGCTATTCCTAGGCTCCTATAGAGGTTCCTCTTCTGGAATTGATAGCTAATAGGCCCCTGACATGTAGCTTGTAGTGATGATGAAGGGTCCCAACCAATTGGGTTCAAACTTGCCCTTGTTGTCTAGATTTGGAACATTCTTCTAATTCTCCTTTAGCACAAGCTCTTTGACTAAAAAGGTTTGAATCCTAATCTTCTTCTCATAACTCCTCTTGAGATGATTTTGGTAGACCTGCAAATGGTTTAAGGCATCCATGCGCTCATCCAATAGTTCCAGCTTGTTCAACTGTGATACCCGATATTCTTCATCTATGATGAGATTTTGTAATGATATTCTCAGAGAAGAGAACTCGATCTCAATAGGGAGGATTTCTTTCAATCCATAGACCAAGGATAAATGGTTGGCACCTATTGGTGTATGAATGCTTGTTTGGTAGGCCCATAAAGTGGGATTCAACTATAGGTTCCAATCATGACTAGCGTCATTGACTATTTTCTTAAGGATTTTCAAGATGGTTTTATTGGTAGCTTCTACTTGTTCATTTCCTTGGGGATAGTATGGAGTTGAAAAGTGAAGTTAAATTTTGAACTTTTGGCATAGGTCTTGAACATCCTAATTTTTGAAAGGTGTCCCATTATTTGAGATAATGGCTTGAGGGACACCATAGCGGCATATTAGGTAGTTCAGGATGAACTTGGATATCTGCTTTCCTATGATATAGGTCATGGGAATGGCTTCTACCCACTTCGTGAAGTACTCTGTGGTGGTGATGATGAACTTACATCCACTAGATGGGGTGGGGGTAATTTTTCCAATGAGATCAAGCCCCCATTGTGAAAAGGGCCACAATGTAACAATTGGGTGGAGCTCCTAAGCTAGTGCATGGATGAGATCCCCATGTTGAAATTGCACACACCTTAAGACATATTCTTGAGATTCTCTTTCCATTATAGGGTATGTACAGGATCATCATGGAAAAAATAGGCCCTTAAGTGGCAAAAAATTTAGAAAAAATTAGTGTTAGGAAACTTGACATAAAAATTTGAATAAGTTATCTATATTATTTCAAAAATATGTAAGAATAGAATCTGTAGAAAATTGAATTTAGTTTCTAAACTACTAGGTTTATTTGAAAATAAATAAAATCCATTTGGTGAAAATTTGAAATTTCAATGTAGTAGTACTTAAATTTTAGGGAAAAAATAAGTAGGTGTCTATCTGACCATTCTAACCATAATAAAATGATAATTATTTTTATAAGATTTTATATATAAGTAGAGGACTCATGTCCAGATGTGATGCATATTTTTTGTAATTTTTTTCCAAGTAAATAATTAATTATGAATTTTTTATTACAACTTTTAAAAAATATAAAAACTTGTATGTCTGACCACCTTAACTTGCTCAAAACCTCATGAAATTTAATTTTTATTTTTTTAATCCTATAGTATGTGAAGCATAGAATGTGACGCATATTTCAGATTCAAAAAATGTGACACCATTTGAAAGATATAGATTTTTTTCAATCAATCTATCGATCAAGACTTTAGTCATAATTCTAATAGAAAATGAATAATAATTATTTATTAAATTCAAGTTAAAGCATAATTTATATTGGTGGAAATCTGAGAAACTCCTCTAGAAACCCTTTTCATTTCATCAATTTTGGGTAAAAAAAAGGTTGCCAGCCACATACCCTACAAATACCCATAATATTGCCACTTTTTGGCCCATCATGATCCTGCACATACCCTATAGGCCAATAGTACCCAGTCCTCAGCATTTTTTTATCTAAGGTCATACCACTTGAATGTGAACCACAAAAGTCATTGTGTACCTCAGTTAAAGTGTTCAAAGCTTCATCAGCATTGAGGCATCATAAAGGGGTTCCCTTAATACTCCTATGGTATAGGGTATATCCTAGGATGACAAAATGGGATGACTTTTTGACAAAGGCTCTTTTAAGATTCGGGGTTATATCAATAGGAAGGACCCCTATTCTCATGTAGGTGTATATATCATGATACCAAGGATCACTAGGACCAATGATTTCACACACAAATTTGGACTCTGGTACCTCGAATGTCAGTATGAGAAGCTGCTCTACGAGGAATTCTTGCTTTGGGATGTTGCATGGGATATCCAATAGTAACCCGATCATTTCCATAACATTTGCCACTCTATTATTCGCTCTTGGTAGTTGCTCAAATGTGATATCAATGAGGAACTCTTTAAGGCTTTCCACCAATTTCTTGTATTTAGCCAACTTGTCATCCTTTCTTTGATACTCATCATTGACCTAGTTGATTATGAGTTGTGAGTCCCCATACACTTTGAGTTCCATGATATGCCATTGTACAACAATTCTCAACCCTATGACAAGAGCTCCATATTCTACAATGTTATTCATCTAAGGGAATGATAGCTTGTATGATTTAGGTATGCAATCCCCTTGTGGAGTGATGAAGAAGATTCCTACTTCCAACCCATCTTGTGTGTAGGATCCATCAAAGTACATTTTCCAGAGATTTTCCACACTTAGGTTGAAGATGGACTCATCAGGAAACTCTGATACAAGTACTTTCTCTACATATAATAGTGCTTTTACCAATTGATCTGCAATCACTTTTCCTTTAATAGCCTTGCATTCCACATACTCATTGTCATGCTCTATCAAGATCATAACCCATTTAGTTATTCACCTTGTGAACATTGCTTTAGACAATAGACACTTGAGAGGGTCTATCTTTGCAATAAGTTTTATATAATGTGCTAGCATGTAATGTTTGAATTTCTATGTTGTGAACATGACTACTAAGCAAGCCTTATCAATGGATGTGTAATTTAATTCATGCCCCACAATAGTTTTGCTCATGTAATAAATGGCTCTCTCTTTCTCATTTTCATCATGTTGTGCCAAGAGAGTGCTAAGGGTTTCTATTGTTGTGGATATGTACAAGATCAATGGCTTGCCTAGAATTAGTGGCATGAGAACTGGTGGTGTGATTAAGTACTCCTTGATCTTGTTGAATCCTTGATCATATTTCTCATCCCATTTGTATTCTACCCCCTTACGGAGTAGATGAGAATATGGGATAGCCTTATCTCCTAGCCGTGCAATGAATCAATGAATGGACTAGAGTCCTCCTTGTAAGCCTCTTAGTTGTTTCAATGTTTTTGGTGCCTCCATTTCGAGGATTTATTTGACTTTGGTAGGGTCTACCTCGATTCCTCTCATGGATACAATGTTCCCTAGGAGCTTTCCTAATTGTACCCCGAAGACACAATTTTTTGGATTTAGTTGGACCTTGTACTTTTCTAGCCTATCAAAGATGGAGGTTAGATCTGATATGTGATCATTTCATTTCTTGGACTTAGCCAATATATCATCCACAGAATCTTCCACAATTTTATGGATCATATCATGAAAGTTTAATGTAATGGCCCTTTGATAATTAACTCCTGCATTTTTTAGCCCAAATGGCATCATATTCCAGCAATATGTTGCCCATGGAAAGTGAAATTTGTTTTGTGTTGGTCATTGTTTGCTATCACAATCTAGTTGTAACCTAAGAATCCGTCCACTAATGATAGCATCTCATGTCCTATTGTAATATCCACAATCATGTTAATTTTTGGAAAAGGGATTTCATCCTTGGTACATGCTTTGTTGAGGTCTTTGAAGTTCATGCAAATGTGGATTCCCCCAATTGGATTTGAAACATGTATAATATTTGAGACACAATTTGGATAATCAATGGGTAGTATGAATCCTACATCTAGGAGTTTTGGTAATTCCATTTTGACCAACAATGCTATATGGGAATGCATATTTCTTAGCTTTTGTCTCACTCACTTTACTTTAGGATACATAGCTAGGTAGTGAACCATAATTTTTGGATCAAGCCCAGGCATGTCAGCATAGGTCCATGAAAATTGTATATTTCTTTCTTTTAGGAATGTAGCTAGGAGTTCTTTCTCTTTTGTCAGAAGTTATTCTACATAGAAGGCGATATGTGATGTTTCCTCTATTCCCAAGTTGACTAGATTGCACTTCTCTACTAAGATTGCAAAGATCTCAGGATCACCATGGACCATGACCTCTTGATTTTGATATGGAAACTTAACATACTAATGGTTGGTGGAAGCGATAGCTTGCAACCCATGGATCCATGGATGCCCCAGGAGAATATTATAAGGTAAATCAAGGTCAAGGACCTAGCATGTGGTTTCCATGATAGTTGGCCCTACCTAAATAGGGAGTTGGATAGTGCCTTGAGACACTCTCTCTTGATCATCATAATCTTTGATTGTGATTCCCTTACCTTTCTCAATGGCATCCTCGGAGAATCCTAGATACTTTATTAGTTTGAGTGAATAGATTTTTAGATCTACACCCCCATACAACAAGACCCTTTTGACTTTGTTTTTTATGAACTAAGACTTCAAGGTGGAGTGCATGATTATGAGATGGTTGGGTGGGGAAATCCTAATCAAAGGCTATTGGGAGATTTGGGTTGGTGATTTTTCCAACCATAGCTTGGAATTGCTCAGCATCAAGATCTACGGAGATGGTGGATGACACCAATGCTTCTTCTAGGATTTTTCTATGTACAGGTGATATCTTCAGCAACTCCATGATGGAGATCTAAGTAGGGGTTCTTTTCAGCTTGTCCAAGACATTGTAGCCATTGGGAACAGATTTCAAATTTGAGGTGGATGCTCTAGGTGGTTGTGATGACCCAACAATGGTAACTTTTTTGCCACATGTGGTGACTCCACAATTAGCTTTGGCTCCCTTGCTATTAACAATAGTGACCCACTCATCTAGGTATGCGACAACATCATCGTACACATGGTTCACATTAGCATATTTGGTATTTCCATGGTTTTTCCCTTTGTTATGATCTGACATCATATTCATGTATATTTTAAGGTCTTGATTTCTAGTTGGTTGCTCAACGTTTATGACCTTGTCATCAATGAGGTATTGGATTATATTTTTCAACCTCATGCAACTAGTTGTTGTGTCCCCCTTTATTTTATTAAAATCATAAAGTTGATTTTCATTGTACCATGATGATTTTACTTAGGGCTCTTGATAATTCTCATAAGTGGGAATTTTGATGATATTCTTATTTATCAATTTCTTCATGACCAATTCAATTGGTTCCCCAAGGGGAGTGTATTTTCACTTGGGGGCATATTTGTTTCATCAGGGTGGTCCCCATTGATTGCTCAGGTTGTTGACTTGATTATTGGGTGGTTTTTATGATACCGTATTAGCTTGTGTGTTATTTTGATTGTTTCCTTGTGGTTGTTGGTATGCTTGCATATTTTTTTTGAAGCATTGATTAAGACCTTGGAATCCACCACACCATCATTAGTGGCATTTTTTTCTTCACCCATGTGTGAGGTTTTTCATTATAACTAGTGGATGGGTGGTTAACTTAATGTTCTTGATATGTGGGTATCCCCCCTTGTTCAATAAGGGCTCATTTGATGTTGAGCACATTGGGGATCAAATGGTCATACATGGTGATACATTGCATCTTAAGATGGAATGAGAAGGTTTTCTCAAGATTGGAAATGATGATGCAATTTTTTTTTCCTTTGCCATGTTCCATTTGCTCCGATTGGCCTTGGATCACCATCATTGTAGGAAGGAAGAGAATGATTCCCCATTAGCTTGTTTAAGAGCAGATAGTTCATCTAGACTCACATCCATACCTATATTGAATGTGTAGTTCTTTATGAATGTGTATACGATCTCTAGGAACTTTTTGATTCTAGGAGGAAGGAGAGAGAACCATTCAATGGTGGGCCCATCCAAACTTTGAGGGAATAGTCACATCAGATATGCATCATCGTATGCAACCTCCATACAATGTACCTAGAATTAGCTGATGTGATCTTTAGGGTTTTCCGTGCCATGATATTTGTAAAATTTTGGGATTTCAAACCCCTTTGGGAATGGTACCATTGAAAGGATCTTATTGAATGGATAGGGGCACAAATTTCTTGGTATTTTCATTGTTTTCCTAGATTGTAGATCTAGCACTTGCTACGAGAGCAATTTGATTTGTGTCATCACATCGTTTTGTGGATCGGGAGGTGGAGTGAACAAATTTTGGGGTGGTTGAAATGTTTGAGTGATGGGTGGAGTGTTGGGTATGTGAATTTTTTTTGCAAGCTCTGCCATGTGATCAAGGCTTGTTGATACACCTGCATTTGTCGTTGCGCCAAAAATGATTTTTGTTCTTGTGTCAATAGTGCTTGTTCTTGGTCTTGTTTTTGTTGTGCCAAAAATTCTTGTTGTTGGGCTAATAGTTGGGCTACTTATTGTTGTATTTGATACTATTGCAGGGCTTTTTGATATGCTTGTTGCTAAGCAACTTTATATTGTGCTTTCTGAGCTTGGTATTGAGCTTGAGCTTGAGCTTGCACTTGTTGGGAAACTTATGCAGCCAGGGTAGCTTGTCCAACTTGTGTAGCTTGAGCTTCTTATTTAGCTTGGGTGGCTTGGGTGGTTTGATATTCTTGCAACAAAGCTTGAGCTTTGGTAGCTTATTATGCTTGTTGTGAGGCTTGAGCTACTTGAACTTGTTCAGCATCTTGCTATGTAGCTTGTTTGTTTTATGCTTGTTGAGCTTGGAACTATTGAAGTTCCTTTTTATAGGCTTGTTGATTTTCTTGCAATGTGATGCTATATTGGTTGGCTACATTTGGTCTTAGTGGAGGCGGTGGAAGATTCATAATGGTGTTTTTTGTTATGATCAGGGGTGTCATTGTATTGATGATGGGGATTTTTGTGGTAGATGGTGCAATTGATATGCTTTGTCCTTGAGAGACCATGTTTATGGATGGTGCAATGATTACTTGGGTTGCTTAGATGGTTGCCACCTATTGTTGTGATATAAATAGCAAGATCAAAGGACTTGGTATGATGTTTTGATTTATGACTGGGAAATTGTTTTGACTTTTTTTATTGAGGAGTGGTAAAGGGGGTTTCCCTAAACTAAGGATTGGTATGGATGTTAATGGAAAATGTGGAAGTGGTGGGAAAATGGGTGGTGTGTTCCCTTCAAGAAATGATGATGATGAGGGGTCAAAGATTCCCCCTTGTCCAAATAGCCCACCTTCTCCTTGTGAAGTCATAGGGAGAGAGGTTTGTATGTTAAGAGGATATGTCGATGTTGCATGAAAAGAGGATGGGATGCTGGGTTCCTGAAAGGTGAGAATAATGTATGGGTGTAGTGGATTCAATGGGATGAATTGTCCCAAGATGGTGTTCACATCCAAATCTTGGTTGTTAACATGGGGATGTGTTTGAAGAGAATGAAGTAATCAACTTTCCTTGTTGACAATTGGTTGAGTTGGAGAAATGGATGATGTGATTTATGGGATGGTTTGAGTGATGCTTTGGAATGGAGGTGTGGATGATATCGGCGGCATAATCTCAAAAGGTTTCTCCACAATAGTGCTTACATCAAAATTAGAGGGAATTTTAGCCCCTTCTTTGGCCAATTCTAGCATGTACTATGATGGGTTAAGTTTCATCATGGAATTGAAAATTTTGTGAGTCTCAAGATTTTGGATCATTTCAATAATCTCATCTTGAGTCATCCCTAAAACATTGTTGGTGATTTCCTCCACTTGGCCACCTTCCTCTTGATGATCTTATGGAACTGGAGGAGATTGACCATGGGATTTCTAGACCCAATGGGATTCATTTTAGGAGCAATTTACCTCAAGTCACTCGAAGTGGATATTTCTTTGTTCGTTTCCATGTTCTTCTTGTGTTGAGAACTAGTTTGGACCATAAAATGAGGATCATTTTTTTAGGAATGGGAGGTGAACCTTTAATTATGTGGATTGATCTAAACTTTAGTTACAAAAAATAAAGTCTAAGATATTAAGGATCAAAAGGATGGTGATGGTGATGATGAAAAATGGATGATTGGTTGATGCAGGAGCATCCAGTGGTGTAAGGGCAATCTCGCATCACCCAAAAATAGTTAAATTTCAAGTTTATCAGTTTGTAGATGTTTTTACATTTTTGGGTACCCTTTTTGTCATAATGAAATTCCTAATTTATGGTTTTTATTTTTGATTCCTGGGTTGAAAGATATTGCAGTTTTAGTTTCTCAGATTTGCACCTGAAAATCTTTTGAGTTAGATTTGAGGCACTTAGAGTTCCCGGAATGGCCCTGAAACTTGCCAAAATTGGCATAGAAAATTTTTAGCGTGTTATTGACTTCGAGACCTTTCCAACAGTTCAAACAGTTCACGAATCGGAGTCCTGGATCAAAGTTTTGGCCCGAAGTTGGCGCACTTTCTAGAAGATACAATTACAAATGTTCTTTTGAAATTTGAACTTCAAGTTGTAATTTTTTGGCGCCAAACTTCCTAAACTCAAATTTGAATGTTGTTTTGGCTCCAAACTAAAGAGGAGCTCTATTTATGGGTGGGTTTCTAATTTTGGGTAGCTTTTTAGGGGACAAGCTGCATATTCTTGAAAGGGTTATTCTATAACTTTACGTGACTTGCATGTGTTGTAGAACTTGGGGATTTGAGATCCTCTACATGTAAAAAGCTCTATTTTCTGAATAATAAAATTATGCTCTTGTTTGTGGGTTATTTTCTAAGTCTCGGGCTACGCCCTCATCAAGTGGTATCAAAGCGGGTTTTCTTGAATGTGGGCAGATCTCGTCGATCGTGAAAGATTCACACGGGACCATGGTTGTGGGTCGAGGTCAAGAAAAGATTCCTCAAGAGTGATACACGGTAAGTGTGGTAGTGCCAAAGGTGTGCAGCGGAGAAATCTTTGGTGGAAGAGATGCAGCTGGCAGCCCTCCAAAGACAAATTGATGCATTACAAGAGCAGTTGAGAAGAGGGTTAAACCCAAGGGGGGAAAGTGAGGATAAAGGAGAGGAGGAAGGTTCAAATGTAGAAGAGGAAGAAGAAGAAACGGATCAAGACCAAATGCAACTAATAAAGGCCATTTCAAAGATTGGGAAAAGACCTAGAGCAGAAGTCCCCAATTATTGGAAGTCTGAACCCAGGAAGAGTTGATCAAGCTGGATCAACAAGCTAGAAGAATATTTGAGTATGAGGAAATAGAGGACCTAGATCAAGTTAAGTTTGCAAAAATGAAGCTAAAGGGCCATGCAGTATTTGGTTGAAAGAGGTCAGGTTGGAAAGAAATCGAAGAGGAAAAGGAAAAATCACCAAATGGGATCGTATGGTAGAGAAACTAAAGAAGCAGTTCATACCAGTGGACTACGAGTTAGATTTGTTGAAGAAATTGCAAGGGTTGAAACAAGGAAGCAGATCTGTGAAAGAATATACTAAATATTTTCACAAGATAATCATTAGAACAGGTCACACAGAGGCCAATAAGGAGAAGGTAGCCTGATATCTTAATCGGTTACAACCGAGCATTCAGGAGGAGTTAAGCCTAGTCAGAATGACGACCATTGAGGATGTGTATTAGTTTGCTTTGAAGGTGGAAGAGAAACTAAACAAAATATTTGATGGAAAGCAAAAAAGACAAGGAGGTCAAAGTAGAAGGGGCGGTGGAAGACCTTCAGGAAGTCGTAATGATGATGAAAAGAAAAGTGAAGATGTGGGTACCATTTGAAGCCAAAGGAATGACAACTTCTACCACCCTCGTGATCAAAACAATGGTGATCAAAGAGGTAGAGGATGAGGGAGATATGGACAAGGATCTGGAAGAGGTGGTTTCAGAGGAACCTATTTCCAGTGTTGTGAAGAAGGGCATCAAGCCTATGAATGTCCACAACACCAAGGAAGGGTAGACAAAAGGCCAGAAGGTCGTGGAAGGGTTGCGCATGCAGATGCGAAGGCCTAATCTGAACATTCAGATGATGTTGAAAGGGGAGAAGCCCTAGTGATTAGGAGAGCCCTGGTGACTAAGGAAAAGGAACCAGAACAGAGGAAGAATCTGTTTTGCACAAGGTGCAAGTGTGAAGGAAAATGTTGTGATTTCATTATTGATGATGGGAGCACCGATAATCTGGTGTCAGAGGAGATGGTCACAAAGTTGAAGCTGAAGAGGGAAAGGCACCCACATCTGTATCGAATTTCCTAGTTGCAGAAAGACCACAAAGTTTTGGTCAATGATCAGTGCCTAGTAAAGTTCAAGATCGAGAGCTACCATGATGAGGTACTCTATGATATCATCCCCATGGATGCATGTCACATGTTGTTGGGGAGGCCATGGCAGTTCGATAGGTGAGCTATACATGATGGATATGCAAACACTTATTCCTTGAAAAAGGATGGGGTTTGTCACAAGTTGAAACCCCTGAAGGAGACTGAAGAAAAGGTATGCAGTAGAGCTAGAATTTGTTATGTAGATGGAAGAAAATTTTTAGAAGGTATGAAGCATGAGCATGTGTGTTATGTATTGATTCCTAGAGTGAATAAAGGATAGTGAGAAGGTTCCGGAAGAATTTATTGGGATGTTGGATGAGTTTCAGGATATTGTTTCTGATAATATACCTAAGGGTTTACCACCAATAAGGAAGATTAGTCATCAGATTGACTTGATTCCTGGAACTAGTTTTCCAAATAAGGCAGCTTATAGAATGACTCCAGCAGAAAATGAGGAGTTGAACAGACAAGTTCAAGAATTGTTGAGAAAGGGTTTGATACAGGAGAGTTTGAGTCCATGTGCAGTCCCTACAGTAGTAGCACCAAAGAAGGATGGGGAGTGGAGGATGTGTACAGATTCTTGAGCCATAAACAAGATAAAAATCAAATACAGATTTCCCCTACTAAGGATGGATGTTCTGATGGACTATTTGAGTGGAGCTCAGTACTTCACAAAGATTGATCTGAAGAGTGGATATCACCAGATCTAGATTCGAAAGGGAGATGAATGAAAGACTGACTTCGAGACCAAAGAGGGCCTGTACGAGTGGTTAGTCATACCTTTTGGGCTAACCAATGCACTGAGCACATGCATGCGGCTCATGAACAAGGTACTAAAAGAATTTCTGGGAATTTTTTTTTAGTGTATTTAGATGATATTTTTATTTTTAGTAAGATGTTGGATGAGCATCTGATGCATATTCGGAGAGCCTTTGAGAATTTAAGAGAAGAGAAACTATTGATTAATCTGAAGAAGTGTAGTTTTGTGGAGAGGGAGTTAGTGTACTTGGGGTTTGTTGTCTCAACAGAAGGTCTCAACATGGACCCAGAGAAGGTGAAGGCTATTCTAGAATGGCCTACCCCAAGAACTACTACCCAGGTGAGATCTTTCCATGGTTTGGCTAGTTTTTATAGAAAGTTCATTAGAAACTTCAGTAGTATTTGTGGACCCCTGACTAAAACAATGAGAGGGGATAGAAAAGAATTCAAGTAGAGCACTGGAGCGGCAAAAAATTTTGAACTGTTGAAGCAGAAGGTGACAAAGTAACTTGTTCTAGCCCTCCCAGATTTCAACAAGGTGTTTCAGGTGGATTGTGATGCCAGTGGTTGTGCCATTGGAGCAGTGTTGAGCCAAGAAGGTAAGCCCATTGCCTATTTCATTGAAAAGTTAAATGATGCCAAGAGAAAGTATTCTGTATATGATCAAGAATTTTATGCAATAGTTCAAGCATTAAAGAAATGGAGACATTATTTGTTGTCGAAGGAATTTTTTCTATATACTGATCATCAGGCCTTGCAATACCTAAATAGTTAGGTTAAATTAAATCAGAGGCATATGAAATGGGTAGAGTTTTTGCAGAGTTATACCTTTGTTTTGAAACATAGGAGTGGGAAGTCAAATAGGGTTGCAGATGCCTTAAGTAGGAGGCATACATTGATGACAAAGATGTAGATTGAAGTGGTTGGGTTCAATGAACTCAAAACACTGTATGCAGAAGATCCTGATTTTGAAGAGGCTTGGAAAGCTTGCAAGGAACCTGTTACAGTGGACAGGGCAAGGTGGCGGGATTTCATAATCCAGGATGGCATGTTATTTAAGGGAAGTCAATTGTATATCCCAAGGATTTCCATGAGGGAGAACTTGATAAAGGAGAAGCATAGTGGAGGAATGGCAAGACATTTTGGTCAAGATAAGACCATTTCCATTATCAGTGAGCATTATTATTGGCCTCAATTGTCACAGGATGTGAAGAAGTTTGTACAAAGTTGCAAGGTATGTTAGATGGCTAAAGGAGTGAGCCAGAATACAGCCTTATATCAGCCATTACCTGTGCCAGAGAGGTGATGGGAGGATATAAGTATGGACTTTTTTCTTGGTTTTCCAAGGACACAACCAGGGAATGATTCAGTCTTTGTGGTGGTTGATAGGTTTTCAAAGATGGCACATTTCATTCCATGTCAGAAGACCCATGATGCAGTCCATATTACTGACTTATTCTTCAAAGAGGTGGTGAGGCTACATGGTTTTCCAAAGAGTATTGTTTCAAATCGTGACACCAAATTTGTGGGGTACTTTTGGAGGACCTTGTGGAAGAAGTTGAAGACAGAGCTGAAGTTTAGTTCTGCACACCATCCATAGAGAGATGGGAAAACAGAGGTTGTTAACAGGAGTCTAGGTAACCTACTGAGATGTTTGGTAGGAAATAAACCTAAGGGATGGGACTTGATCTTACCCCAGGCAGAATTTTCTTACAACAATTCTATCAACAGAATCATTGGTTGATCATCGTTCCAGATTGTGTATGGAGGTACCCCCAGAACAGCTCTAGAATTGAGGAAGATGGACCAAGAGAAGAAAATAAGTGTTGAAGCTGAAGATTTTGTAGAGCACATCAAGAATATACATGAGAAGGTATGAGAACACATTAATAAGATGAATATGCAATATAAGGCTAAGGCAGATCAGAAAAGGATCAATAAGGAGTTTCAGATTGGCAATGAATTAATGGTCCACTTGAGGAAATAAAGGTTTTCCGTGGGAACCTATAACAAATTGAAGATGAAGAAATTTGGTCTCTAAAATATTTTGAAGAAGCATGATTTAGGGAATGCGTATGTGGTAGAGTTTCCTGATGGAATCAACATTTCCCCTGTGTTCAACATTTCATATTTGACAAAGTATCATGAAGGTGGAACGGAGGAAGCACTAGTAATAGGGCAATATGGCATTCCAGTACCTACTTCAGAAAGGGAGAAGATTGAAGCAATCTTGGATAGTCGTGTGGGAAGGAGTACCAGAAAGAGGTAGTATGAAGAATATCTTGTGAAATGGAGAGGAAGGCTTGTGGAAGATTCGTCCTGGCTATCTAAGGCAGTAGTTGACCAGTTGGGTTTTCCTCAACCATCTGAGACGTGACGGGGTCACTTCTCAAATTACCCTGGGTGTCTGATGCAGGAGCATCCAATGGTGTAAGGGCAATCTTGCATCACCCAAAAATAGTTAAATTTCAATTTTCTTAGTTTGTAGATGTTTTTACATTTTTGGATACCCTTTTCATCATAATGAAATTCCCAATTTATGGTTTTTATTTTCGATTCCTGGGTTGAAAGATATTGCAGTTTTAGTTTCTCAGATTTGTACCTAAAAATATTCCAAGTTAGATTTGAGGCACTTAGATTTCCCATATGGCCCCGAGAAGTTGGCGCACTTTCTAGAAGATACAATTACAAATGTTCTTTTGAAATTTAAACTTCAAGTTGTAATTTTCAGCGCCAAACCGCCTAAACTCAAATTTGAATGTTGTTTTGGCTCCAAACTAAAAAGGAGCTCTATTTATGGGCGGGTTTCTAATTTTTGGGTAGCTTTTCAAGGACAAGCTCGCATATTGCGAAAGGGTTATTCTATAGCTTTCTGTAACTTGCATGTGTTGTAGAACTTGGAGATTTGAGATCCTCTGCATGTAAGAAGCTCCATTTTCTGAATAATAAAATTATTCTCTTTTTTGTGGGTTATTTTCTAAGTCTCGAGCTGTGCCCCCATCATTGGTGAATGATTGGAACTCTTAGGAAACCTTGAAGAGGATACTAAACTTTAGGATTTTGGTTTTTATGTTTGATTTGATTTTGGACTTTGATTTTGATTTGGTTTGATTTTATTTTTATTGGATTTGGTTTAGATAGTGAACTCATAAAATCTAAGAGGTTGGATGTTGTCCTAGAGTAAATTTTTCCACAAGTTGATAATTTGACTAAGTGTGTATAGAAGGATTCATCTATACACATCTAGTAAAACAAGATGATTTTGATTTGTTTCAAGAGTATTTTCCCAAATTCTAGTATGAGGGATTTTTTTGAGATTTCCAAGAGTTCTTTGTGCGGTGGATTTTCATCTTGGTGTTTTGACGATGAATGAAGGTGTTTGATTTTTACCCTAAAAGACTTAGAGTGACCTTTGTTTACTAGACCTAGGTATTGAAGAACATGTTAATACTTCCTATGTGAGATACTCAAACCTCTAAAAAAGTTTTGATTTTGAAAGTAGTAAAATGAATACAAATTGGTATTGTTCCTTGATGCACGTTTGTAAAAGTTGAAGGTCAATCTTTCTCTAAATTCGTAAAGAATAGACAAACATTTCTTGCAAGCTTTTTGACTAAGACCTTTGGACTTTGGTTTTCAGATTTTGATCTTTCAAGAAATAATTTGGAAGAGCACATGTGTGGAGTCCAATTGTTTCTTATCTTTACTTAATGAGTTATTTTTACCAAAAACACTTTCTTAATTAGGTTTTTCAAACTAAATGTCTAATGTTCCAATTTCTTCTCATCCCACAAAGTCCATTATGTGGAAATCAAGGAAATTAAGGAAATAGTTCCCTAATGTTTACTTTAGTGGGAGAAAATTAAGATGTAAATTCAAATGCTTAGAAGCCTCTAAGGATAGAATCCCTAGGGAAAGAAATAACACTTGAATTTTGTCAAAGGTATTTGCTTCCTCTAAAAGGTTTGAAATTTGATGATCATGGTTGAATTTATTTTTTTTCAATGTTTTAGATCCAAGCAAATTTTTTTGATTCCAAGATAATGCACAACCCTATGGATAGTCAATAGACAATATTTTTTGAATCTCCACATGGATAAATCTAGCTGTGCTTATTCTTGGTGGATGATTAAAGGATTGACCACACTGGCTCCCCTCCATGGTACTTACTTCAATGGGTCATCCAAGCTTTAGTACCCATGAAACTCTCATGGCATACTTGTCATCTCTACCAAGAACTACAAAAATGTGGGGCGGCTTCAGAACGGTCATTCTTGCACTAATAAATAGATAAGGATTTGGGCTTCTAAAAACATTGGTTCTTAGTCAAGGTGATTGGGGACATGGCACCTTGTGAGCATCTAGCAAGCCACTAAAGGCCTTGATCAATCCTACTAGTGGCTATTATACTTTTTAAGGTAGTAACTCATTATGAAAGACACTGTACGACTAAGGCCTACATACCATTGGACTTGACAATTTATTCTTATCCTTTTATATACTAGCCTGAGTGAAAAACCAATTGGGGTCACCTTCAAGTTATCCTTTCATATGTGTCTCTTAGCCAGGCCCATCTAATGGTAAAAAAAAGTGAGCAATCACATCCATAGTTCAATCAAAAAAAAATTATGTGAACAAAGAGAGAACACGCGTGATATACTCCACTCACACTAGCAAGATTTTGTTCAATTTTAAGAATCCAAATTGAAGTGTGGAGGAAATATTTTATACAACTTAATATCACCAAAATACTTTTGATTCTCAAGACCATCGTGAGGTGCAAGAGAAGTGCATATGCCCTTTAAATGATATTACTTTGCACAAAAGATTACAAAGCATGAAAAGCACATGTTCATTTTAATCTCAAAGCAAGAATAGATTCCTTTTAAGCACCAAGATTGAAATATGAAAATTTATTGTTCAATTTTAAAACCCCAAAACAAACTCTAGTAAGTTCCTAAAGTTCTTTGGATCAACATGAAGGAGACATAGGGTGTCTTGATGCTTTGTGTCATCCCCAAAAGGAAAACACAAAATAAATGAAAAATAAAAGGTGAAAGATAAAGGAAAATCTTTTAGTTCAACATGGAGACATGAATGTCTCAATGCCTTGTGTCATACCAAAAATGAAAACACAAGAAAAAGAAAAAGAAATACTTTTGGGTCAACATGAAGGACACGTGAATGTCTTGATGCCTTGTGTCATCCCCAAAAGAGAAACACAAGAAAAAGAAAATGAAAAGAAAAAGAAAGCCTTTTGGGTCAACATGAAGGAGACATGGATGTCTCAATGCCTTACATGATCCCCAAAAGGAAGAAACAAGAAATTCTCTATCTAGGTTGCTTTTGGAGTTAGAATCATTTATGTAGCCTAACCTGACTGAACATTGTTTCTACAGTAGTTCAAGGAGGGAAATGAACTCACTTGCACACACTTGGATTTTAAGTTTATGAAAGGTTTAGTCTACACTTGGTTTTGATTCTTTAATCTTGCATTTTTATTTGTTTGTTTGATAGGGAGATCAAAACCAGAGATTTTGTGTTCATGATTCTTGTTCATCATAAAAATGCTCTAGAGAATTTTCCCAATAGGAGTTTCCATTTGTTGTACAATTTTCGTACACACAACCCACTAGAAGCAGGAACCCTCTTTTTTCTTTTGCATCTCTACCTCTTGGCTTGGTCAAATTTTGGTTTTTCTCTTCTTGGGATTAAGTCTAGACTGGGTTTGATGCAGACAATATTTTGAGGCTCCAAGGGAAATTCACCTATCTTGGAATTTGAAAATGGAGATTTTGAAGTGAATTTTCAATGTTATATGTAATATTTTTCACACCCATCGATAGAGGATGAAAAATTAGGTCAGTTTTCTTTTTGAACTTTTTGAAATTTCCTTCTAGAAAAAAAGTTATGAGGTTTAGGGGATTTCGACCCTTTAAGGAATTCGGGAATTTTCATTCCTGATGGAAAATCCTAAAATTTCCATGACCCCCTCAAAATCCCAAAATTTTCATTTTGGAAAATTCCAAGACCCCCTCAAAACCTAAAATTTTCCAAAATGGAAAAAAATTGATTTTTTCCAAAAATGGAAATTTTTTCTTGAAATGCAATTTTCTTCCAAAATGGAAATTTTTTCTTGAAATTTTAAAATGTTCCTGAAAATGAAATTCTTGAGATGGAAAAAAATTGAAAATAAAAATTTTTCCCAAAATGGAAAAATTTCTAAAAATGGAAAGTTTCCATAAAAATATGTAAGTTTTTTAAAAGGCCAAAATTTTATTCAAGTTTAATTTGGATTGGATTTTTAACATGTGAGCTACTAATGATGATATTATTTTTTTAGGATTAAATAAATATCAAAAGGGGAACTTGCATATGGATTCATGCCAAAAGGGAAATATGGAAGAGTTCAATTCAAATTTTAAAAGTGGGGTCTGCATATGAATCTCTGCCCAAACTATCTACAACTGGAAGGAGTTTCTAGAAGACATGTGAAGCCGATTTCATCATCCAATTAGAATTTTCATTAATGACAAGCTGGCATAATATTGTTTTCTCATTGTTTCATGATGTAACTACTTTTATGCAATTAGATGATCTACCATGAGCTCCCAAATTAAATGTAACAACTTGATGCTTCTAGAAGTGCAATTGCAGCCATTGGATGAATTAAATCCTAGCCATTGATTCAAAATATAATTTTCTATAAAAGGCCAATGCCTTCTCATTAGAAGAGCTTATTAGAAGCCAGAATTGGCTAAATTAGGAGTTAGATTCTGCAAGATAGTAGTTGTAGGAGAGCAAAGAGACCGGAAATTGTTATGTAATGCTAGAGAAGTTAATGCAATTGGATTGTTTATCTATCAAGCTTTGTGTTACACTTTGATAGTTTATGGTTTCTTATTCTTGATTCTCATATGTTAGATGTTAGATTTTAGCACTTTTGCAATATTGGTATAATTCTAATGATGTTGATCAATCTTCAGTCCATACTTTTAGAAATTTTCTAATTGTAATTTGTTGTGTAAAGTTAGTTTGGGCCTTATTTTGTGCTAAGTTCAACTATGGATGTTTGTTTACATTGCGCCAATTATTGGGTATGTGAATGAATGTTCAAAGTCTAAAAATATTTAGTTTCCTTAGAAGATTTCACCATTTATGTGGAGTTTTAGGCTTGTCCTTGATCAAACAGAGATTGGTTTCATTGGGGATCTATCCATCTACAGCATTCATCATTGTTGTGATTGATCTTAGTTTTTCACCTTAGAAATCTCTCTAAAACCCTTATCTCTTTTGCTATTTATTTTGAATCTTGGTTAGTTTTAGGATTAAAGCATCACCATATTGTTCCATCTAATGAAAGTATGCTTCCAACATTGTTCATTTGTAATGCCCCTTGTTATTACCAGCATTTTCACATTATCACTGAGTTGTTTATGCATTTTCAAGGCCTGACATTAGAGGCCTTGGGGTTATCTCTTCAGGCTTGCTGATAGAGATTTACCTTTCAAGAGAGATAGGATACTTATATCTTGTTTGAGTTGTTGTGCAAAAAACACCATCAATAATGTCTTGTGAAGGTGTTTTGAAGTGTTGTAACACATTTCTACACTTTTTTAGACTCTCCTTATTTTAATTCATCTAAATATCTCCTTTCTATCACTTATCAAGTCCTATTTCAAACTGTTGTAAAGTCTTGTAACAATCTTTCACACTTTTCTAGGCTTGCCACCACCAAATACACCTTTCCTATTGTGAATGGTGGATCTAAACCTGCACAAACACAAACAAACAACACAATATTAGTCCATTATGAAATTCAAACCATCATTCCCCATAAGATTCATTTGAAATGTGAAGAACAAGAAATAAAGTGAAGAACACAAATAAAGCTATCTAATCTTACTCAAAACACTCAAAATCTCAATCCCATGGGGCAATTGGTGTTATTTTGATGTGGAAAATAGCCCTTTCCCAATTCCTAGTCAAGTTTGGTGATGAACTTTGATGAAAATTGATGCTCCTTGATGAATTTTCTCCATAACCTAGCTATGAAATGATAAAAACTATGAAAATGGATGAAGTTGCTCAAAACATGAAGATAATGACTTTGCATAAGTTTTCCATCCAAAATTATTAAAAGAGCTCTCCATTTATAGGAGTGAAGGATAAAGGAATGTTCCAAAAGGATGAATGTGGCACAAAACATCAACCAATATCAAATTGCCACTTGTTAACATTTGAGTGGATAGAGGTGGAGCACATTTGGAAGAATGTACACATCAATGCTATTAGGTGGATATTTGAAATTGGAGATGTGACATGTTGGAGGGACAAGAAAGGAGATTTAATGCCACTTTGCTCAAGAAAAAAGGAGATGTAAGAAGCATTTAATGCCTTACTGGATGGACAAGTCCCTTGGGAGGGAATTTTCAAATTTGTGGAATATTCCAACTTGATGCCTTTTTGAATGAAAATAGAAGATTTAATAAATCAATTAAATTTATTTACCTGCACAAGTTACAAAATCTAGAGGATTTGAGGGATTAGTGTTAGGATTTTAAATCATGATTTGATTAATTTAGATGATAATTAGTTGATTTGACATTTTGACTTAGATTTTATAATTTAAATAAATCAAAATGAGAGGAATGATTAATATTATTTTAAATTAAATAAATTTTTATTTATTTAATTGAAACGAAGGATTTGGTACCCAAATCCTTCCTTGCTTTTTTAAGGTTTTTCACCTAAAAGGAGAAAGATGGACCAAAATGCATAATGTTTCAATCGAGATCAATGTAAGGATGTATGGGATATTGATGTCAAGTGTGTGTGGATGTGTTTGAATGCTTACAAATTTAAATAAGTGAATGTAAACTAATCTAATACAAGATGCTGAAAAACACAGTGTTGATTATGAATATGAACTAGAAACTTAAGCAAATGAAAACAAAAATTGATGAGACTAGTTAGAGTGCACCTAGAGGAAGATTACTATTGTTGGAAGGTTCTAGAATTTCCCAGAACTCACTATTAATAGCCACTAGGACTAATTCACCATGCATGGTGAATCAGTCCTGCTTCTAATTAAAAGTCCAAGAAAAAGGTTTTTGACTACCAAGAGCTAAATTCTAAAAAAAACACTTTTTCAAGCCTACAGGTGGGACTTATTCACCATGGGTGGAAAATTATTCCACCTACAAGAATCAAAAAATTCAAGAGTTGATTCTATGGATTTAGATCTACACTTCTGCTTTTTACAAGTGTTTGCTTCTTAAATTGTTAGATTCAAGCTTGAAAGTGATTTTTTGTTGACTCTTTGACTTGTTGAATGAAGAGAGGACTCTAACAACCTTGTAACTTTATCTTCAATGATTTTCAAGCTTCCAAAGGACCTAAATCTGCAAACATATGAGAAAGAGAAAGAGAAATTTTGATTGTTAAGGCATGGGGTTTGCCTTGGTCAAACCCCATTTAGGTAGTTAAACCAAAATGGTGAAAGAAATGAATGAAACATGCAATAATGGAATAGATCACCTTGCCATGATTATTGATCTTGAAATTCAGCAACAAAACATGTATAAGCTATCCTTGGATGTCTTAGGAAGCTAAACTAGTGTCTTGCAATGTGAAATCCATAACTTGCTTAACTTGAGATGGATGATAGATGATTGAGAGAAGAGGAGATTATGAAAGATAAGACTTATCAAAATAAGGTGAAAATCACATATTTTTACACAATTGTGACTTAGTTACCTATTCATACCTTATCACAGGCTGACGTTAAGTGTTTTTGAATAAAATACCGAAAGGAAATTTAAAATATTTTGAATTTGGAGCCAAGGGGGGCTCATTTGCCACCCATGATGAATGGGTGCCACATAGGGCCTAAAAATTTGTCTTGAAATATGTTTTATTTAATGTTGTTTGTCGAGATAATACTCAAAAATACACTTAATTAAGCATATTAGAGAATAAAGGGGTCAAATAAAGCATGAAAATAGGATAAATAGAGAAGATGTGCCTAGAAAAGTGCGAAAGCTTGTTACAAGATTTTAAAACACTTCAAAATAGGACTTGTTAATGAATAAAAAGGTGATTTTTAGGTGAATTGTAATTAATAGAGTCTAGAAGAATGTATAAATTTCTTACAACACCTTCACAAGACATCATTAAAAGAATTTTATTTAGTTTTCAAGGGTCCAAGACCTAGTCTGGATGCATAAAATTCCTCACAACACTACATTAAGGCCTCATTAAATCCAATTAATCATAAATTATTCTCATGTCAAGCAAAGCAAACGGTCTTTTTTCCTACAACACATTAGCCCCCACTTTAGTGAGAGGATGAACCTACTTCAAAATCACACTAAAGTAGACATTCAAGAGAGATTCTCATGTAGGTCAATCTCCAAAGATACAAAATCATGAAAAGGAAAGATGGAAAGAAAGATGAGGTGAAAAATACATAGAAATTTGGGTCGTCTGTGGGGTGAGAAGGCTAGAACATACTCACTTTGGGACCACAGAACTAGTTGTCTGCAAGGTGAGAAATCCCAAAATTTAAGATACATATGCTAGTTGGCATGCACTCACAAACACAAAGGTGGCTATGGAGAAAAGTCATGCCATGAGGTGGGATTCTCACTCAACCATATTAAAGTTATACCCATTGATAACTTTAACAAGGCACCACAAATGAAATGATTTTGATACTTACATACATTGTTAATGCAAAATAATGTTAAGAATTGTTCAAAGGAATTTTTCTTAATTCATGCAATGTCTCATCTTAGGGAACATCGTGTTCAATGTCTCTAAGAGAGGATAAGTGCAAATGATCTCATCCTAGGTAACATTGTACCTAATGCTTCTAAGAGAGGGAATTGTATGAAAAAGAAAATCGCACAATGAAATATGAGTGGTGATGTATGCCCCCACTTTAAAGTAGTTACAAGCACATATACTATGAGAAATTTCTTTAAAGTAGAAGAGAAAAAGGAAGACATGAGAGATTACTCAAAAATCCCTATGCTAAGTCATATGTCTTTGATAAGGTATGTCATGAAAAGGGGGAAGTATGTCATATGCGAGCCAACTTAAGGCATGTCATCCACATCCCAAGCTTGCTCTTATGTATTCATGAAAGGTTAAAAACTAGCCAAAGGAGGAAAACATAGGTGACACATGAGGACAAGGCTATCTAACCCCTTGCCCCCACTTAATACAGGACAAGGGTGAGCCGAAAGGATTGATGAAATGCATGCTAGAGTGAAAATAAATAGAAATTAGAGGAATTAGATGCTTCCACATTGGGAATCATACCAAACTCTTGAAAAGGTTGTATTTTATGACTCAAGGCATTGCATTCATTAGTGGAGTGTCCATGAACTCTATGATATGCACAGAATGAGGTTTTGGAGGAGAATTTCTTTCAAGTTATGTGAGGGAGAGTTATCAAGTTATCATGGAGAAGTCTAGACAAGATACCTTCTTGATAAAGAGGAAAAGTTGGTTGTGTGATTGGGGTGAAAGATACATTGTGTTTAGTTGTCATACCTATGCAATACTTTGTAGATTGCAATATTTTTTATTCTTCATCATAGGAGGATACAAAATCTAATGAGTTCAAATCATGATCATTTTGTGAGATGCTAGTTTGAATGTTGTGGGGAGGATGAGCTAGGGGTATGTTGTGTGAGACTAAATGAAGGTGGGTAAAGGATGAGAGGGTTATGAGAATGTCCCATGGGATATGTATGGGGTTCATTGATCAAAGGAGATCGAATGAACACTTGTGTATTCATATCCTCAATGGTCTTGTTTGGATGTATCTCTAAGTGAGGGAAATCAAGAACCACTTGTTTTCCATAGTCCAAGGCCATGATATTCTCCCTACGAGGAGAGTTTTTAGGAGAACAACAAGCCACATGTGCTTGAAAAGTAAGGCTTTGTTCTTCCACAATAACTTCATTTCCAATAGGGGAATGATCAATGATGGGATTATGAGGAGGAGACTAATGAATGTCCATAGGCTCATTCTCTTGTCCCATGTTATCTACCCTACAAGGAGATCTTGTAATATGTTCATCCAAGTTTGAGGTTTGTAAAGTAGCTTCATCACAAGTGGAGGAGGTATCAAGAGAAGAACTAGTATGTTTTGCAAATAAATATTCCCATAGGATAGGGACATTAGGGAAACGAAGGTAAAGGGTGTCATGATTCTTAATAGGGGTGTCTTCTAATACCAACCTATCCTCTTAACATCGAAGAGGGATATTAGGAGATGAAAAATTTTGATTGCCATGACCATGGAAACTTGGTAAGGTGATGTTGAGGAATGTGTCTAGGATTGAATGTTCTTGTTGTGTGAGGTCATCCAAAGGGGAATAAGGAGATGGACAATCAAGACTTTTAAAGCTTGTGACTTCTTGCACCAAAATACCTTCATCACTAATAGGAGAGGTATCAGAAGAAAAACAAGTATGTGTGTTATGATTGTCTGCATTCCCATTCTCACCAATGGGTAATGTAAGATTAAGAATTGTATGAATGGATTGTTTCTTAAAGTCCCTATTATGGTGTTTAAAAAAAAACTCACAAAAGGGGATATTATACTTAAAAAATCCATGTTTAATCCAAGCAAGAACATATCTTTTGAAAGAAAACATGCTAAAATGAAAGAAAGTACAATATAATGTAATTTGTAGTGTTTAAGTGTTTGTTTATACAATGCAACAATTTGAGAAGGAAATGTTGTAAATGCAAAAAGTGAAATTAAACAATGCATGAAATGAGCTAATTGAAGAAATATTTAGCAAAATGCATGCTATAGAATTGCAACTAGTTGATATATATAGGTTAAGGCACCAAACAGAAGCCTAAAAACAAATTTTTGAGTTTTGTGAAATGTTGTTTTAGGGGTCAAAAGGGACCGATTCGCCTAGTATGGACTTTTTTCAGAGTTTTCAAAAAACATTGACTTATGTTGATGCTTTATAACTGCTATGATGCATACCTAACTAAAAAATGCAGAATTTTAGAGCTTTTCAATGATTAAAGATGCAAGAATGCAACCTATTATGCACTTTGTATGAATGGAAAGTTTAAAACCTAGCATGCAAATGAATCACGCAAACCCTAATGCAAGATAGATCTATGAAAATGAAAGTACTCCAAATCAAATAAGAAAGCATTTGAAAAGTAGGTTCACCAAAATGAAATGAAGTATTTTGGTACCCAAATCCTTGTTCTTTTAAGGTTTTTCACCTAAAAGGGGAAAGATAGAACAAAATGCACAATGTTTCAATCAAGATTAATATAAGGATGGATGGGATATTGATGTCGAGTGTGTGTGGATGTATTTTAATGCTTACAAATGTAAATAAGTGAATGTAAACTAATCTAATACAAGATGTTGAAAAACATAGTGTTGATTAAGAATATGAAATAGAAACTTAAACAAATGAAAACAAAAATTGATGAGACTAATCAGAGTGCACTTGGAGGCAGATTACTATTGTTGGAAGGTTTTGGAATGTCCTAGAACTAATTTTTAATGGCCACTAGGACTGATTGGCCATGCATGGTGAATTAGTTATGATTCTAATGAAAAGTTCAAGAAACAAGTTTCTAATTGTCAGGAGCTAAATTTTAACAAAATCACTTTCAGGCCTATAGGTGGGACTCATTTGCAATGGTTGGTGAATTAGGGCACCTACAAGAATCAAAAAATTCATTAGTTGATTTTGTGGATCTAGATCTATACTTCTACTTTCTACGGGTGTTTGCTTCTAAAACTATCAGATTCGGGTTTGAAAGTGACTTTTTGTTGATTTTTTTACTTGTTGAATGAAGAGAGGACTCTAACAACCTTGTAACTTGATCTTCAATGATTTTCAAGCTTCCAAAAGACCTAAATATGCAAACACACAAGAAGAGAAAGAAAAATGTTGGTTGTTAAGGCATGGTGGTTTGCCTTAGCCAAACCCCATTTAGGTAATTAAACCAAAATAGTGAAAGAAAGGAATGAAACATGCAATAATGGAATAGATCACCTTGCAATGATGATTGATCTTGAGAGTCTATGACAAAACATGTATAATCTATCCTTGGGTGTCTTAGGAAGCTAAATTAATGTCTTACAATGTGAAAGCCCTAACTTGCTTAACTGGAGATGGATGATAGATGATTGAGAGATGAGGAGATTATGAAAGATAAGATATATCAAAATAAGGTGAAAATCACATATTTATACACTCTTGTGCATTAGT
Organism: Sequoia sempervirens; assembly: GCA_007258455.2. Classification (NCBI taxonomy): domain Eukaryota; kingdom Viridiplantae; phylum Streptophyta; class Pinopsida; order Cupressales; family Cupressaceae; genus Sequoia; species Sequoia sempervirens. Next base: position 590,813,835 of record VDFB02271358.1, read on the forward strand.
TACCCATGCATGTACCTCATCACAGGTTGACATCAAGTGTTTTTGAATAAAATCCTAAAAGGAAATTTAAAATATTTTGAACTTGGGGCCAAGGGGGACTCATTTGCTACCCATGGAGAATGGGTCCCACCTAGGACCTAAAAATGTGTGTTGGGAAATATGTTGTATTTAATGTTGTTTGTTGGGATAATACTCAAAAATACACTTAATTAATCATATGAAAGCATAAAGGTTCAAATAAAGCATGAAAAAGGGATAAATATTGAAGATGTGCCTAAAAAATTGTGAAATCTTGTTACAAGATTTAACATCACTTCAAAATAGGACTTGTTGATGAATACAAAGGTGATTTTTAGCTGAATTGTAATTAATAGAGTTTAGAAGAATGTAGAAATGTCTTACAACACCTTCACAACACCTTCACAAGACATCATTAAAATCATTTTATTTAGTTTGCAAGGGTCCAAGACCTAGTTTGGATGCATAAAATGCCTCAAAATGCTAGATTAAGGCCTCATCAAATCTAATTAATCATGAATTATTCTCATGTCAAGCAAAGGGTCCTTTTTTCTATGACACATTAATTAAAGAGGATGATGTTAGACTTAAATTAAATAAACATTAATTTATTTAATTTAAAAGGAATGACTTTAGAACTTAATTAAATAAAATGATTTATTTAATTAATAGAAGGTAATGATTTAATAAAATAAAGTGGATTTATTTAATTAAAATATGAAATATGATGAATTAATTAAAAAGGGATTATTTAATGAACTAGTTAGTAAAGAAGTGATTCAGGATGAGCTAGTGTTAGTAAATTAGGATCAAGTGCATTGGATCAATTAGTATATTTTATGTGTATGCACTTATGCTTTATTTGGCCCTTTATGCACTTATAGGCCTTAATTAAGTGTGTTTTTGAATACAAACCCAAAAAATAGCATTAAATATGACTTAATTCTCGACACCCACTTGCATGCCTTGAGTGGAACTCATTTGCCATGGGTGGTGAATGAGTCCCTCTTGGCACAAAATTCAAAATAATTTCAAATTTCCTTTGGGTTTTTATTCATTAATACCTTATGTTGGCCTATGATGCATTTTTGGGTAATTAAGGCATAAGTGTGTATAAATAAGTTTTTTTCCATCCATTTTAACCCCGAATAATCATATTCACTTAAGCATCTCATACATTCATTCAAGCATTCAAGCATTATAACATCATTGAATCAAGCATCTTGGAGCAGCCATTGACATATTTTCAAACTTCAACAAGGATTTGGTGATTTTAGGACACTTTCATGTTCTTTATTCATCATTCCTTTCTTATTGTATTTCATTTCTTTATCAATGGTTTGATTACCAAAGTGGTATTTCACCAAGGAAAATCCCTATACTCTAACCCTTAACCATTTTTCCCCTCTTTGCATGTGTGTTTGCAGGTCTTGTAGGAAAATTTTTCAAAGAAATAGGTGTTGAAAAGTGGTCAAGTCATCAAATCTATTCAAGTTGACCAACCCTAATGCAAGCTTGGAGACAACATTCAGCCTATTTTTTGTAGATTTGGTTCCATCAACCCAACAAGAAGACAAGTGCAGATCCATACCCATATAGTTGACCCCTGAATTTGTAGAATTTTGGAGGACCAATTTGCCATCAGTGGTGAATGAGTCCACTTCCAGGCTAAAAAAGGTGATTTCATTAGTTTTCAGTTCCCGACACTCAAAAACCAATTTCAACAAAGTTTACCAAAATGACTGATTCACCATCAGTAGCGAATGAGTCCCATTGGTCATCAATATTGATTTTTGTAACATTCTAGAATCTTCCAACATTAGCATTCCATCTCTAGGTTCACTCTGTTTAGTTTCATTAAGTAACATTTTCATTTGTTTATGTTTATAATTCATTTTTTCATATCACACTATGTTTTCAAACACTTCATATTTCTTAGGTTTTGCATAAATAATAAATCAATTTTATTAGTTTATTTCATTTAGCCATACTTTCATTGTATTTTCATTAGTTCGAGTGAACCACCTAGATTTTGGGTGTGTGATCTCTCTTCCATTTAGGTGAAAAACCCTAATTGGGAAAAAGAGAGTCAGCATTTCACACCCCTCAAATCTATGGTTCACTCTCTAAGAAGAAGAACATCCAGGTTGGGGGGAAATTGAAGATCATTGTGCCAAAATCATGAAGCCTTAGATATTCTCTAGAATGCATGTTGTTATGAGGGGGATCTTGATAGCCTATCCCTTTTGTTTTTTCATCATTTGGTATTTATTCTAGAAGTTGATGAATTTCATGTTCTCTTGTTGTGTCACATCCTTGTTTACTCAAGATTGTGAAACCTTTTCCATATTTATTTTCAAGGTTGATGGGAGTGTTTGTTACTATCTTATCATAAAATGGTTGAGTGTTTCCTTGCCTAGGGGAACTAGGTTCACCTTGTGTAGGGAGCTTAGATTCAACTTTTGTTTTAGGATGTAAGTAACCAAACATCTCAAGAGGTGGTATGGTAGGAAGATTTGGCTGGTTCATGGATGGATAAAAGGATGCATTAGCTTCAAGGTTATCAAGATGATCAACATATTAATGTTCTCATCGTCTTCTCCAATGACATCATCATAAGGACACACCTTAGGATTTGAAGGAGCATGAATGAGTTCAATGTCATTAGGATCAATTCCAAAGGCACCACTTGACACATCCACTAAGGACTTTAATGGCATTCAAATCTTATTAAAACACATATCCATGATCTAAATTGTAGATTGCACAATATGCAATGAATTGAAAAACAAATATGGAAACTAAAGCAGAAAGGTAACAACATAAAATAAAAATTCTAAAAAATGAACTAGAAATGATAGAAAATACAGCACCAAATTTGCAAAGGGAATGATTCTCCCTAAGTGGAAAATGAGTCCTAGTATTGATTTTTTTGAAAATTTTCAGAATTTGTAAAATAAATTTTGTGCATTTTATATTTTCTAATGCAAATATGATGTGAAAATATAGAATTTTGGTGATTTTTAATGAGATTAAGGGCAATAATGCAAGCTATATGAGCTTTTTACTAATGCAAATTTTGAAACCCTAGCATGCAAATTAAATAATGAAAAATGTAATTCAATGTTAATGTAAGCTATTCCTAAGATGTAAATGCACTCCAAATTAGAAATATGATGCTCTAAATATAGGTTCACCAAAATGAACCAAAAAATTTTGTATGTGGGGCTCTCTTACACTTCTAGGGTTTTAGACCTAAAATGAGAGATATAAAAATCTTAATGGTTCACTCAAGAACAAACCCTTGATATTTCAATGCAAATGAGATTGAATTTTTTTAAAGAGGATTGTCCTGAAGCCTGAAAACTGATAAAGGGGTTCATCACCAAGTGTAAACTTCGAAAATGCAAAATGTTTGAAAACACACTATGATATGTAAAAAGACCTAGAAATGCAAATAGATTGTAATAGAAAACTATGAGATTTATAATGTGCACCTAGAAATTGGAGAAATATGGAATGGAGCTTTGGAATCCTGAAATTGTTGCTTTTTAGGCCAACAGGGATTCATACACCTAGCTAGGCAACTTAGTCCTGCCTTGGGTGAATAGTGTTAGAATACATTTTAGACAAATGGGTACTCAAATCTACAAAAATCTCTATCAAAATCCTATAATGGACTCATTCACCACTAATGGGGAATCAGTCCACCTTTAGATTTCTAGAAATTCAAAAGTGGAATTTGTAGCTCTCGATCTACTCTTCTGCTCCTGATTTAGATCTAGGTCCAAAACTATCAAATTCAACCTATAGGTGTTCTCCAACCTTCTCATAGGACTTTGACAACTTTGAATGATTTTGACAACTTGATGGAAAATTTTCCAATCTTTCTCTTTGAAAAATTTGCAACCTAAACCTACAAATCACATGCAAAGAGAGGGAAAAATTGTTATGGGGTTAATGAATAGCGGTTTTCCTTGGTCAAACCCTGTGTTGGTAATTAAACCCTTGAAATGAAATGAAAAATGGAAAGAGAATGATGAATGAAAAAAAGGCAATGCTTCAACTCACCAAATCCTTAAAGTAGAATGTTGCAAACATGCAAGTAATGGCTCAAATGGATGTAGACTTGAAAATTCTTGAAATTCTTAGAATGCTTGATAGATTGATTGGGGGGAATGAGTAGAAAAACCTTATATTTATACTTAATTATGCAATAATTTTTGAAAATACATCATCACAAGTTGATCTTAGATCTTAGAAAATAAAAACCCACCAAAATTTTGAATTAACTTTGAATTTTGAGTTAAAGGGGACTCATTCACCACTATGGACAAATGGGTCCCACCTAAGGGGACTCATTCACCCATAATGGAAAATGGGTCCCACCTTAGGCATTTAAAGTGGGTTTCAAGATTTAAATGTTTTAAATGATGTTTATTGGGTTTATTCTCAAAAGTACTCATAAGGCCTGTAGATGCAAAATGGGGTCAATTAAAGCATAAGAAAGCCCAATTATTAATGAAAATCCTAGAAAAGTGTAAAATTTTGTTACAACAATTTACAACACTTTGAAATATGGTTCAGTAAAAAATAAAAATAGGTTATTTAGGTGAAATACATTAAAAAGACCCTAGAAAAGTGTGAAAGTGAGTTACAGCACTTCACAACACTTACATAAGGTACCACTTGAATCCTTATTAGTTCACAAGGGCCCAAGACCTAATGTTAATGTGTTAACCACATTACAACACTAAATCAAGGCAAAACTAAGTGTGAAAATTTCCAAAGATCAATTTTTCTACACTACAACAATAAATGTTTCACATTGCTATAAATTTAACTTTCATAATCCCACTCAAATTTAATTTTACCATTAAAGTGAAAATTTAATATATAAACCCACCTTTATCCTAAAAAATTTTACTTCTTTATAGGGAAAAATAGAGTTTAATCTTCCATATTGAAAGAATAAATATTTATTCAATGGTCATTGTAGGTTGGTAGGTCTCAGATCTCATTGTAGAGTGTGGAGGATTTTAGAACATGAAAACATAAATTAAAATTTATGAAGGTTTATAAAAAATATTTCTTTCAACCTTTTTGACCAAAACCTTTCTCCTAGCATATGGTTCTATTGGGGGGTTGGCCCCACTTTCCCCACAATTATAACTAGATTTGATATGTTGTGGGGTGGAAATACACTTCAACGTTTGGAAAGATAGAAATTTTGTTATTTTTTGCACAGCCAGATTAATAAGCATGTTTTTCTTTTTCTAAAGCTACTATATTCTCTAATGTGATACTGCAAATTCAAGTGAAAGCCAAAAAATTTTCACTCAAAGTGGCTCACCTTCAAGAGCTCCTAGATCATTGGTGGAATTCCCTCTGCAATGTTTCTTGTGTCCCTCCTTTTGATTCCTCATGGGTTCATTCACCCTCTTCATGGCATCGTTAGGGTAGGAGTGGCTCTATCAAGGATTCTTAGGCAGCCCATCCCCATCCCCCTGCCCAAGCTCAACATCGCAATAGTTTTTGGTCATATAGACATTCACCTTCCCCTCCTTGGGCTACTTTGGAGTGGACTTTGGGAAGGGCTTCTCATAGTGGTGCCTCTGGGTGGCCCTGTGGTAGAGCTCCTAGTTGGCCACCTACTAACTTTTCCAAGTGGTTCCCACATTTGAACCTTGTGATTTCTCCCACTTGGTAGGAAGTGTAACACCCCACCGTGTGAACCCCAAAGGACTACAACACAATAATTACTGCACAATTTTTTTTCTTAAAAGTATTGCAAACATGTAATACATGTAAACACATTAAGTCATGACATGAATTTCATTTAAGTAGATTCATTAGCACATACATCCCTTGCGGTACACGAGGAGTCATTACGCGACTTAGATCAACACAACGACAATAAAGAATAAAATCCAAAAATATAATCCATAACAAATTAAACATTAACAATATAACACATACATGATAATCATTGTTAAGAAACCATCTGTGTACACAAATACATCATATACATGATTCCACAGCACATTGAATAACAACTGCCATGGCCAACAGCCACACAAGGTTTAACATTACATTACAGTACAATGTTCTAGAGGTACAATGATACAAAAGTGTTTCCAATCATGAACGGAAACCATACAACAAGATAACATGAAGCAAAAGTATAGAGGAATACACAATCTTCTAACTGGCTCCAAGACAGAAACAACTCTGGAGTCACCGCAATAGCACCAATCCACACCTCTCGATCCTCGACTGGGGACCCAATGGGGTCCTTAGCATGTTCCACCTGACCACGTGAGTCTGAAGACCCACCCCCCGTGCTAAGGAGATGACAAGAAAGAGACCTCAACCAAGAACATCCAAACCGGGAACCACGAGACTCAACATCCTACAAAAGTATCATAAAACTCAAGGATTACAATGACATAATCAACAACATCCAAGAGTCGTCAAAATAACTTAAAATCATAAATCTCTTCACATAAATCAAAGCAATGACCAGTAAACAAGTAACCAAAGGATGATCATGAAACACTTCCAAATCAACTAAATTACTAAACATAATACAATTCTAAATTGCAATTAAACAATACAATAACATCATATCACAGTACCAAAAGAGTACAAGGTCATAAAGCAAATATCAATGAGATCATACAAGACCACAAAGTACACCAAAGATGTATCAAGGCAATACTCCATAAATCAATAGAAGTCCATTTAACAACAATCTAAACCAACTCCCATAACATACTTCCAGAGGAACACAATAAAGTAAAACACCTGGGCAACTAAGGGAGAGTGTCATCGCATGGCTTAACATGGATTCTCCAGGCTACCTATTGCAAGGTACCGCCTCTGTCTACTAACGAATTATCCAGGCAACCAAGCACTAGGAAGCGCCTCCATCTATGGTTATCTAGGCTACCTATCTCAAGGAACCGCCCCATAGGGTTGCTCATGCGGAACCGTTAACCTTTCATGAAGACAAGGCAACGATCTTGCCAACCACAGCCTTCTCAATCCCCTTTAGCCTATGATACCACTAAAAGGCGGATGAGGCATCAATTATCTTTTTAATCACCCCCTAGTTAATTACTTAGGTTTTCACTTATTAATCACACTCTAACAAGTGCTATCCCGGAGCCCCTTTGTCCACCGACCACCCACTTAGAGCCACTCTCCCTAGAGACCCAACAACATCAAACCAAAAACAACCAAGGGTTGTACCATCATAATTTGAACAAAGAATCACAACATAAAAGCATGCGAGGCATTACCCATCTCGCTATAAATACATTTTCAAAATCTCAATGATTCTCGTACAACCCCTTCAAAATCATCAAACCAAAACACTTGCCACATCAAGGGCACATAAAAGGAGAGACATTGACCAACAATAAAAAAAACAAGCCTCTGGAAGACTCTCAAAAGTTTACACTAGGGTTTCCCCATCAACGAACTAACAACAATAAATGCAAGTCCTTAAAGAACTATTTTCAATTCAAATATAATGAGTGAATACATTTAAAATAAGATCAACAACTCCATCCAGACTACATAATCAACTTCGATACAAAATAAATCAGAAATTCAAGAAGATCAACTATCCACAACTCATAGACAAAACACGAGTTCCCAATTACATTGCAACACAAATTAAATGACAAAGGATTCCTTGAATCAAAATTAACCTCCAAAAGCATTCACACCAATACGGAAACATCCAAAAAAAATCCTTCAACAACAGAGGCAAAAGCATGCAACCAGGCATCCAAGGGAGACCTCAATTTCCTCCTCACAAGATACCCGTATAGGTAGTAAATAAATGACGTTTGATAAAAATAAAAAATAAAAATCAACAAACATGACAACAATGTAATTAAATGTTTCACCCAAGTAATAAAAGTGGGAAGACTACATTCAAAAAGAAGCATAAACTTATCACAACCAAGCATTGCATTAATATCCAAAATACTCCACCACAAAATCAATTAATAAAACCCCCACAACTCAAAACAAACCAAGAATTCACCATGTAAGGTTAAATGAATATCAACACAATTTAACTTAAAGATGATCCCCAACTCACGTCAACACAAGAAGAGTCACAATGAAAGAGTATGTCAAATCACTCATAAAACGACATGAACCCAATGGAATGAAAATACTTCCAAAGCCAAGCAGTTCCAAAGAGAATACCACAAATAGGATACACCAAATTACCCTTAAATGAACAATGACCAATCAAATACAATTTATCCATTTGTTCAAAAAGAATTACTTTAAAATAAATAAGGGAACTCTAAAATCACATATCGTAATTATCTCAAGGCATATTTTTACATTCCATAATATTCCTTATCATTAATCTCATAACTAAATTAAAAGATTATTTCCCTCGAATAATAATATTTGAGATAATCTTAATACTATTTCCTAGTTATTTAGCTTACACACTAATCTTACCATTCCACTCTAAAGGTTATAAAATAACAATATTCACCTACAAATTAACAAAGAACAAACCATAATAATTGTGATAATAATAATATCCTAAATTTCTTATTCTTCTTAGACAATTTGCTAATCATTTATTAATGGAAATAACCTTCATTCAATTTTCAGTGTCAAAGAAACTTAACTTTGTTTATCTATATTTAAGTAACCATTTTCAACCTAAATATAGTCTTATTTACTTTATTAGTCCCAATTTAGGTTCACTATTTTCTACAATGATTAAATAAGCACAAAGACTTACTTGATTGTATAAATAACAAGATTAACTATTTATAAGGTCAATCTAATTGATGGAAAATGCTATTAGTTTCAAATACAATGATTAATATTTGCACTTGTCAGGAGGATATAATGATTATTCCCAGTGTCCCGAACAAAGAGAAAAGGTTTCAAGGACACTCATGATAAAGAGGATATGATTGATGTTCAAACATAGGACTCAACATCGGAGAACAACATCACCTATTTACATCGTATAAAGGAGACTTAACAATTAAGTTATCCTCAATAAGAAACTACTAAAGAGTAATCCCTAGCCAAGCAACTTCCAAAACATTTATAAAATAAATAAATATGTTTGGCCACATGACCTATCGTCACTTTCCTACAATTTAAATTCAATAATCTATATCTACTCAATATGGGAAAGCATCTATAGATATTTATATTCGCATTTGTGGTTATTGAACACATTTCCACACGATAAAGATTGATATGATAGTATTCTTAAGATTCATGTATTGAAGAGATACGTACTATAATTACATTATGATATTTGACCCAAAAGAATGATATTATGGAAATAGTCATTCAAATGAAGGAGAGAGATTATTTAAACTTTTAAACTTCCTATGACAGGACAGCAAAGAAATTAGAGGGATCATTTGATTCTATACACCCTACCATGTTCAAGTGCGGCGACAGGTTACAACAAAATCAGAGAGATTATTAAATTTTTACACCCTTGCAAGTCTAAAAGTTGCAGCTGTGGCGGGTTGCCAAAGGTTTCAGGGAGACTATTTAATTCTGTACAATGTCTCAACTCTAAATGTCGTAATAGTGATAGGTTGCCAAGTATATCAGAAAGTGAATATTGGAATTTGGAAATATCGCCATCTACTTGCATTATTATCAAAACTCACACGTTATCCACAAAACAGTCGGGAAGGAGAAAGGTGAGGTGCAAATACGTGAATTAAGAGAAGGAGAATTAATGTACAACCTTTCCTTTTAAAACACATTTCTTTTTGCTGGCGAGTTTTCCAGAGATGCGCTCAAGTTTGAAGTTTGAAAATTAATCTTCACCAAAATTGACAATATTTATTTTTAAGTGCAACAACTGCGATAGATATCTAGCAGAATCAAGCAGGTTATTTAAACTTTAATGCTAATGATAAAAGAAAGTAAAAGCATAGATTCTATTCCTAATTCGGATGCTGACTCTGTCTCTCTTTACCCACAAACAAATTTATCGAAATTAATTTTACAGGATTTTGAATGCAAGCTACAATGATGGACACAACATAGGCGCAGCAGCAGGGTAAAATCGTAGCAGGGAAAAAAATGAATTCACGGTAAGGGGAATCGAGGAAGATGCAAAAATTGTCTATCTCAATATGGAAAACTTTAGGCATCATGAAGGTAGCAGAATCATAGCATAAAGAAGAGAATCGACATAATACGTTTCCCCATGAAAGTCATAAAGCATTGTAATCTTTGAAACAAGAGATAAAACACCCCGCCCCCTTTTACTTCGTAATAGGTCATCAAATATATACATAACAAGATATCAATAGTAACATATGCCACAAGGAAATTACATCAGAATTCCAAAAAATTGATATCAAACAGAGTAGCAACTATAACGGTGAAAAGATATCTTAATACCAAAACTAGGTTATCACGTAAAATCTAGGTAGAAATAGAGAGTTTCGATTTCCCTTAAACTAACTTGCAGATTTGGTGGTTGCTAATCCACATTGATGGATGTCAACATACATACCTAGAGTCAGAAAACCAAGAATGGTGGAAGATCTCCTAGGTGTGTCCCCTTTTCTCTCAACTCCAACGGTCCTCATGCCATCATTATTGCCCCTCTTCAACAGCATGTAACCCTCGTTCCTTTTCCTCAAATCCTGAATGTTGTCATGAAGTTCCACAGCTACACACCTGATAGCTTTTTCCCTTTCTTCGATTGTGCAAAATTGAAAACATGTCCCTTTTTTTTTGACCCTCATGCTAGAGATACAAATATACTACTGAAGGTGCCCCTTCAATTCCTAACTGAATGTCTTCGCACATTCCCCATAACCGAATCTTGAAATTCAAATAATATTTCTTTGCATGTTTATTATTTATTTCACAAAGAAATAATAATAAAAATCTTATTTTTATTGCATATGAAGTATTTTATCCTCCGAAAATAATAATAAGGAAGTCATTTAATTTTGTTTATTGTACTATTTTTCATTACTTCCACAATCATTTATTTATTTATTTATTTAATTATAATATTCAAGTTTGATTTATTTAATTCATTTTAACCATTAATAATATTTTATTTGACAAAACACAGAAGTATTATAACTTTTATTTTATTTAATACCTCAAAACACAAACCGAATAAATTGAATCAATTCAAATCATGCCAATCAATACTAACTTTACAAGTGAGTCAAAGGCAACACAAGGGCATCACAGACGGAGGGGCACTACATCCTCCCCCCCAAGGCATCGACTTACTCCTGGAAGTTGAGCTCAAGCATAAACATGGTAACACAACAATACCAATGATCATAAGCACATTAACACCATAAATTAAAACATCAATTAAACATCATCAAGTAAGCAACGAAAATTAAACAAACCAAAATAAGGAAATGATACCAAAATGATAATAGTGTAGGGTTGCAACCAGACTAATTTTCCAATCACAAGGGCGGGGTGGACAACTAAGTTAGGGAAACTTCCTTGCCAGCTCCTATGTTCAACGTCAAACCCATTGGGTGTATATAATGCTCGCTCTGTCCTGACAATGCAGGTGGAATTGAGACTTAGTTCCTACAATTCTTGCATGCAAACAAACATTGTGCACAATACATATATATCACAAATACATCATGAGAGGAATTCCCAGCATAGTAGGACACTCACGAGCGAGTGATACCACATTGTCCCTCCCACCAAACCGCACATAATAGTCAAAACAATTCTAGTATCTCATAAACAGTTTGCTTCTTATTAGTTAAGCAATATTCGCATAAGGATGCTAACCATAACCTAATTCATCTACTATATCAAAATGAATTACTACTTGAAATTATAAGTATCTATACCTACATATTATGATTGCATTACCTTCATCGCTATGTTTCTCAAGCCAACTTCTTGTAAATCAAAAGCTACCATGGAACATTGCACATTAGTACCAATAATTCAAGTTACATCTTAACCTTAAGATACTATATTCTGCTAAAAATCATAGAATAATTCTCCACAAAACCTCACATTTTCGTTAAAACTCATAATTTTCACACAAAGAACTCCACTTTAACCCTTATTCAACACCAAATCTCACATCAATTTCAATAAAAAGGGTAAAATTTTACACCTTCACAAATCCAAGAAAACATAATTCATCACTTAAGGACAACAAAATTGCAGATTCCACACACACTTGACATATTCACACACATAAAACACATCACCAAGAAACACATCACACTAAAACTCAAGGGTTCATAGAGCATCCCGACAAGAACGATATTGGTGCATTTCACACTACACCGAGGGTCCTATCCTTTCCCATTAGTTTCCTGCACCATCGACCCGACACCGGTTAACAGAAGAAACTCAGGTTCACAACAATGACAAAAGAAGAGTGAAACTCAAGACTCGCGGGTCTAAGCACAAGCTTACATAATGAGCACACATAGTGCCCAGTGTATGAACCTAGGCTCTGATACCATGATGTAATGCCCCGCCGTGTGAACCCCAAAGGACTACAACACAATAATTACTGCACAATTTCTTTTTTTCTTAAAAGTATTGCAAACATACATGTAAACACATTAAGTCATGACATGAATTTCATTTAAGTAGATTCATTAGCACATACATCCCTTGGGGTACACAAGGAGTCATTACGCGACTTAAATCCACACAACAACAATAAAGAATAAAATCCAAAAATATAATCCATAACAAATTAAACATTAACAATATAACACATACATGATCATCATTGTTAAGAAACCATCTGTGTACGCAAATACATCATATACATGATTCCACAACACATTGAATAACAACTGCCATCGCCAATAGCCACACAAGGTTTAACATTACATTACAGTACAATGTTCTAGAGGTACAATGATACAAAAGTGTTTCCAATCATGAACGGAAACCATACAACAAGATAACATGAAGCAAAAGTATAGAGGAATACACAATCTTATAACTGGCTCCAAGATAGAAACAACTCTGGAGTCACCGCAACAACACCAATCCGCACCTCTCGATCCTCGACTGGGGACCCTGGGGTGCTTAGCACGTTCCACCCAACCACTTGAGTCCGACAACCCACCCCCTGTGCTAAGGAGCTGACAAGAAAGAGACCTCAACCAAGAACATCCAAACCAGGAACCACGAGACTCAACGTCATACAAAAGTATCATAAAACTCAAGGATTACAATGACATAATCAACAACATTCAAGAGTCATCAAAATAACTTAAAATCATAAATCTCTTCACATAAATCAAAGCAATGACCAGTAAACAAGTAACCAAAGGATGATCATGAAACACTTCCAAATCAACTGAATTACTAAACATAATACAATTCCAAATTACAATTAAACAATACAATAACATCATATCACAGTACCAAAAGAGTACAAGGTCCTAAGTCAAATATCAATGAGATCATACAAGACCACAAAGTACACCAAAGATGTATCAAGGCAATACTCCATAAATCAATAGAAGTCCATTTAACAACAATCTAAACCAACTCCCATAACATACTTCCAGAGGAACACAATAAAGTAAAACACCTGGGCAACTAGGGGAGAGTGTCATCGCATGGCTTAACATGGATTCTCCAGGCTACCTATTGCAAGGTACCGCCTCCGTCTACCGACGAATTATCCAAGCAACCAAGCAGTAGGAACCACCTCCATCTATGGTTATCCAGGCTACCTATCTCAAGGAACCGCCCCATAGGGTTTCTCATGCGGAACCGTTAACCTTTCATGAAGACAAGGCAACGATCTTACCAACCACGGCCTTCTCAATCCCCTTTAGCCTGTGATAGCACTAAAAGGCAGATGAGGCATCAATTATCTTTTTAATGTGATTCTACCCACCCCCTAGTTAATTACTTAGGTTTTCACTTATTAATCACACTCTAACGAGGGATATCATGGCGCCCCTTTGTGCACTGACCACCCACTTAGAGCCACTCTCCCTAGAGACCCAACAACATCAAACCAAAAACAACCAAGGGTTGTACCATCATAATTTGAACAAAGAATCACAACATAAAAGCATGCGAGGCATTACCCATCTCGCTATAAATACATAATCAAAATCTCAATGATTCTCGTACAACCCTTTCAAAATCATCAAACCAAAACACTTGCCACATCAAGGGCACATAAAAGGAGAGACATTGACCAACAATAAAACAAACAAGCCTCTGGAAGACTCTCAAAAGTTTACACTAGGGTTTCCCCATCAACAAACTAACAACAATAAATGCAAGTCCTTAAATAACTATTTTCAATTCAAATGTAATGAGTGAATACATTTAAAATAATATCAACAACTCCATCCAAACAACATAATCAACTTCGATACAAAATAAATCAGAAATTCAAGAAGATCAACTATCCACAACTCATAGACAAAACACGAGTTCCCAATTACATTGCAACACAAATTAAATGACAAAGGATTCCTTGAATCAAAATTAATCTCCAAAAGCATTCACACCAACACGGAAACATCCAAAAACAATCCTTCAGCAACAGAGGCAAAAGCATGCAACCAGGCATCCAAGGGAGACCTCAATTTCCTCCTCACAAGATACCCGTATAGGTAGTAAATAAATGACCTTTGATTAAAAATAAAAAAAAAATCAACAAACATGAAAACAATGTAATTAAATGTTTCACCCAAGTAATAAAAGTGGGAAGACTACATTCAAAAAGAAGCATAAACTTATCACAACCAAGCATTGCAAAAGTATCCAAAATACTCCACCACAAAATCAATTAATAAAATGCCCACAACTCAAAACAAACCAGGAATTCACCATGTAAGGTTAAATGAATATCAACACAAATTAACTTACAGAAGATCCCCAACTCATGTCAACACAAGAAGAGTCACAATGAAAGAGTATGTCAAATCACTCATAAAACGACATGAACCCAATGGAATGAAAATACTTCCAAAGCCAAGCAGTTCCAAAGAGAATGCCACAAATAGGATACACCAAATTACCCTTAAATGATCAATGACCAATCAAATACAATTTATCCATTTGTTCAAAAAGAATTACTTTAAAATAAATAAGGGAACTCTAAAATCACATATCGTAATTATCTCAAGGAATATTTTTACATTCCATAATATTCCTTATCATTAATCTCATAACTAAATTAAAAGATTATTTCCCTCGAATAATAATATTTGAGATAATCTTAATACTATTTCCTAGTTATTTAGCTTACACACTAATCTTACCATTCCACTCTAAAGGTTATAAAATAACAATATTCACCTACAAATTAACAAAGAATAAACCATAATAATTGTGGTAATAATAATATCCTAAATTTCTTATTCTTCTTAGACAATTTGCTAATCATTTAATAATGGAAATAACCTTCATTCAATTTTCAGTGTCAAGGAAACTTAACTTTGTTTATCTTTATTTAAGTAACCATTTTCAACCTAAATATAGTCTTATTTACTTTATTAGTCCCAATTTAGGTTCACTATTTTCTACAATGATTAAAGAAGCACAAAGACTTACTTGATTGTATGAATAACAAGATTTACTATTTATAAGGTCGATCTAATGGATGGAAAATGCTATTAGTTTCAAATACAATGATTAATATTTGCACTTGTCAGGAGGATATAATGATTATTCCCAGTGTCCCGAACAAAGAGAAAAGGTTTCAAGGACACTCATGATAAAGAGGATATGATTGATGTTCAAACATAGGACTCAACATCGGAGCACAAACATCACCTATTTACATTGTATAAAGGAGACTTAACAATTAAGTTATCCTCAATAAGAAACTACTAAAGAGTAAAAGAGTAATCCCTAGCCAAGCAACTTCCAAAACATTTATAAAATAAATAAATATGTTTGGCCACATGTCCTATCTTCACTTTCCTACGATTTAAATTCAATACTCTATATCTACTCAATACGGGAAAGCATCTATAGATATTTATATTCACATTTGCAGTTATTGAACACATTTCCACACGATAAAGATTGATATGATAGTATTCTTAAGATTCATGTATTGAAGAGATACGTACTATAATTACATTATGATATTTGACCCAAAAGAATGATATTATGGAAATAGTCATTCAAATGAAGGAGAGAGATTATTTAAACTTTTAAACTTCTTATGACAGGATGGCAAAGAAATCAGAGGGATCATTTGATTCTATACACCCTACCATGTTCAAGTGCGGCGACAGGTTACAACAAAATCAGAGAGATTATTAAATTTTTACACCCTTGCAAGTCTAAAAGTTGTAGCTATGGCGGGTTGCCAAAGGTTTCAGGGAGACTATTTAATTTTGTACAATGTCTCAACTCTAAATGTCGTAACAGTGACAGTTTGCCAAGTATATCAGAAAGTGAATATTGGAATTTGGAAATATCACCATCTACTTGCATTATTATCAAAACTCACACATTATCCACAAAACAGTCAAGAAGGAGAAAGGTGAGGTGCAAATATGTGACTTAAGAGAAGGAGAATTAATGTACAACCTTTCCTTTTAAAACACATTTCTGTTTGCTAGCTAGTTTTCCAGAGACGCGCTCAAGTTTGAAGTTTGAAAATTAATCTTCACCAAAATTGACAATATTTATTTTTAAGTGCAACAACTGCGATAGATTGCTAGCAGAATCAAGCAGGTTATTTAAACTTTAATGCTAATGATAAAAGAAAGTACAGGCACAGATTATATTCCTAATTTGGATGTTGACTCTGTCTTTCTCTACCCACAAACAAATTCATCAAAATTAATTTTATAGGATTTTGAATGCAAGCTACAAGGATGGATGCAACATAGGCGCAGCAGCAGGGTAAAATCGTAGCAAGGAAAAGAATGAATTCATGGTAAGGGGAGTCGAGGAAGATGCAAAAATTGTCTATCTCAATATGGCAAACTTTAGGCGTCAAGAAGGTAGCAGATTCATAGCATAAAGAAGAGAATCGACATAATACGTTTCCCCATGAAAGTCATAAAGCATTGCAATCTCTGAAACAAGAGATAAAACAACCCGCCCCCTTTTACTTCGTAATAGGTCATCAAATACATACATAACAAGATATCAATAGTAACATATGCCACAAGGAAATTACATCAGAATTCCAAAAAATTGATATCAAACAGAGTAGTAACTATAACGGTGAAAAGATATCTTAATACCAAAACTAGGTTATCATGTAAAATCGAGGTAGAAATAGAGAGTTTCGATTTCCCTTAAACTAACTTGCAGATTTGTGGTTGCTAATCCACATTGATGGATGTCAACGTACATACCTAGAGTCAGAAAACCAAGAATGGTGGAAGATCTCCCAGGTGTGTCCCCTTTTCTCTCAACTCCAACGCTCCTCATGCCATCATTATTGCCCCTCTTCAACAGCATGTAACCCTCGTTCTTTTTCCTCAAATCCTGAATCTTGTCATGAAGTTCCACAGCTGCACACCTGATAGCTTTTTCCCTTTCTTCGGCATGTTGTCCCTTTTTTTCGACCCTCATTCCAGAGATACAAATATACTACTGAAGGTGCCCCTTCAATTCCTAACTGAATGTCTTCGCACATTCCCCATAACCGAATCTTGAAATTCAAATAATATTTCTTTGCATGTTTATTATTTATTTCACAAAGAAATAATAATAAAAATCTTATTTTTATTGCATATGAAGTATTTTATCCTCCGAAAATAATAATAAGGAAGTCATTTAATTTTGTTTATTGTACTATTTTTCATTACTTCCACAATCATTTATTTATTTATTTATTTAATTATAATATTCAAGTTTGATTTATTTAATTCATTTTAACTATTAATAATATTTTATTTGACAAAACACAGAAGTATTATAACTTTTATTTTATTTAATACCTCAAAACACAAACCGAATAAATTGAATCAATTCAAATCATGCCAATCAATACTAACTTTACAAGCGAGTCAGAGGCAACACAAGGGCATCACAGATGGAGGGGCACTACAGGAAGATAAAGACAATGGTGATGAGGGATGGGATCCTCCTAATGTCACTCTAGGCCGGACACTATTGTATGGTATAGGTTGGGTGACAAGGATCATTCCTCCTTTGCTAGGACTATTTTTTGTTGTTTAAGCAACTTTGTTGTTTTTTCATGTTCTTTTTTGTGTTTCTAGATTGAACTCATGTGGACTTTGGGTATGTGCAGGATCATGATGGGCCAAAAAGTGGCAATATTATGGGTATTTGTAGGGTATGTGGCTGACGACTTTTTTTAAACCCAAAATTGATGAAACAAAAAAGGTTTTTGAGGAGATTCTCAGCTTTCCACTAGTATCATTATGCTTTCATTTGAATTTAATAAATTATTATTATTCATTTTCTATTAGAATTACAACGAAAGTCCTGATCGATAGGCTAATTGAAAACCATCTATAACTTTCAAATAGTATCACATTCTTTGAATACAAAACATGTGTCACATTCTTTGCTTCACATTCTATAGAATTAGAAAAAGAAAAATTAAATTTCATGAAGTTTTGACCAAGTTAAGGTGGTCAGACATACAAGTTTTTATATTTTTTTAAAGTTGTAATAAAAAATTCATAATTAATTATTTACTTGGAAACAAATTACAAAAACATATGCATCACATTCAGACATGAGTCCTCTACTTATATATAAAATATTATAAAAAAATATTATTATTTTATTATGGGTAGGGTGGTCAGATAGACACCTACTTCTTATTTTTTCTCTGAAATTTAAGTACTACTGCATTGAAATTTTAAATTTTCACCAAATAGATTTTATTTATTTTTAAATAAACCTAGTAGTTTAGAAACTACATTCAATTTTCTACAGATTCTATTCTTACATATATTTGAAATAATATAGATAACTTATTCAAATTTTTACATCAAGTTTCCTAACACTGATTTTTCTAAATTTTTTGCCACTTAAGAGCCTTATTTTTCCATGATGATCTTGCACATACCCCTTTCCAGAATGTTTCTTCTTACCACCCACCATTTTTTAGTGAATATATGTATTTATTATATATTAATAGAAACTAACACCTATTTATCAAAAAAAGATAGCATATACATTCCAACTCATTTAACATCCAACCAATGGAAATACTTTCATCTTCGATTTCCATCTCCCACTTTCCCTCCTAAAGAGAAATTAGATTAAAATTAGAACTTTTTTGATAGGACAAATTGATCCTTGAAACATAAAGGCTTGTTTTATTGCTCTCAAACTCACTAATGTGAGAAATAAAATAATATGTCCCCAAACTTAATGGTGCTCCCTAGAAATTTTATTGGCTTTAAACAACCAATAGTGAGGATTTTCACCCTTTTACCTTCTGCTTTCATCTCCAATTCCCAACAATCATCACATTAAATAATTAACGAGGTAAAATGAGAATTTAAATACAAGCTAAAGCTATTCTTTTAGTACTTCTTGGACAGAATTAAAATAATGTATTTTGTAGCCACGTTGGATAAATTCACCAGAAGGTGAGGCTTTCTGCTGAAAACATTTGAAGAACCTTTTCAAAATAAAAAAATTCCTCCACAATATTTATAGTGCCAAAACATGAGACTCAAGTGCCATTCTTATGAACTATGCTCTATAAGTTGTGGATTATCTCCTTTTACATTTTTTGATGTCCATGGCTTATTTATCTTTGCGATTTGTCTCCATTGCTCCTCGATTCGAATGTCAAGTTTTGGTTATGTTTGCAGTTCATGTGCTTGGTTCCACCATTCTTTAAATTCCTTGTGCATCACAATTAAGGGAATTGGTGCATATTATTGTAGGCCACACCATCTTTTGTGCCATTTACAAATATAAGCTGCTCCTTCTATTTTGCCGATTGTGACTTCACCAAACTATTGCTGGTGGTGTGCCATTATTCCAATATTGTCTGCTACATTGGGGAAAATACTGAAGAATTTAAATCAAACACAGAGTTCTTTCATTCTAGCTGAAATTTAATTGGAGTAGCAAATAAGGCTACTTGCAACTCATACTATTCAGTAAATAAATTAATTACAGTCATTAGTATTCACCATGCAAAAGAGTTTCAGCAGACTTAACAGCAATTACCAAAACAAGCACTCGGTTGGGAATTAAGGACAAGATATTATAAATCTGTATTCACTGATTCTCACATTACATAGACAATGATGTTGCTGCTAATTTACAGAGGTTTCAACCTCTAAAAATATTTTAAATTTCTCTTTAAAAAGAGTTCCAAAAATAAAACGAATAAAAAATTAATTCTAATTTTAATCATGCAGCGAATGCATGCATTGATAAATTTGTGCATTGTAAATTACTGAAAATAATATTGCTCCAAATCTGCATGCTAAAAATATCTCTCTAAAACTATATGTGGTCTCTTGAGTAAGCATCAATTATCCAAAATACCCCTTCTGTAAAGCAAACTCACAAGAAGATCCATGCAAGTTGTTCTTGAGTGTTGATGTATTTCAATTGAACTTTTTTTCTTAATCAAGTATTGAATGAAATGATATTTCAAATCTTTGATCTACTATGATGGACTATCTTCTTGGCCACCTTGATAGTGTTCATGTTATAAAAAAAAATTATTGTAGTCTGAATTTGTTTCTCCCCTATCTCTTCTAGAAAATTTTAAAGTCATAATTCTTGTGTACCTATGGAAGTGGTCCTACAATATGCTCTGCTTATCTAGATGAAAGTGCAATAAAACTTTTCTTCTTCCAGCTTTATGTAACCAAACTCAAATCAAGTGAAAAATAATTATCAAATGTAGGCTTTTAGTTATCCAAACTATCTCCCCAATTATAATCACTAAAGCCAACAGGTTCAAAACTTTTACAAGTCTAATAATGAATACCAAAATTAATAGTACATTTTAGATACCTCAATATTCTTTTAGGTACCTTCATATGAATTTTAGATAGTTCTATCATATACTTTGAAATAAAAGAAGCTAAATAAAGAATATCTACTCTTGTGAGTTAGAAATATCAAAAATTCTAACAATACTTATGTTAAGTTGTCTCATTAACTATTTCAACATCATCTTCTCTATTTAACACAACTTCATGAGCAATTGAGTGGAGACTACTATACAATAAATTATATCAAATTTATTTAGCACATCATTTACATATTTTGTTTGAAAAATAAAAATTTTATTCTCACTTTGATAAAGCAATTTTAAATATCAATGAGACATAAATATTTCATTTTAAATTCATTCATTGTAGCAATCTTAAATCCATCCTTCATCATAGAACTACTATCCATATATAATAAATCAACATATAAACTTACAAGAAGAATATCATTACTTTCTTACTTGTACTAAAGAGTAGGTTCACTCTTGTTTCACTTGGAGAAATTTTAATGAAATTATCCATCAATCCTGGCATATCATACTCTTGATCCTTGATTCAAGTTATACAAAGCCTTCTTCAACTTGTAGAATCAATGTTCTTTCCCCTACACTTCAAAACCATATGGTTATTGTACCTAGACTTTTTCTTGTAAGTACTTATTCAAGAAGGCACTTTTCACATCTATGTAACGAATTCTCTATTTCTTTTGAGGTGCTACTAAAATCTTGATTTTAATAGTCTCTTCTCTTACTACTATTAAACATCTCTCTTCATATTATATTCTATACATTTATGTTCATCCTTTTATAACTAACCATGTCTTGTGTCTTTCAACACTACAATCACTATTTCACTTAGTCTTGTAGACCCAATTAGTACCAATAGTTTCCTACTTAGTCTTGTAGACCCAATTAGTACCAATAGTTTCTTATCATATGAAATCTCTATAAGCTCTCAGGTTTCATTCTTGTGAATGGAATCTAACACATATTGCATTACTTGCACCAAATCCTCATTCATATATGCATGTTTAAAATATGATGTTTCAAAATTAGCTTGAAAAATAAAATTAAAATTTATTATTTCACCTCTTAGATTCTCTTTGTGTGTTGGAATTGTACTTCTCTATATTAAATGTCACATAAGCTTCTTATCTTTCTTGTAAAACTTGGACTTGAAGCTAGGAATGTATTAGAATAGGAAAAGGGGATAATCTATGGATTTATAGTACTTGGAACTTAAATATTGATGGGCTTATTATTAGCAATATCATCAATAATAATTCCATTAAATATATATTTTAACTTTCCAGCATGGATTTTTATTAAAATAAACTCCCCCTAAATCAAAAACCACATCTTTTGACACAAAAATGCTTTAACTTAAAGTATTATACAACCTATAATCCTTACTTTCTTATTTTACCTATCAAAAATGTATGAATCACTTTTTGGATCTAATTTTTATCTCTTTTGATCAAATACATGAACATGGGATAAACAAACAAAAACTTTGAAATGATTAACATTAGGTTTTTCTCATATAGTGCTTCATAAGGAGTCATACTATCAAATGAACTAGTAGGACTTTTATTGATAATATACACTACTATAGCAACTACATCAACCCAAAAATAAATACTCAATCTTGTATTTTATAACATACTTGTCATTTTCACCGCTAGATGGTTCCTCCTTTTAGAAAAACCTTTTTTTGAGGTGTGTAAGTAGTGATGAGTTTTCTTTTGATGCAATTTATATTACAATACTATAAAATCTCTTGAAAAAATTCTCTTCCATGACCAATCCTTAAGCACTTTAATTTGTAAACATTAAACCTCTTAAATGTATCACGGGCTCCATCTTTGATCTTAAAAAATAAACCTAACACTTTCATGGATAATCATCAATAAAATTAATGAAATATGAGAAATTTTCTATAAAAGAAATTATATAGGATTATATATAGGATGAACTAGCTAAAGTGGATATTGGGCTCTCCATTTACTATTTCTTTTTTAATTTCTCTCTTTCATGTTTGTCTTTAACACATCTTTCACAAACCTCCTTGTGTTGTTCAAACTTTAAAAAAAACTATAAATTAATTCTTTTGACATTAATAGATTTAAACTATTAAAATTCAAGTGTTCATACCTAAGATGCCACAACCACATTTTTTACTCATATTTCATATTAGCAAGATTATCGCCATATTCTCCAAACATCAATAGAAACATCCTATTCTATAATATAGGAAAAACTATAGCCACCTTATTTCATTGGCTTTTATCCTGTCTTGTATATTTCTTATTTTAAAACACAAATTTATGATTCTTTTCATGTAACTTTCCAAAAATCAAATATTTATGTCTTAACTTTTGGGTGTAAAAAATATTACTAACACATTTCCTACCTTCTTTAGTATGCACATTCATAGCTTCTTTTAGCTACAAACTCCAAGATTTTCTCATCACCAAGCTTAATTTTGGATTTGAAACATTCATCCATTATAAAAAATCATTATTCTAGGTAATATGTAACTAGAACACCCTCAATATAAATACCAAACATTTTTAGAAGCATTTTCATACTTGTCATATGATAAGAATAAATTTCTCAAAGAAGCTTCTTCATCATCATTAAAAAAATAGCACTTATATTTTGATTACATATTTTTAATTTAAATTTCCTTTCAAAGTGACCATACCTATTGCAATAATAACACTAAAAATTTCTGTTATGAAATCCATCTCTTGAACCACCTCTTATTTCTATATTTCCTTTTGAATACTTTTAATTTTGATCTCTAATTTATTATTGGTTCTTTTAGTTCTAATGTTAGCACCTTCATTATTTCTAATTTATAGTTTTGATGAAATTATTTATCATCACTTTCTCAAAATGAATCTCTCATTTTCTTCAGAAAACATAAGAGATCTAGTTAAGTGATCAAACTCAAGAGGGATCATATATATATCACATTTTCAATTTCAACCAAGCTTTATTCATAATTTCTCCAATAGTAGCCATATTATTGACCACATCCTTTACTCTACAATAATCATCCACTCTCTCAATTTCTTGCATATTCATATTCAAATTCTCATATTGTCTCTCCAATATTTGTAACTTGACATCTTTGAATTGATCACAACACTAGTAAGATTCTTGGGGAGACTTTAAGATACCCTTGGCTACTTATGCATCCATAATTCTTTAAAATAGGTACTTATCTAGATATTTTATAACAATAAATAATGTTAAAGAGTTCTTCTTTGTAGCCTCTTCTTAGTTGTTCTATCATTATCTACAAAAGTGGTCTAATCAACTTTCCATTCATAAACTATTTCTATAAATTCACATAGATATTTTTATATCAATGGATTCATCATCTTGATGCTCCAATAATCATTATTTAATTTTTATTAAATTCAAGAATGGGAAGAGAGTTAATGTTTTACAAGATCAATTATTAGAGTGGTCTTGATCACAAAATCAATAACCTACTATGATATCAAGTAAAGAATTTAAATTAAACTCACTATTCTTTAAAAAACCCTACTTTGAATAGTATTTTAGAACTTTTCAAACATAGCAAGTGGAATTGTTGATCCTTGATACCATCCTTATAAAATGAAGATCATTCTAGGGCTATGTCTAAGTACACAAGTTGTTAGGCACCATTTGAAATGGCTATGACCTACTTGTAATTAGATTACATATAATTTAATTTCTCCTACAAGAGATGCTAGCCTATAACTACTACACCATTTTTTATTATGCTTGGCCTCCCCTCTTTGATGTCAAGTGGCATTGAATTGTTCATACCTTTCTAAATTCTTAAGATATGCTCATAGATGGTTAATCATTCTCTATTTATTAGCCGATAGGCTATTTGTGTCAACTTTGCTCAGGATTTTTGTCAGCCTCACCATTTTTTTTTCTTCTGAAGATCGAGAAAAAGGTGGTAAGTGAGTTATAACTTTGATCTAAATTTTCATCAGCCTCCTATATTTTTAGCATTCTGATGGTCGTGAAAAAGGTGGTGGAGGTGATTATTGGCTGCTTTGGTAATGGGGTGGCATTTTTCGAGCCATGTGGCTAGAGAAGGATGTGTAAATTAAACACTGGTTCACATCAACATTAATTCTTGTATGCTTTGCGTGTACTAGGGATCATCATAATAACAGTTGTCATTTAAAGCCTTGAGGAACAAAACAAATGTTTGGGAAATTTTCAATAAGGCATTGTTTGGTGGAATTATGTTGCTAGACCTAATATGAGAGTTGTGAGTGACAAGGGTAAGCTTCTATGAGGGTGCAAGTTGGATTAAGCTTTGTACAAATTTTATGAAGGTGGGTGGAGGTTATTTTGTGTTTTTTGCAAGGGAAAATGGTTGGAAATGCAAAAGAAAAGTGTCGCCTGTGATAATATTTTTCCTATTTTTCTACAAAAAAGTTGGTGAGAAGATGTGTGTTAGAAGCAGGTGGGAAGAGGTGCATGTGCAAGAAACACTTGGTAATATTGTTTGATTTGTGGTTGGCTGTTATATTGCTTGATTTTCCATAAGGTACTGTTGATTGTTTCAAATACCTTGTTTGATTTATGGTTCATGTTTTGTGTGCATGGTTTCACAATGATTTGATACTATTATTTTTTGTGGGTTTGTGTTTATGGTTTCCATTAGCTACATATATGTTTGCAGTTTTGGAGAAACAAGGCATCCTAGAGAAAGCTAGTGGAAAGAGGTTTGTTTGAAACAACTAGCAAGAGGTGCATATGCAAAAAATTGTTTTTCATATTGTTTCATTAGATTTTCCATAAGGTACTATTGATTTCTTCTAATTTTGATAAGGGGTTGTTGAGAAAAGACTACATTGTTTGTGAAAATGAGTATTGTTTGGTTTAAGGTTCACATTTTTTGTTTACGGTTTTGCATGGGTTCCTATTTGTCATTTTTTGTGTTTTGTGGGTTTCTTCGTCTGGGTCAGTTTTTAAACCAATATTGTTTGGTTTATGGGTACGATTTGTGGTTATGGTCGCAATGGAATAAAATATTCAATCCTATTTGCTTTGTGTTAGATTCTATTAGGCATTGTCAATTATAGTTGTGTTGCTCAAGCTATATTGTTTCATTTTGGAGGTGTTGTTGAAAAGGCTGTATTATTTCAATTTTCGAGGAGGTTGTGTTGAGAAAGGAGTGGTTTTTGTATGGGTTTGTTGCTATCAATTTTCATAGGGTTTGTATTTATTGTTTGCATTTTGTGTGTATGCTTGCAACAAAATAAAATTATAGAGGTTATGGAGTTTTTTTCAATTTTTATTGTATAGCTTGGGCTATATTGTGGCTTTCTGCATGTGGGTGGCTGTTGAAAGTAATGTTGTTTGATTTATGGATTTCATTTTTTGGTTATGGTTGGAACAAAATGAAATGATTACTGATGTTGATTCTATGTTTGGTTACATTAGGTATTACTGATTATTTTTCTTTGCCTTAGGCTATATTAGGTATATTTTAATATCAATATATATATGTAAGATTAAAATTGTTAAGGTTATGGAGTTTTGGTCGATTCATATTGTATAGCTCAGGCTATATTGTGGCTTTCTACATATAGGTGGTTGTTGAAAGTAATGTTGTTTGATTTATGGCTTTCATTTTCTAGTTATGGTTGGAAGAGAATAAAATAATTAATGTTGATGATTCTATGTTTGGTTACATTAGGTATTATTGATTATTGTTCTTTTCCTTAGGCTATATTGTGTATATTTTAATATCAATATATATAGGTAAGATTAAAATTGTTAAGGTTATGGAGTTTTGGTCGATTCTTATTGTATAGCCCAGGCTATATTATTGTTTTTTGCATTTGGGTGGTTGTTGAAACCAATGTTGTTTGATTTATGGCTTTCATTTTCTAGTAATGGTTGGAACAGAATAAAATAATTAATATTGTTGATTCTATGTTTGGTTACATTAGGTATTATTGATTATTGTTCTTTATCTTAGGCTATATTGGGTATATTTTAATATAAATATATATACATATATATGTGTACATATATACATATATTTATATATATAATAAAAAAAAATTGTGGGTCTCTCTTTATGGCTTGCATTTAGTGCATATGTTGGCAATGGGGAAAAATCCTTGACCTTATGCAGTTTTTGTCGATTGTAACTATCTTGATTTGCGATAAGGTACTATTGATTGTTTCAAATATCTTGTCTAATTTATGTTTTCTTATTTGTGGTTATGGTTGCAATGGAATAAAATAGTCAATCCTATATGTTTTGTGTTAGCTTCCATTGCGCGATGTCAATTATAGTTCTATTGCTTAAGCTATATTGTTTCATTTTGGAGGTTTTGTTGAAAAGGGTGCATTGTTTTAATTTTCGAGGAGGTTGTCTTGAGAAAGGAGTGTTTTTTCTATGGGTTTGTTAATGTCAATTTTCTAAGGATTTTTTTTAATGTTTGTGTTTTGTGGGTATGTGTGCAGTGGAATAAAATTGTTGAGTTTATAGAGTATTTTTCCATTGTTATTGTATACTGCAGGCTATATTGTGGCTTTCTGCATGTGGGTGGATATTGAAACCAATGTTGTTTGATTTATGACTTTCATTTTCTAGTTATGGTTGGAACAGAATAAAATAAGTAATTTTTTTGATTCTATCTTTGGTTACATTAGGTATTATTGATTATTATTCTATGTCTTAGGCTATATTGGGTATATTTTTACATCAACATTTATGTGTATATATATACATATATATTTGTACATATCTACATATATATTTATATATATATATATATATATATATATATATATATATATATATATGTATATTCTATGGATCTATCTTTATGGCTTGCATTTAGTGGATATGTTGGAAACGGGGACAAATTCTTGACCTTATGCAGTTTTGTAGATTGTTACTATCTAGCTCAGCCTATATTGTCTTATTTTCAATCAAGTTATGTTGAAAAGGATATATTGTTTCAATTTCCAATAAGATGTTGTTTATAGAAGATAAAATTATTTGTTAAAAAAATTATGTTTCATTTATGGACGCATTATATGGGTCAACTTTCGATGGGTTTCTCTTGAATGTTTGTGTTTTGTGGGCATGTTTGCAACATGATAAAATTGTTGAGGTTGTGCAGTTTTTGTCGATTGTTATTGTATAGCTCGGGCTATATTGTGGCTTTCTCCATATGGGATGCTATTGAAACCAATGTTGTTTGATTTATGCCTTTGGTTTTCTAGTTATGGTTGGAATAGAATAAAATAATTACTATTGTTGATTCTATGTTTGGTTACATTAGGTATTATTAATTATTGTTCTCTTCCTTAGGCTATATTGGGTGTATTTTAATATTAATATATATGTATATATATACATATATTGTTTCAATTTTCAATAAGGTGATGTTCATAGAAGAGAAAATTATTTGTTAAAAAAAATTATGTTTCATTTATAAACGTGCTATATGGGTCAAATTTCAATGGGTTTCTCTTTAATGTTTGCATTTTGTGGGCATGTTTGCAACAGGATAAAATTGTTGAGGTTATGTATTTTTTGTTGATTGTTATTGTATGGCTCAGGCTATGTTGTGGCTTTCTCCATCTGGCTCGCTATTGAAACCAATTTTGTTTGATTTATGTCTTTGGGTTTCTAGTTATGGTTGGAATAGAATAAAATAATTATTGTTGTTGATTCTATGTTTGATTACATTAGGTATTATTAATTATTATTCTCTGCCTTAGGCTATATTGTTTGTATTGTAATATTAATATATATATATATGTATATATATATACATATATTTATATATATTTCAATTTTTTTTTGTTGATTATATTTATGTATATGGTTTGTCATTGTTAGTTTGCAAGTGTAACACCCCTCCATTTTTCTCTTTGATCGAACAGTGTTCTTCTATGATATGTTTTATTTCTGTTGCATTGTGACTATGGAACTTAGTTATTTTAACGACTATATGTTAAGCAATGTAAACATTATGTTTTAGTGTGATGGTACTTTATTCAGATGTTATTATTATTTCAAGTTATGGATTAACTTAGCATGTATATGAATTACTAATGCTTTATGTTTTGATTATATCATTGATGATTAGATGCGTCGGTTAGTGATATTATATTGGTGAAGGGGACGGGATCACATCACTCGCATGTGAGTGCCCTGGGATTCCGCGATTTCCTCGTCACGGTGTGTTTTAATATATTATATGCATGTTTCGACACTCGTATTGTATGCAGGATGCAGGTATAAGACATCGACTCCACCTGGTTTCACAGGTTTGAGTGTGTCCATCGACCAACGGTATCGATTGGGAGATAGTAACTAGGATTTCTATGTCAAACCATCACCCTAGCCATAGTGTGTCGTCGGTCTTAGTCGAGTTCAGTGTTTATATTGTTAGTTACCCCTTTGGCTTTATATTTAAAATTTCAAGTTAAAAGGGATTAAATAGCTTTTGGAATTTATAATGATGATTGTTTTGTCTTATTGAGATGTTGGAAAATTAGTGATTAATTAATTAATTTAATTTAATTAATAAAATAATCTAATTTTGAATTATATTTATTTTATTGACTAATTAAATTAATAGGGATAAATTAAATCAATTTAGCTGTGTGGGCATTATTAGATATTTGGAACAAATTAGAAATTAGAAATATGTCTTATATTTAATTTCTTAGAAATAAAGTTGAAAAAGAATTGAGAATGGCATTATGAATTGTTGAATTCAATTTGGATAAAAGAAAATTTAAATTTTCATTTGGGTTGAAAATGTAATTTTATTTAAAAGATATTATGCAAATTTCATTTGAGAATAGAAATTGTTTGAAAATTGCAAAATAGAAAATATCTAAATTAGCAATAAATTTTGGTGGGTGAGTCCATTTTAGGGCTTTTGACAAATTTGGAGAGCATTGCATAAGGAATGGTGGTTTTATTTTTTTGGTATGGAATTTTGGAAAATTTGGAAAGCAAAACTTGGATTGAAATTTTTTGAAGAAAATTGGGGAAGAAAGGATTGAAATTGGAGAAGCTGAATTGAACTCAAGGACAAAATATTCAATGAAAGCTTTCAAGTTCTTGGAGAAAAATCAGGTTCCTTGCTTGTGCTTTATTTTATTTTATTTTACTTGGAAAGAAAATTTCATTTTGTTCATGTTCTTGAAAGATTCAAGCTCTTGGGTAAAACCCATCTTAAATTTGTGTTTAAAACTTGAAATAAACTCTTTAAGAATCTGGTGAAGATTTAGAAGTTCTGATAAGAAATTCAAACTATTCTCACAAAAAAAGAACAAAAGAAAACAAACCCCTATTTTATCAATTTTCTGTAGTTTGCATTTCTTCAATATGACTGTATTGGAACAAATTTATATATATAATGATATGTATATATATATATATATATATATATTTTTGAGGCAAAATATATATATATACATACCATATATATATATATATATATGTATATATATGCTATATATATATATATATATATATATATATATATATATATATATATATATATATATATTATATATGTATCACAATATATATATATATATATATATAATATATATATATATATGCTATATATATAATATGCTAAATATATATATATATATATTTTATATAATTTCCAATTTAAAAGATCAAAAAGGAAAAATAAATAAATTATCGTGGGTGTGAGGGAGTTCCTTTTAAATTAAATAAATTATACATTAAAAAATTAAATTAAATGAAGATGAGAGTGGAGTGGAATATTTATAACAGTTGGAGGCACACGGGCCTGAGACAACTCCCAAAGCCAAGAGAGTGCAGCCGTACGACTCCACAAACCCGACCCACATTTAGTACATGTGAGTAGCAAAAAAGTGGGGCTTTTTTGCTTTATTTTATTATTTTAATTTAATTTTTTTTTAGAAAATATAAATTCTTTTATTTTATATTTTTAATATATACTAAATATAATATAATATATATTATATATATATATTGTATTATATTTGATACTTTGTGTTATTTTAATTTAATTTAAATTTTATTATTTTATTATTATTATTTAAATATATTTAAAATATGTATTATATATATACATTAAATATATTAAATAATAAGAATATATAAAATAAAGAAAATAAAATTATTATTTTATATTGGTAGTTAAATATTTAATATATATATGCAGTTATATATACATAAAGATATATAATCATATACGTATGTTAATATATACGTGCATGTAAATATGGGTTTTTTTGTGAGTCTTGTAAAGATTAGATGAAAAAAAAAATGATTAGAAATAAAATGTTTACTTTATTTAAAGAGACTGTATTTAAATTCGTTTGTTTTATTAAGCAAATGAAAATCAAATGTTTAGTTTGAGATTTCGTAATGTTTCATAGCGTAATTTGAATTCTCGTTTACATGAGTGCGAAAAGAATATGATTTAATTAATTAGTTAAATACACTATGTTGATGAGTGAATTGGATTTATGAAATCCTAATGTTAGTTGTTTTTCTAAAAAATGCATGTACTACTCCTCTAGTGTTGTTTCTGGTATTCTCAATGTTGGGCTATTTAATCTTTGCTTATGAAAGTCTTCCATTGAGGTTGTCATATTAACAGTAAGGGTTGTTGGTATATTGGTCAAACTTGTGTCTTATTTGGGGTAGTGCACGTGGTTGTAGTTGTGTTATCACCAGTTAGCATGAATGGGATTTGTGATATGTTTTGGTTACCGTGTACTATGAACGGGTTATGTGACCTTATGTGTTAAGGTTGGAATTTGGTTTTTTAGTTTGTGCATGTTGTCTACCCTTGGATTGGGGGTTTTGTATCCCAGTGTTGTCAGTAGGAGAGTGGCTCTTTGTGGGGGTCCGACGCCCAAAGAGGTGTCAGGGTAACTCACCTAGGGTTTAATCAAGTGATAATTTAAAAGAATTAATGGGGAACTTTACACTAATAAAGTTAAAGTATGCCTCTCTCATGGAACATGCATTGTTAAGACTCGAGATGAGATGAGATGCATAGTTTTGCGTGAGGTTCCAACGCCGGTAGAGGCAAGCCAGGGTAACCCATGATGGGGGTCTGGTAGCCTAGGAAGGTTGAGCTAGGGTAACTCATGGAAATTTATGTATGACACTCTCCCTACGTCAACAGTTAGTCAGTTATTGTGTGTTGTACAATGGTGTACTTGTTCTATGTAACCTGGAAGTAATGTAATGTCTTGTGAGTTTTCGTACTGTGTTAAGTGATGTGGTTGGTAATTGAGTCAGTTCAGTTATGTTCAGCCTTTGTCTAGAGGTATTTGGTCTTGGCTAGAAATTCTGGTTACTATCTCCTAGCACGGGGGGTGAGTCTTTGGGTTTCACTTGGTTGGGTGGAACGTGCACCTTACACCATTGGCTTTGTTCGTGATCGTGTGGAAGAGACTTTCATGTTGGAGAGCTCGTTGGATCCAGTTGCTCCTCTAGTTTCTTTCATTTCTGTTATTCTTGTATTTCATTACCCCTCATTTTTATCGAGGTGGAAATTGTAATAAATTATCAGGTTTATTTGATTTACCTCATTCAGGGAATGAGTGATGTAATAATAATGTAAACAATTGTTATTGGATATCGTGATGTATCGATTTGTCTTTGAAGTTATATCATGTATGAAATGTAGGCACTTTAATTCCTTAAATGAATGATGCTATGTTTTCATTCCTTGGTTGTTTTATTTGGGTTTAAGTAATCTTTGTCTTGTAGCCTTAGGGGATGTTTGCAAAGTATAGTGAACATGTATGTTATTGTTCTTTTAAAAAAAAAAAATTGTTGCATTTGGTTAGTGAATTGCAGCTTCCCCTAGGGTTGCGTGGCGGGGCATTACAGCAAGAATGTGTTGTTGAGATGGCTATATTGTTTTAACTTTTTCATAGGGTTGTGTTGAGAAATGAGTATATTTTAACTTTGGTTTGTTTCAATGAATCTTTGTTGGTTTTTGTTTATGGTGGCCATTTTGTGGATATGTTTGAAACAAAATAAAACTATTTTTGTTATGCAATATTGCCACTAGATAGGAACCATAGATCAAATAGAAATCATCATTAACCTATGAAAAGAACAAGCATATTAAGCAACAGAAATGAATATTGTCTATAAACAACACTCATAGCTACCTTCATAATTACCTTCAACAACATAGACTCAAAGAATGACATCGAACAATACGTTTTTGATAACTACATAGACATTCATTCCACAAACGTACGTATGTATACATAGGCTGATTGGAATGAGGAAGAACAAGACAAGTGTTGTTGTGGTAAATGGAAGCCATAAATGAAACAAAATAGCATAAGGTTGATGGAAACAGTGAACAATGCCTTATGCAAAGCAAAATGAACTACATAACATTAACTATTTTATTGCATTGTAACCATCGCCACAAAACAAAAGACATTAAAAAAAATATTGTTATCAACAGTCACCTAGATGGCCAAAGGTGCAAAATAGTAAAAAACATAGTGAGAAATCCATAGAAAAACATCAGCACAAAAGTTGAACCATAAATCAAACAATATTGCTGCAAATAAACTATATACTCTCTTTTCAAGAGAGCCCTATCAAAAAGGAAATATACCCTAAAAAAACACAACTTGTATAACATTAACTATTTCATTAGGTTGAAACTATCACACACAAAAGCATGGCTTCCAATAGTGGCTCACATGGTAAACCCCCAAAACACAAAAAGCTCCCAGTAACAAACAGACTTA
This sequence comes from Sequoia sempervirens, assembly GCA_007258455.2. Taxonomy (NCBI): domain Eukaryota; kingdom Viridiplantae; phylum Streptophyta; class Pinopsida; order Cupressales; family Cupressaceae; genus Sequoia; species Sequoia sempervirens. Next base: position 590,847,616 of record VDFB02271358.1, read on the forward strand.
AAACCTTCACCAAGAAAATGCAAACCCTAAATGAATCAATATTGGTTTCAATAGTAACCCAAATGAAAAGATTCACCAAAAACACAATAGATTAACTATTTTGCAACCATTCACTCATACCAAATGTCATAAATGAAACAATATTGCCAACAGTCATATAGATGTCAAAACCCACAAAACACAAGAAATCTTAATCTAAAGATTCACCAAAAACACACTAGATTAACTATTTTATGACCACTCACACAAAACCAAAGCCCTAAATGGAACAATATAGCCAATAGTCACCCACATACAAAACCCACAATTGTCAATTGCTGATGGCTAGCCTAGGTTGTTTTTTTTGGCTTAGTTTGTTGTGTAGTTTTTTTGTGCTTTGATATATATTTATATGTATTTGTGTGTGTGTGTATATGTATGTATGTATGCATATATATGTATTTATATGCATATATATGTATATGTATCTATATATATGCATATATATATATATATATATATATATATATATATATATATATATATATATATATATATATATATATATATATATATATATATATATATATATATATATATATATATATATATATATAATATATGTATATATATGTATGTATATGTATATTTATTTATAACATCCAAACCATTGACTATTTTGTTGTGTTGCAACCATAGATGGTAAATGGAAGCCACAAATGAGACTATATAGCCTAAGGTGGACATCAACAAAATGAATTGCATAACATTAACTATTTTATTCCATTGTAGCCATTGCTATAGAATGTTGAAAATCGCAATTATAGACCTATGAAAAACCTTTCATGCGAAAGCGTGGTCCATATACAGCTTATGTGTATACATATAAATGTATATGTAGATTTGTATGTATATATGTATTGTAACGCCCACCGTGCAAACCCCAGAGAACAAATATTGCAAACTATTTTTTTTTTTAAATAACACAGCTGAACATCCAAAAACACTAACCATAATCACATAACGCATTACTTTACACTATTACACTTAGTTCTCTGGGGCACGTGAGGTTACTTCACAATCAACTAACAACAAAAACAAAGATAACAACAACACAATTCACTACTTATAGCTATATTCAATGATCACACAAGCTACAACAAAAGATAGAAGTGATTTACTAACTTTGGCAATAGAGTCTACTTACTTAGGTCAGCTTACATACCTCTTACGTTCTATTTTATCGACAAGTCCTTTCTCCCAATGCCTATACCTGCAAGGTCTGATTCTTGAAGCTTGGCAAGTTGGAGCTCCGATGATGAAATCTCCACCTCTATTACAAGGAACCGATGCAAAGACCAGATCACAACAAGACGGAATGCTTCCAACGGATAAGCGATGCACAGTAATGATTGAGAACCACCACCTTCCATTCCCCTCTGTATTTCCATAGTAAAACCCTTTTCTTTTCTTTTCTTTCTTTTTTTTTTTGTTGCAGAGCAAAAGTTATTTTTTTACCCTAAAATTTTTTTCATTAAAAAAAAAATTTAAAATGAAAGATATTACCCATTTCTTTCAAAAAAACCCATAAAAATCATAAATAAAAGCAATTATATTTTTAAAAGCAATTTTTTCGTTAAATCTCAATTCCCATTCGTTCTTTCATCTTTTTTCATTCTTTTATTTATTTATTTTTCTATTTTCAATATTTTTTTGTTTTAATTTCCACTTTTTTACAACTTTTACTTACAAAGCACATTGTCTAATTAATTTATATAATTTATTCTAACAATTATCCTCAACAAGATAATTAATTAAAATAATAAACACAATTTAATATTTAATTAACATTTAATAAACTCATGACTTTTAAAAACATAAATAAAACATTTAAAAATTTAAGTACAATTTAATCTAATATTTTAATAAACAATATTACCCTTATTTAATTAATTCAATCTCAACATATAAAATACCATTAGAAGCCCTTGTCCTATTTTTCTCTTCCGACTCCTTAGCCAGACTACCTGCACATCTCAGGTGAGAATGGAGGGGTACTACATCCTCCCCCCCTAAAACTTGGCTTACTCCTGGAAGTCACATTGCTCAAAATGGAAACATAACCACATTAGTACCAAAATTTCTCTAATCTATAATTGATGTACACCCTCTTTCTAAATCATTGCAATTAGAATCACTATTCAGCTTCACATTTGAAAACAATATCTTCTTAACTACTTTTATTTATAATTCCTTGCATCTCTTAAAATAACATACTTGGTTTCGGCACTAATAACAAAGCAAGTACTCTTATCAACTCAATTTTCCATTTACACAACAAGCATCTTCAAAATATCATAGAAAGAAAACACATCAATGATTACTTGAAATTAACAAAATTACACACCATAACATGATTCAGTAACATATTTTAAGTCACCATTTATGATTCTCAATAATATCCAATCTATTTTATACCACAGAGTCACAATACATTCACATTTAACACAGCATGGTTATCCCTCTTTTACATCAGTAAACAACACATAAAGAATATACATCTAACACATACATACACAATCACATCACTGGGGAAAATCACATCACAAGGTTACACAAGGGTCCATCTGGACACCGAAAAGCAGCATACTAATCCATGATACATAATCCATGAGCCAAGAGCCAATATCCATCTCACATAATCCATACCTCACACTCAGTGGCTTGATGGTGTTAGGCCACACTCACATGGCGAGACCATCCAAACAAGACCACTATGACCCATCTCTTGTTATACAAGGTGGTTAGCCTCCAAGAGATAGTCATCACACATAGGTGGGTAGTGGGTCCTAGCTAAAAATAGCCTCACATACCCCCATCCTCAAGGTTCCCTGCGTCTACTTCCTCGTATACACTCACCAAGTCCACCTCATACGTCCCTGGAGAGGAATCACAATACAACACTTAGCCGACCTCGAAAACAATAAGGATAAATTAGTTTAGCCACCAAAGTCATAATTAAAAGAAAATAAAAAAATTCAATTTCAACAATAAAGAAATAAATGTGCACAATTTCAACACTAAATCAAATGTAACCACGAGGGCTACGACCAAATAAGATCACAAGGTGTGGCTAAACCATCACAATCAAATATAACAAGGTGTCGGCTTTCACAATCACTAGAAAATCATCAATAATTATAAAGAAAGAGTTCACAATCTTAGAAATTGCACTATACAACACTGCGTGACTAGATACTAGCCACCAAACGAGGAAGGAGGGAACAACGTCCGGCTATACAATAGCCCCCATGTGGTACGGAGTGGGCACGCCATCCACATGACCCAGAGTGTGCTCCTCGGCTACACTCTGCCTCGCGTTGTCACGCGACATGGACTAACCAAGTGGCCCACGCACTCCTTGGTTGCCCGCATAGGATGTTCACCTCAGCCTCCATCCTGCATCGCATCTCAGTGCGGCATGGTCATACACCAGCCGGAGAAGGCACGCACTGGTCGTATGCCGCATGGCAGTGTGTCCGTGGCTCTGTGGAAGTAGGCACGCGCTAGACACACCCCGCATAGCGATACCTCGTGGAAAAGGCACACGCAGGTACTCGCCGTTGCCAGAGGTATACATGGCCAGGACCTACCCATATGCTAACTGACTCAAACAATGTTGAAAGCAAACATGAGTATCCCTCTACAAATGTGTGAGGCCCCATTACACTCATCACACAAGTAGGCTATCATAGCACATCTCATAGTGCACCATCACGTGTCCAAGCACGTGGCATCGTGTCCTCGAGCCCAGCTCGCTACCATCAACAACACGGCATCATCACCAGCACTGTGTCGGAACATCAGTGGGGTGTGGCATCGTATCCATTGCACCATGTCGGAACATGTGCAAATACAGTGTATGCAATACATATATGGGCATATCAATATGGGGCTACTCAAGCTTCACCTCTCATACGGACGAGGTTCACTCGCTAATATCAACTCAACGTCCCTATGGACGGCCAGACAAATACTACAACCAATGCTGCTATACTCAAAACTATGGGGTTTAGGCTGCACATATGAATCAAGTACCCTGATCCATCATAAGGGGAAGTAGTGAGTACGTTTCCTCGGGATCGGTTGAGCTAAGAATACTCTGTGTCGCAATATGCGTATGCTACACACTCCGCCCAAGGAACTTTGTGGCTGCTACTACCCCTTCACAGATTGAGGGACTAGAGAACCAAAAGAAAAGAATCCATGAAACTAGCTTTTGGCTACTCTTATATGTATAGATTTTCAACCACACGTGGGTTGGCCCTCAATCAGGTAACAAACATACAAGCACACATTATGGTATGGCTAATTTCCATGCCAACAAATACAATATAGTCTCCATGAATGGGTACACAGTATTACCATCCCATGGGCACACAAAGCAAGCACGAGTTTAACACAACACACAAACATTGCACAGATACTGGTTTCCACAAAACAAGGAATACATTCATACCTACTATTATAGAAAACAAATTTTTCTTATTCTCATATGCATATACATGATTGATGCCACATATCAAAAACAAGTACTCCCAACATCCTCCATACTTTTCTTCTGAATTTATAAACTCTTTAATCACTTTTACAATTCCTTAAATATCAACATTATCCTCTTCCTCAAGTTCAAAGATCAATTTTATCAACTCCCTTAAAGCTATAATTAATTCCATAAGCCTAAACAATCCTCACCTGCTTCCTCCTAGACAAATATACTCTCTTTCTTTTTTATCACATAATAATCCTCTCGATTCACAAAAAATATATATATATATATTTATTTTTTTTATCACCATTTACTACATCATACACTTTACCAGAGATAAATATCAATGCCTTTCAATTATAGAATTTCTATTTGCTTCCATCATTCATAATAATACACGCATAAAGAAACTTTTATTTTCATGTCATGAAACAACATTTTACCCAAGTTATATCATTTACATTTGCAGGGGAGAGTGCACTTAACATAGAAACACATCATATACATGTCAAAATGCATTGTCTTTCAACACAAAACATTACCATTTATTTACATACTAGATTCAATAACAATTAAGAAGAATCCTCAATCACTTACACACCACAACACATCAATTTTGTATTAATCAAGATTTCATTAAATAAACATACATCATCACATTTTCTTCTAAGGTAAAACATTTATTTGATTAACACAAGGCCTTTAAACACCATCTAAGTACAACACTTTTATAAAATCAAAATATTTAAATTTTTATTTCATGAAAATACGTAGGAGATTGTTTTATCCATACACCTAATCACATTCATACAATACAACATTCTTACCACACTTCTAGCACTCTATGAAATTCAATTCAATAAGATATTTGTTTTCCTATATACTGGTGCAAATAATATATGATCCCCTTCACCTATGAATTTATACTTATGAAGAAAATTTTGAAAATTCAAATTTATTCCTAAACTTGTTACGCACAACTTCCTTTCATAAAACTTAAAATTAACTAGCATATGTAAGCATTTAATAACCAATGTACTCCTACAACAATTCCCTTAAAACTTATGCATCCAAAAACACAAGGAGAAGAAGAAGTGTTCTTTGCAAGGCACACACTAAAATAAGTTTGTTAAATTAATTTTGAAGGTTCACCCTAAACCATATTTCATACATGTTACATGATCAAGTCACTCACTTGCACCAATTGTAAAGGAACCATCATAATTATTTTAACGGATCACTACTTGACAGTATGATTATACTATACTACATTCCTTTTATACATATACACAGCAGTATAATGCAATAACAATACATGCAATCTCAATCTAGGATAACACTAAAGTCATTCTTTTATCTATTTCTACTTCTAACCTTCATTCCTCATAATGAATTTTCAGCACATAGCCTTAAAATTATATAGAATACAATCAACGCCCTCAAACATCAAAAGAGGTAGAATGAGGAAAAGATAAAAATGAATTCACATAATATAAGGTCGACAAACATACACACAAAGAGAAGGTGCACAAAGATAAGACAATATGAATAATTTCAAAATCACCTTGACCTCACTCAAACTCAAAGTTAAGAGAACACACAAGAGAATGTTGAACAACATAACTCTCACACTAAACAAGTTAAGACTCAACATGCTCACCTACACCCAAATGACACAAGGGTAAAACCATATCTGTACTGACATGACTCACCACAACTAAGCATGGTAGCAACATTACCTAAAGATCACAGTGCTGCAACCTGGCTCTGATACCAAGTTGTAACGCCCACCGTGCAAACCCCAGAGAACAAATATTGCAAACTTTTTTTTTTTTTTTAAATAACATAGTTGAACATGCAAAAACACTAACCATAATCACATAACGCATTACTTTACACTATTACACTTAGTTCTCTGGGGCACGCGAGGTTACTTCACAATCAACTAACAACGAAAACAAAGATAACAACACAATTCACTACTTATAGCTATATTCAATGATCACACAAGCTACAACAAAAGATAGAAGTGATTTACTAACTTTGGCAATAGAGTCTACTTACTTAGGTCAGCTTACATACCTCTTACATTCTATTTTATCGACAAGTCCTTTCTCCCAATGCCTATACCTGCAAGGTATGATTCTTGAAGCTTGGCAAGTTGGAGCTCCGATGACGAAATCTCCACCTCTATTACAAGGAACCGATGCAAAGATCAGATCACAACAAGACGGAATGCTTCCAACGGATAAGCGATGCACAGTAATGATTGAGAACCACCACCTTCCATTCCCCTCCGTATTTCCATAGTAAAACCCTTTTCTTTTCTTTTCTTTCTTTTTTTTTTTGTTGCAAAGCAAAAGTTATTTTTTTACCCTAAAATTTTTTCATTAAAAAAAAAATTTAAAATGAAAGATATTACCCATTTCTTTCAAAAAAACCCATAAAAATCATAAATAAAAGCAATTATATTTTTAAAAGCAATTTTTTCGTTAAATCTCAATTCCCATTCGTTCTTTCATCTTTTTTCATTCTTTTATTTATTTATTTTTCTATTTTCAATATTTTTTTGTTTTAATTTCCGCTTTTTTACAACTTTTACTTACAAAGCACATTGTCTAATTAATTTATATAATTTATTCTAACAATTATCCTCAACAAGATAATTAATTAAAATAATAAACACAATTTAATATTTAATTAACATTTAATAAACTCATGACTTTTAAAAACATAAATAAAACATTTAAAAATTTAAATACAATTTAATCTAATATTTTAATAAACAATATTACCCTTATTTAATTAATTCAATCTCAACATATAAAATACCATTAGAAGCCCTTGTCCTATTTTTCTCTTCCGACTCCTTAGCCAGACTACCTGCACATCTCAGGTGAGAATGGAGGGGTACTACATGTATATATATATGCATGTATATTTACATTTATATATGTATATATATATGCATGTATATTTATATATATAATGTTCATAACATTTGGTATTCTATAGTATATATATGTATATGCGTGTGTGTATGTATCTATATATGTATATGTATATATATATATATATATATGTATATATATGTACATACATATACGCATATATGTGTATATGTATAGTATGTGTAGTATGTACATACATATATGTATATATATGTATATCTATATCTATATCTATATCTATATCTATATTTATATGTATGTATGTGTATAGCATGTATTGTACGTACAAACAAATATGTATATATATGTATATGTATAGTATGTATGGTATGTACATACACATATGTAGATATATATTTATGTATATATATATGGCTATTTGTGTCAACTTTGCTTGGAGTTTTGGTCAGCCTTCTTGTGTTATGTACATACATATATGTATATATATAGCATGTATAGTATGTACATACACATATGTAGATATATGTATATGCATATATATGGCTATTTGTGTCAACTTTGTTTGGAATTTTGGTCAACCTCCCCATGTTTCAGACTTCTTGCAATCTAGGAAAGGGTGGTGGATGGGTTATAGCCTTGGCTGGAATTTTCATCAACCTACCAGATTTTTTTCCTTTTGATGGCTATGAAAAGGTGGCAGAGGCGGTTGTTGGCTACTTTGGGAATAGGGTGGCATTTATCAAGTCATGTGGATAGAGAAGGTTACAGAAATTAAACATTGGTTCACATCAACATTAATTGTTGTATGCTTTGCATGTATTGGGGATGGTCACAATAATAGCTATTGTTAGGGTAAAATCACAAACCTGTGTCACACTTTATAAAGGAATCGGCCAATAGCAAAAAAAAATTTGAACTTCGACCACATAAAAGTGGTCTTTATGTTTTGAATTTCAAAATGGTGTAAACTAATGAAATGTAGAACTTTTGATGTAGTTCATTCCTATAATTTTTAAATTTAAAAAAAAAAAATGTTTTCATTATATTTTTATCATTTTAGGACAAATTTTGGAATGCTGAAAATTTCATAAAAGAGTGACTTCATGGACCATCAAGAAACAAATAGAAAAAAACTTCATTTCTCCCCTTTTTTTTTTCTCCACATAGGTAACTTCAATATCTTGTGAATGGAAAAAAAAATAAACAAATTTGGATATATATTTTTCTTGTAATAACGTTTTAAAGTCAAACATGTCAAAATTTGATAGTTTTCATAGACCGTCAACTATTTTCATTTTTTTTAATTATTTTCAAAAAAAAAAACCCTTTTGAAGAAGACTCTCTCCTCTTGTGCCCCATATAAGATTTAAAATTTTAGTAAGTTTTACTATCATTTTTTATTTGTAATCAGCCTCTTTTTTTATTTTTAAAACCTACTTGCATTATTTTAAAAATAAAGTATATTAAAACTAATCAAAATATTAAAAAAATTATATATTTGGATTCTTCACTCTGAACTCTACAAAAGGGTATTTTTATTTTTTTGCAGAAAGATCATTCTAACTAGAGAAATACTCTGTCAAAGTTGAATGTTTTAGAAAAATCTGAAAAATGATGAGTTGGCTACCATGTAGGATGCCAACTAGACATTCTCGGCCAAGAGGGTTTCAGCCAAGCAAGTTTTGGCTAAAACTCTCTCGGCCAAAAATGTCTTGATATTTCCAACCTTAAATACTTGATACGCTCACTTTTTCCATGTTTTTGGCTAGATATTTTCAGTTGAGAGAGTTTCGGCTAAAACCCTCTTGGCCAAGAATCTGCCTAGCACGTCGGTACGACAAGGTTTTGGCTGAAAGTGACTCGCCCTAATGTCTTCCAGCTAAAAAAAAATTTCTCATAACCATTTATTTGGCCAAAAGTGTGACACACTATTGTGTTTTTAGTCGTTAAATTCCTTATGAAACAAAATGAGTGTCTGGGAAATTTTCAATAAGGAATTATTTGGTGTCATTTTGTTGCTATACCTAATATTGGAGCCATGAGCGACAAGGGTAAGCTTCTGTGAGGTGCAAGCTGCATTAGGCTTTGTGCAACTTCTTTGAAGGTGGGTGGAAGTTATTTTGTATTTTTTGCATGGGCAGATGGTTGGAAATGGGTATGTGCAAGATCATGATGGGCCAAAAAGTGGCAATATGATGGGTATGTGGCTGATGACTATTTTTTTACCCAAAATTGATGAAATGAAAAAGGTTTTTAAAGGAGATTCTTAGCTTTCCACCGATATAAATTATGTTTTACTTTGAATTTAATAATTAATTATTATTCATTTTCTATTCAAATTAAGACTAAATTCCTAATTGATAAGATGATTGAAAAACATCTATAGCTTTTAAATGGCATCACATTTTTTGAATCCAAAACATGTGTCACATTCTATGCTTTGCATACTATAGGATTAAAAAAAATGAATTTCATGAAGTTTTGACCAAGTTAAGGTGGTCGGACATACGAGTTTTATATTTTTAAAAAGTTGTAATAAAAAATAATAATTAATTGTTTACTTGGAAAAAATTACAAAATTATGCATCACATCGAGGCATGAGTCCTCTACTTATATCTAAAATATTATTAAAAATATTATCATTTTATTGTGGTTAGGGTGGTCAAACAGACACCTACTTCTTTTTTCCTAAAATTTAAGTATTGCATTGAAATTTCAAATTTTCACCAAATAGATTTTTTAAAAAAACCTAGTAGTTTAGAAACTACATTAAATTTGCTACAAATTCTATTCTTACATATTTTTGAAATAATATAGATAACTTATTCAAATTTTTATGTCAAGTTGCCTAACTCTGATTTTTCTAAATTTTTTGCCACTTAAAGGCATATTTTTTCCATGATGATCCTACACATACCCAAATTCAAAAGAAAAGTGTCACCTATAATAATATTTTTCCCATTTTTGTACAGGGAAGTTGGCAAGAAGAGGTTTGTTTGAAGCAAGTGGGAAGAGGTGCTATAAGATTATTTTTTTTGCATGGATTTTTAACTTTAAAACCAATATTGTTTGATCTATGGTTTTCATTTAGTCATTACGGTTGCAATCCAATGAAATAGTCATTTTTATATAGTTTATGTTGAATGTTGTCCTCTATATTGTTAGTCGTTGGTTTTATTGTGTGTACTTTGGTTGGATTCCTTGCAAGCCTTTTTGTTTTTTGAGCTTCCCACCAAGTGAGGCAAAGGTGGAAAATGGCCTTCCCTTTAAAAAAATCTAGGCCAAAATTCCCACCAGCCCCCCCTATTTTAATGCTTGTGGTGGTTGTGGGTTGTTTTCCATAGGGCATTCTCATTGTCCCTTGTCGAGTGTTGGCTACATTATTTTGTTTTCAGTTTTGCAATCCGAGAAAAAGTATTTGGATTGTCCCTTCAATAGGTTCAAAAAGGTGTTGACCACATGTATGTGGTAGCTAATGTTCTTTGGTATGTTCAATACAAAGCCTATTATTATAGGAATTCCTTTTCAAGAATGAAAGAAATAACAAATTTCTTTCAAACTAAATAACTATCTTGTCAAAAATAATAAATTGGAATGCTTTGTCTCCTGTAATACCCCTTCGTGTCAGTTGTTTTGGACTTGTGTGTGAGTTTCTGGGTGTGCTTCATTGATTACTGTGTTGTTTGATTATGTGGAAAATATAATATGTTAGTAATCATGTTTAAATAATTAATTAAATCATAAGTGATTTGTAAAGTTATTTAAAATATGATTAGAAATTAAAATAATAATCAATTAAGTTAAATCAAATGACTTAGAACAAATGATCAAATTAAACTAAGTCGTTAAAAGTAAAAGTGATATTATTAGATAAATTGATTTAAATTGTTGTGTTAAATTAAAGTTAATAATAATTATGAACAAATAATCTTGAAAAGATAATTATTATCATAAGAAATCTAATGGATGCTTATTTAGAATCTTGTAAATGGTTGATTTTTAATTATTCTAATATGGAAGTAATTAATTAATAATGTATTGTGGAGATAATGAATATATATTCAAATAAAAGTTCAATTTTGAGGATTTAAATTTATTTAATTTTAATCAAATGCATGAAAAATGAAAATGAAATATGGAAAAGGCAACAAAAGGGAATTAAGGTTAAATATTATTTGGTTTTATTTCTTGAAATGTGACCTCTGGTATTCACGGGAAGAGGAAATTGAAAGGATTCATGGGCATGGATTTTAAGAAGGGGTTTTCTTTGTTTGAGGGGATGGTTCGAATGTTGGAGAAATTTTATTTTCAATCATTTTCTGTCCTTAGTTTCTTTTTCTGTTTTCTAGAGAAAATTGGTGAAGAGGAAGGAAGATTTGGATCTGTTGCTGGAAAATCGGCAGCAATGAATTGGTTCAGCAAGAGGGACAAGGCTTCTTCAAATTTTTGGCAAGCGAAGGATGCCAGGTTCTTTTCTTTTAATTATTTGTCTTCTGTTAAAATAGGAATTGTTCCCTATGAATGAAATTTGTATCTAGGGTTGAAAATTAATAATGGTAGGAAGAAAATCTATTGGGGTTATTATTTAAGCACTGAAAATAAACCAGGGATTGTGATTATGATTTGTCAAAATAGAATTTCTGTGGGTTCTGGGTTGTTCATTTAAAAGGGGGTTTTTATTTGAAATCTGGAAATGAGCAATTTTCTTTCAATTAATTTCTGGGAGTATGATAATCTCCATATGCCTGTATGTTACAAAATATTTCTACTGTTCAGAGAACAGCGATTATTTTCCCTGATTTCAAAATGTTCAGGTTCCTATGTGTGTGTGTATATATATATATGTATATATATGTATATATAAATATATACATATACACATATATTTATATATGTATTAAAATATGAAATGAAAATTAAATTTATTGAAAGTTTGCTATTCATATCTGTCGGCACTATTCATTTGAATTATGTGTTAATTTTATATATTTATATATGTAGGCTGTGTGGGGGGTTCGGCCTTGGCTGTACCCACCACCCCGCTACCGGACTGTGTGACAGTCTGCGGACTATCCACGGCAGCCCGAAGGACTGCCATGCGCAGTCCGTAGACTGCCCACGGTCGGCCGGCGTTTGTTCTGTGCCTGTGTATGGGTTTAAATGCCCATTTAAAATTGTATATTTTGAATTCTGTAAAGTGCAAAATTCTATTTTATTTATTATACGAAATTTACTTTTATAAATATGTTTTATATATGTATTTCGAAACTTACTTTTATAAATATAAATATATATATATAGATATATATATATATATATATATATATATATATATATATATATATATATTTATTTATTTTTTATTTTGATTCCTCTATTCAACTGCTGCAGTATTATTTAACTAATTTAACTGTTATTTAGAAAAGAAAAAAATGTATTGTTTCTTTTCTGATTAAATTTTATATTCTGTCAATTTAACTGTTATTCAAAAAATATATATATATATATAGATTATGTTTCTTTTCTGATTAAAATAAAGCAGAATTTGTTATAATAAAAATAATAATAAAATAGAAAGAAATTTGTTCTTATTGATTTGTTAAATTACATCTTTGAGAGGATATTATTAGTGGAAAAAAAAAATCATTTACGAATATATGATAGCATTGATTTATTTAATTCTTGTTTGAGTGAATATTTTGGAATAGAAAAGAATTCCTTTTAATTTGTTAATTTGTGAAATTTGATAGGATAATATAGTAGGAGGACAATTTGTGAATATATATATATATATATATATATATATATATATCAGCATTGATTGTTTAATTCTTATTTTTAAATGTGTATAGGGTGGAAATAGAATTTAATATAGAAACGAATAAGTTATATTTTTATGAAGTTAAGTCTTGTAGACTTGTTGGATTCTTAGAAAAGATCTATTCTCTTTCTACTTTTCCTCCTCGAAAATAATTAAAATATATAGATATGTAGTAGTTTTAAAATGTATTTTTGGGTGTAAAATTTATTTAGGTCGATTTAAGATTTTAAGGTGGTGATTCTACAATTGGTCTTAAATAGTTTTCACAATTAATTTAAATATTGGAAGTGAGTGTTAAGTTAGTATGATGAAAGGAAATGGAAATAATGTTTTGGACATAAGTAGTTATGAAATGATAATGAGTTAAATACCCAACTATTTAGTAGTTTTCAATTGTTGCTCATTGAAAGGGGAAATTTAAATGTATGGGAATGATTAGAGATTGATTGGGATATTCTTAAAATGGTTAGTTTATTGGTAAGAAGGGATTTTAATCTTTTAGAAATTGATTTCCGTTATATTCATTTAATGGTTGATTTGTACGTTCTCTTTATGGATAAGTCTTTTAGAATACTTGTGATGGTTATCATGAATTGATTTAGTATGGGTAAGTTGTAAAGTTATTTAGTTCTAGTCGTTAATTGATTGGTTAATAAATATTGTTCTCGATTGAATTTTTTGGTTGATGTTTATTATGTAAGTGTTTTTGTGGAGTTGCGAGTGGTTGAATATTTAAGGTGTTCTTAAATTTGGTGCCTTGGATGTCTGGTTGCATGCTTTTACCTCTGTTGTTGAAGGATTGTTCCATGTTGGTGTGAATGCCTTTGGAGGTTAGTTTTGATTCAAGGAATCCTTTGTCATTTAATTTGTGTTGCAATGTAACTGGGAACTCGTGTTTTGGTTTATGAGTTGTGGATAGTTGATCTTCTTGAATTTCTGATTTATTTTGTATCTAAGTTGATTATGCAGTCTGGATGGGGTTGTTGATCTTATTTTAATGTATTCACTCATTATATTTGAATTGAAAATAGTTCTGGTGGCCTTGCTATTATTGTTGTCATTACTAGGTTGTTGATTTTATGAAGGTGATTTGTGTACCGCTATAAGGGGGTTCTTGTGAGGAGAAAATTGAGGTCTCCCGTGGAATACCTAGTTGGTGGCTTTTGGTTTTATTAAGTGATTTTGTTTAAAGGTTGATTTTCTTTTGTGTTTCCCTAGTTGAGGTGACACCATTGTTGATTTGTGGATGGGTCTTGATGAATCTTCTCTCTTTTATGGATTTTCTGAGTTACTCTCATATTTGAGGAAATTCTATCCTTGTGTTGGAATTATTGGAGAAATACTCATGTGGCTTCACTTTACCCTTGTTTTTGGGTTTTCATTCTTTTGGCTTCTAGAGGTTTGAGATGATTGATAATTGATGTTCTCTCTCTTTATGTGCCCTTGATGTGGCAAGTGTTTTGGTTTCATGATTTTGAAAGGGTTGTATGGAATTGTTGAGACTATGATTATGTATTTAGAGTGAGATGGGTAATGCCTCGCATGCTTCTCTATTGGGGCTCTTGGTTCAAAATTATGATGGTACAACCCTTGGTTTCTTGGTTTTTATGTTGTTGGGTCTCTAAGGAGAGTGGCTCCTCATGGGGGCTAGCGCCCCGTGTAAGGGGAAGGGCACAGGATAACCCATGAGTGAGTTGGTAATCAAGTGAAAACCTAATAATTAACTTAGAAGGGTTGGGTAGTAATATCATTATAAGATTAAAAAAAATTGGATGCCTCATCTTTATTAGTGCTTCCACAGACTAATGGAAGGCTGAGAAGGCCGTGGTTGGCAAGGTCGTAATCTCGTCCTCATGAGAGGTTATCGGCTCCACATGAGATACCCTATGGTGTCGGCGCCTCAAGTAGGAGGAAGGGCCAGGATATCCATAGATGGGGGTCGGTGCCTCAATTTGGAGGAAGGGCCAGGATAACCCATGTAGGCTATGCGATGACACTCTCCCCTAGTTGCCCATGTGTTTTACTTTATTGTGTTCCTCTAGAAGTAGGTCATGGGAGTTGGTTTAGATTGTTGATATATGGATTTATATTGAGTTGTGAATATTGCCCTGATGCATCTTTGGTGTGCTTTGTGGTCTTGTATGATCTCATTTATATTTGATTTACAATCTTGTATTCTTATGGCACTGTGATATAATGTTATTGTATTGTTTAATTAAAATTTGGAATTGTATTTATTAATTCAGTTTGATTTGGAAGTATTTCATGATCTTCCTTTGGTTACTTGTTTAACTAATTATCGCTTTGTTTAATGTGATGAGATTTATGACTTTAAGTTATTATGTTGTCTCTTGGATGTTGTTTATTATGTCATTGTAATCCTTGAGTTTTATGATACTCTTGAATGTTGTTGAGTCTTATGGTTCCCTGTTTGGATGTTCTTGGTTGAGGTCTCTTTCTTGTTAGCCCCTTTAGCATGGGGGGTGGGTCTTCAGACTCACATGGTCGGGTGGAACGTGCTAAGCACCCCATTGGGTCCCCAGTCAAGGATCGAGAGGTGCGGATTGGTGCGGTTGCAGCGACTCCAGAGTTGTATTTATCTTGGAGCCAGTTATGATACTTTGTATTCATCTGTTTAATTGTATCATGTTATCTTGTGTATGGTTTCCATTTATTATTGGAAACACTTTTGTATCATTGTATCTCTAGAACATTGTACTGTAATGTAATGTTAACTCGGTGTGGATATTGGTCATGGCAATTGTTATTCAATGTGTTAAGTTAAATATGCATATGTTGTATTTATGTACTCAGATGGTTTCTTATCAATGATTATCATGTATGTGTTACATTTGTTAATGTTTATCTTGTTATGGATTATATCTTTGGATTTTATTCTTTATTGTTGTTGTGTGGATCTCAGTCTCGAAATTACTCCTCGTGTACCCCAAGGGATGTATGTGTTAATGAATATGCTTAAATGAAATTCATGTCATGACTTAATGTGTATTACATGTATGTTATGTTTACTTTTAAAAAAAAAAAATTGTGCTGTGATTATTGTTTATTTGTCCTTTGGGGTTCGCATGACGGGGCTTTACACTCCCTTTTCAAATAATATATTCTTAAATAAATAATTCTTATTAAAATAAGTTGCAATTATGCTCCATATGGTGCTTGATTAGGATAACAAGGTGTTAAGAGGGAAAAAATTTCCCATCAAATCTTCGAATAAACACCTTAAGGGTCAATCAAGAGGACACACATATAGGTAGATATATAAATATCTATATGTATAGATGTAAATATTTATTTATGTAGAGACTACTATATCTAAATAGATGTGTATACCATATTTTTGCCTCCATATGCAACTAGCTTGATCATAATTATAAAGAGAACAAACATCCAGACTGAATTTTCCCTCATTTTCCTAAATGAGAAGGCTAGGAATTCAAACCTTTTGTCGGTTATAGTATATTGCATAACCTGAAGCAAGGAATTATTATAGGCAACAAAAGCTTTGAATTCGTAGCCTCCTCAACTAGTCAACTAAGGGAAAATGTTGTGTGGATGTTTGGTCTCTTGAATGTTGGTTGGTTTCGAGATTAGTTGTTGTATGATTTGCATGTGATTGCACTACTTGTGATCGTAGTTGTTGTTTATCCAATTGTATATAAAGTGTGAAATGAAAGATTGGTCTTTCTTTATACTGTACTTAATGTAGGAACTAATGTGCATATAAATGAAACCATATAAACAAAAAAATATTGCTAATAGTCACCTACATACCAGAGCCCACAAAATAGTATAAATCTTGATATCAAGATTCACTAAAAAAATACTAGATTCACTATTTTGGAACCATTCACAGAAAATGGAATTCATAAATGAAACAATATAGTGAACACTCGACCACCTGCCAAAATCCATTAAACTATATAGTCTTTTGAACAACAATTGACACAATGAAACAATATTGGTTTCAAGAGCTAGCCAAATGAAAAAACCTGCATAAACACGTGAATTCAACATAGGAAATCTAAAAAACAAAAAAGATGCTATTGGAAAATGCAAATTGTTTCAATTTTCAATCGGGTTTTGTTGAGGAAAAAGTAGTATGTCTTCATGTAGCGCCCCTACGCTTTTGGTCATTTGTCATATTTGAGTAAGTGTGATTAGTTGTTTTTTTCTTTTGATATCTTGAGTTCGTGATTATATTATTTTCTGAATTATGTGATTTAGTAATATTGTTTGGCATTGAGTTAATTGAATTAAATCAAAATAATTATAAGAAAAATTTGATTTAATTAGGAAGTCAAAACGTTAGCTAAGTGAACCAAGTTATGAAATGATATGGATATTTGGCAGTTTCATTATTTCGTTTGTTGTCGGGTTAGGTGATAACTCTAGTATTTTGATTAACCATGTTTAATCAAGCTAATTAAGTTAAAATTATTTTACGTGATACCTTAAACCAATGTTTCATTATAATATGTCTGAAGAGGTGTTAGATCATGATAATGATTATTATTTATTAAATTAAAATTCTTAGATTAAAAGCTTATCGATAAGCAAATAAATAAAGATAAATTATAATTTCATTAGATTTTAATTAATAATATGGAAAAGTAATTTAAGATTAAATATATATATATAATATAAGTAGTTGATTATGATAAAACAATGGGATTTTGGAGATAAGATCTCAAACTAAAGTAGGATCCAGTGAATAATAGAAAAAGATGGGTTTAAGATATTTTTTATTAATAGAATGATTTAATGAAGATAATAGATAAGATTTCTAATGAATGGGAAAAGCATTTTAGAAATCATAAAAGAAAATAAAAATAAAAAAAAAATAAAAATAAAAAAAGAAAAGAAAAGATAAATTTGAGCCATGCAAGGCTTTAAAACTGTTTTCGAATGGGAAATGTGGGAGATGTCTCTAAAAGCATTCAGCCTTTGTCGGCTTTGGGAGTTAGTTTTTGGATTAAAAATAAAAATATTGCTCTGTAAAAAGGATATATTCTGAAGATATGACAGCTTTTAGGGGGGGCCGAGGATCTAGTGTTTTTGGGGTTTTGGAAAATCTATCTTGCTGAGAGTTTGGAAGATGGAGAGTGGAAGAGGGGAGAGGGGAGGATTATTGGAGACAGAAGAAATTTATGCATACGGTGAAGGAGATCACCCATAAGAGCTCAACGTGCCTACTTAGCCAGCCTTTTTTCCTATCTCTTCACTTTTCATGATAATCCGGGAGATGTTACAGGTTGGCGATCTGAACTAATTGTTCAAAGTAAAATTTTATGGATTTATTTTATGAATTATGAAGTGAATGTTGTATTTCATTTGTTTACTTTTCCTTAAAGAAAGTTAGAAAATATGTGATGAAAGATACCACTCATAATTCATCGCTATTCACACCCTTTGTCTGTGCTCTTACATGCACGACTGCCAGGCGTAGTAGAACTATTCTTAATCATCGTAGACCATTAGATACATTCTTTAGAGGATTACTATCAATAAATGATTTCTGATAACGTATTTGTGATTTTCTTTTGCTTGTTTGTTTTTTTTGCATTTGACACTTGATAAAATGCCTCTATCATTCGCATTCTATGTGATTCGGCTTTATATTTGATTGGTGTGTGTGATTGCCACTTTTGTATTTCATGTTACGGAATCATTTAGCCTAGCTATTAGCATTTGCTTGAAAGTCGCTTCAGTCCCTTTTTGCAGATTCAATCATGGCGTAACCTTCTATTATCTCACCTCATGTGCCCACTTATGTCAAAAATCATTGCCTTGCCTCAATTTTCGCTGTAGGATTGATTTATTTTGGTTATCAACACTCACCATTTAGCATATCCATTTCCTTTTAACAGATATGCGTATTTTCTAAAGTCTTTTCAAGCCATTTCAATAAATCATCATGGCGCCTTCCCTGTGTTTCCATGTTTGGTAGGCATGTGAAATATACTGACCTGATTTGGGTGAAGGCTTTTAAAGCTATTTTATCAAATGCGTTTCTAGTTTGTTGTGCTTCATGTATTCGATAATCAAGCTTAGTTTTTGGTATTGGATGCATTTTATGTAAGGAGGTTATGGAGACAAGTTATTGCTTGGGTCCCTTATTAGATACATTCGTTGTTTAGTGGGGGGGGATGTATTTACTTCTTGTTGAGATTCTCCTAGGGTGCCAACATAGCTCTCTTTCCCTTTTTGGACTTTTTCATTGTTGCAGATCGTCTGTGGGAGTCAATCTTGTGTACCACAGGGTTGACGTGCTTTGAATCCTTGGATCTAAAAGAAATCTCCTTACAAAATTTGCTACTGCATCCTCTTAGGATGTCGCTATTTTTAATGGCTGCCTTGTGTTCTCTAAGAATTCAATTTCTCCAGCATGGGTTTGTTTTAAAACTTAGCTTTTTCCCCTTGGATATTCTTATGTCATTGGCCTAGATAGGTGTAGTTCGAAGAACTTGAATACTAATTCAAAATAGTATGTGTTTTATCATTATTTGGTTATGTAGATAAATGTAAAGGAAAATTAAATTAAAAGGGAAATTAAACTGAGATTTTAATTTAAAACAGAGGTTTGTGGGACTCTAGAATGTCATATAATAAAGTGTCTAAATTGGAAATTTTCATTGGACCCAGTATTAGTAAAAGAATGAGTTAGTTGATTTAATAGAGAATTAAATTGGAATAGAATTGAACAACTGAAAGACTTAATTAAGTAAATTAAATTAGATTATTTTATTTGTTGATTATTATTTTTTATCTTATTAATGATAGATTTGTGAAATAACTAAGTAGTTTAGTTGTGTGAATGAGTGTTAATATTAAATAATAATTATATCATAAGGGAATTGGTGGGATAGTTAGAGACTGAAATTGTGATAACAAAATATTCTATCCTTCTAATTATAATTTATTTCATAAAATAAAATAGCGATTAAGATAGAGTTTAGATATTAATAGCATTGCCTTTAATAGTTTGATATTTATCTTTTAGTTAATATAACCTAATGGTCGATAGCTGATTTAGTAGATTTAAAGGTCGATGTAAACTAAATAGAGTATTACTAAATGTAGTGGTATGATGCACCTTAAATTATCATTGTGAAACTTACCTTCATATTAATATAGCATTATTTTATAGTTGAAACTTTAACATTAGGGTTTGAAATGATTGCTTCATTGACGATAGAGTTGTCTTAAATTATCATTACATAATATTTTAATTTGGTCGAGTTTTTTTTTCATTTGAAATCTTTGGGTTGAGTTCATGGATTGATTTTTGAATGTTTATTTGTTAGAATCATGTGTTGATTTATTGGGCTAATTTCTGAATTGAGTTGTACATCGGTTGATTGTTATCAATGCCATGATTGTTGACCTTGTTTAAGATTGATAATTTCTAGATTTTAAGGGTATCTTGTGAGGAGAAAATTGAGGTCTCCCTTGGATGCCCAGTTAGTTTCTTGCAATTTTAAGTTGATATTGATTATTGTGGTTGGGCACAATCTTGAGATTATGTTAGTCTTACCATGTCGAGAAGGAGCCATTGTGTTTGTAATCTTAGTCTTCTAGAGGTTTAAGGGGACTATGGTTTTCCTTTATTCTGGTTGCAGTGTGGGCACCTTGTGTAATTGTGATTCAGTTGTTGTTTATTGAGAACCCTTGTTCTAGAGGCACATTTTTTTTAATCTGTGAATTTTATTCCATGTGGTTGTGCTCTTGGAATTGAGGATTTATTAGAATTACTTTTGGAAGGGTGGTACGTGGGTATTGGCATTCGAATTATGAGCTATTGCGAGATGGAATTGCCTCACTTGTTTATGTTTTGACTATATGTTTTATTCATGATAGTGTAACCCTTGCCTAGTTTTGATTTATGTTAGGGGTCATAGGATAGTGGCTCTTCGTGGGCGCCGGCGCCTCAGGATGAGGAAGGGCTCAGGATAACCCACGAAAGAGTGGTTAAACAAGTGATAACCTAAATAATAGAATTTAGGGGGTTGGGTAGTTTAAAAACACAAGATAATGAAACACTGGATTCCTCGTCTATGCATTAGGGCTACCATAGACTCGTGATAGACTGAGAAGGCCGTGGTCGGCAAAGTCATAGTCTCGTCTTCATGAGAGATTATTGGCTCTGCATTAGCTACCCTATGGTGCCGGCGCCTCAGTTAGGAGGAAGGGCCAGGATATCCATAGATGGGTGTCGACGCCTCAATTGGAGGAAGGGCCAGGAGAATCCCATGAGAGCTATGCGATGACACTCTCCACTTGACACCCTTGTGCTTGGTTGTAGTTGCCTCTAGTTATTGTATCTTTATGTTGTTTTTGAGGGCTAGGGAATCCATAGATGGGTGTCGGCGCCTCGGTTGGAGGAAGTGCCAGGGGATCCCATGAGAGCTATGCGATGACCCTCCTGACTAGACACCCTTGTTCTTGTTCCTTGTCACCTCTGGATATTGTAGTCTTTATGTTGTTTCAGATTCTTGTGGAAATAATTTATGGATGCTCTTTGGTGACTTTCTTAATTGTTATTGCTTGGGTTAAATGTGGTGAGTTTCATAGTTTTATTTGATTTTGTTGACTCATGAATGTTGATTATGTCATTGTAATCCGTGAGTTTCATGATACCTTTGTATGATGTTGAGTCTTGTGGTTCCCTGTTTGGATGTTCTTGGTTGAGGTCTCTTCTTGTCAGCTCCTTAGCACGGGGGGTGGGTCTTCGGACCCACGTGGTCGGGTGGAACGTGCTAAGCACCCCATTGGGTCCCCAGTCAAGGATCGAGAGGTGCAGATTGGTGCTGTTGCAGCGACTCTAGAGTTGTATTTGTCTTGGAGCCAGTTACATTACTTTGTTATTATCTTTCTGATGTATCATCTTATTTTGTTATGTGGTTCCTGCTCATATCGGGAAACATGTTTGTATCATTGTAAGACTTGAACAGTGTAAAGTAATGAAAAGGATGTGATGTAATATTTATCATTGGTGAACCTTGTGTGGATATGGATCCATATCAGACGTTATTCAAAGTATTGTATTTATTTAAGTGAATGGTTCTTATTGATGGTTTATATATATGCTTCGTCATGGATTAGATTTGGCTTTCATTCTTTATCATTGATGTATGGCATTAAGTTTCGTAATGTATCCTCGTGTACCCCAAGGGACGTAAATGATATTGGGTTTGTTTAAATGAATGTTCATGTCATAACTTTTGTGCATCTCATGCATGTTAGTTTTACTTTAAAAAAAAAAATTTTGTGGTAATCGTTGCCTTAGTTGTCCTTTGGGGTTCGCACGACGGGGCGTTACACTTCACATGGCCTTCACACACCAATTTTTTGGGTATAGGATTTTGTTTATTCCTTCAACTTTGTAGCTGTGTCTACAAGGGAATTACATTGCTAACACTATTCAGGCTTTACAAATATACATATACACATATATGTATATATGTTTAGATATATGTATGTATATATATGTCTATATATATATATACAGAGACAAAAATCTACATATATACACACTTATAGTTTGTTGAGAAATGAGTATAGTTCTACTTTTGATCCTCATTAAATATTTGTTGGTTCCTCTCAAAATATATAGGTGTGTGTGTGTATGTATGTATGTACACCAACCATTACCACTACATGCACTTGCACCTTCATACAAGCTTACCCTCAATCATTACAACTACTATATATCTACATATATACATGTTTGTATATGTATATTTGTATGCTTTTTGTGTATTAGTGATGGTCGTAATGATAGTTGTTGTTTAACGCCCCAGGGAACAAAATGAATGTGTTAGAGATTTTCAACAAGGCATTGTTTGGTCTCATTTTTTTGCTATACCTAATATAGGAGCTATGAGCAATGGGGGTAAGCTTTTGTGAGGGTGCAACCTAGATTAAACTTTGTGCAGCTTTTGTGAGGGTAGGTGGAGGTTATTGAACACATCAAATGCAATAAAGAAATAGTATTTCCTTCCACCAAAGGTGGCTACATAGAACCCATAGACCAAGCAATTTACAATAAGCTATAGACCAAAAATCAATAATCCCCTTTTGAAAAAAACATAACCTATTTTAGAAATACTCCACAAACTATTTTTCCAATATCCACCTCTTCTGAATTCCTTCAATTACACCTCTTCCCACTTGGTTTCTCTTCCCTCCATCCTTTCTCCATGACCTGCTTAAAATGAACATAGAACTATCACAACCCACCATGGCTATGGAAATTTTGTGAAGGTGGTTGGAGGTTATCTTGTGTTCTTTGCATGCATTGATGGTTGTTAAAGGTGTGGGTTGTGATAATTCTCATATATATATATGTGTGTGTGTGTGTATATGTATATATTTATGTGTATATATATATGTATATATACATATATGTGTGTATATATATGTATATATACATTATATGTAATATATGTATATATGCATGTATATAAATATATATATGTATATATGTCCTGTATGTGTGTATAGTAATTATGTTGTATATATGTATGTATATGTATATACATATATATATATATATAATGATATATATATAATATATATATATCAGTATATATATCGTTATATATATAAAGGATATATAATATATATCGTATATATATATATATATATATATATATATATATATATATATATATATATATATATATATACATATATATATATAGTATATATATATACATATACATATATATATATATATATATATATGCATATATATATATGTATATATATACATATATATATAATATATATACATATATATATGTATATATATGCATATATATATAATCATATATACGTTATTGAAAATTGTATAGACATTCACTTTGTTCTCTAAGGACTTTAAACATAGATGTTACTTGTACCATCAGTACTACATAGAAACCATACAATGATTAATGTTGATGCCATTTCATTTGCCTCCTCTATCGCCATGCCAAACGCTTTTTAAATTTTAAAAAAAATAACACCCACTACACAGTGTCGGAGACCTGAAAACATGAAGGCCGCCAAAAATTCCAACCAATGTTTCCCATAGCCCAATGCTAATTGTTCTTTTCTAGCTTTGGCTATATATTTTCATTTACAATGCATAATAAAATAGCTAATATTATAGAGTTAATGTTGTTTTCCAAAAGGCATTCTTTTCGAGAAGGCGAAGCTCAAGCAGCTATACTATTTCAATTTTTGATAGGTTGCTAGTGAATACATTTATGTAAGTATATCTATATATATATACATATATTTATACATACATACATACATATATATACACATATACATACATACATACATATATATATATGTATGTATGCATAAGTATATACATATATATATGTATATACATACATATATATGTATATGTATGTATATATATATAGATATACTTACATAAGTATATCTATATATATACATATACATACTTATACATATACATACATATATATATATATATACATAAGTATATCTATATATATATATATATACATACATATACATATATATATGCATTGTTCATCGCACAAAGGACAAAAAAATTGTGCTTGGAAAATCAATGGATAGAAATAATCTAGGCTAGCTAGCAAAAGACTGCAAAAGAAAACTTGAATATGTTAATAATTTTATTCAGTTACAACCATATCCAAAAAAATGGAGGTCATAGAAAGAAGTTGGAAAATAAATTGGCATTCAAAGACTGATGCAAACCACTACCTTGTTATCCCAAAAAGGGTTGGAAAAAATTATCATAGGTGACAATTTCAATTTTCTTTTGCAAACATTTTTTCCTACAAACACAAAAAATAGCCTCTAACCATCTATACAGAGGTTCCTATTAAGTTTTCCTTATGACACATAGTATGCAGTCCATCACTCTAACAACTACTTTTCTGAGGCTAAAGAAATAACAACTAGGAATGTGTATTTAATGCATGCTTTCCCCATTGTTGATAGCTACCTTGAAGAATGAGCTAAACCTAGACAATGACACCTAACAATGTGTTATCAAAAATTGAAACAATATAGCTTTTTTCTTAGTGGGAACCTCTAAGAAACAAATCAATATAGTTATAGGGCAATTCCCTTCAAACATTGTTCAAGCATTTGTTATCTTTGTGACTACTTGAAAAGCCAGCTATTACTTATACCTATTGTCACTACACGGAAACCATACAATAATTAATGTTGATGTCATTTCACTTGCCTTCTCTATTGATGCAGCAAATTCTTTTAATATAAAAATAAAAATAAAATCTGCCAACTTCCTTTTCTGTCCACACTGACTGGAGGCTAGAAATGAGACAATATAGCCTTATCCAAACAACAACAGTGAACAGTACCTTGTACAAAATAATATCAATTGTTTAACGTTTACTATTTTATTTGATTCCAGCCATTGCCATAGAAAATATTTCTTGCAACAATGACCCATATGGAACACCCTAAAAACACAAAAACCTTGCAGTAATATAGTGAATCAAAGCCTCCACCACAAAACATGAACAATTAATGAATCAATATTGTGTGCATGTATATATATATACACACATGGGTGATCCCACAAAGCCAGTTTGCAATTTCTGGGAGATTTGGATATTTGCTGAAATCATATATTTTTAAAAAATATAATGATTTAAGCCTTAAAAAGTTTCATTGAAAGCATTCCAATTGAAGAGGGTTTCATCAAACTACCTTATATCAAACCCCCTTGGATAGAACCTCGCAAGTTTTAAACCATACCAAAAAGGAGTCTCCTTTACACCTATCAAAATGCTGATAAAAAACCAATTTTGATTTACCTTTTGTGGGATCAAATGAATTCATTTAAAATTTATTTTTTTATGTAGTCCTTATTATAAGTTTCCCAAAAAGTATAATTTTAAATAAATTTACTCTTTTTTTTTTTTTTAGACTGCAGGAATCGGGTAGCACGACCCCCTATAAACTGCAGTGCGCCTGGTAAACTTTTAACGTGACCAGCAGCTTGGTATTTGAATAAATTTACTTTAATTATTATATTTATTTTTATTTCTTGTGAATGTAGTTTTTCATCGAAAATCAAACTCTCTATTCTACACATGTGGAAAAATAGAATATTATCAAAGCAAAAAAAATGAAAAATATGAGTGCACCAAATATTGAGTCCTTTATCCAACAAAAATAAATAAATTAAAATTTGATACATACAAAAAAGGTTACGTGTTATCAGTATACCTATGTCTGAATTGTAATTAGTTTGACTTCAAAACTTGATTAAGGAAAAATATTCAATAAAAACACTATCTAACCAAGTGGAAGCACTAGACATCGGTTACAAATAAATATTAGAAAGAATTAGAATTTTTTATCCTTCATGGAAAAAAAATTATGTGTTATACAGTGAGTGTCACTTTTTAAAAATGTTGTTTTTTCTTAAAAACCAATTTTTGAGGGAGATGGAAAAGAAATCAAATATAATTCCAAAAATTTTGAAAAAAATATATTTAGAATCTACAAAAAAAATGTCACGAAACTCTAGTTTGCATCATCTTCAAATTCCTCGCGGTTTAGCCACTATCGGTGCTCGAAAGTGAAGATTTAGTTAGAAAAAATTATTTCAATGTCCAATTTGGCCAAAAATTGTAAACTAGTATTGTGGGATCACCAACATATATATATATATATATACACATATCTGATAGTGAAGAATGTGTTTTGGATAACAATATAAACTGTATAATATTAAGTATTTGATTATGCATTGCAAAGAGTGGAATATAACCAAAGCTATCAAACAATAATTAGATTACATTGTGGAGAACAACACAAACTATTTTAATATATTGCAGCCATTTACACAGAACAGAAGCCCTTAATGAGACAATATTAAATTTTGTTGTGTGTAGATTTGTATGTATGTCAAAGTAGATGTGAGCAATGTACATATGTACTCTTCACAATGTTTATTGTTTTCTCAAAATAGTTATTTGTATAAATCTTGGCATGGCATACTTCAAATGTTATACTTCATATTAATTGTTATATACAACATTAAAGCCTTTTTCCTAATTGTTTCTTTTCCTTTGTACTCTTAGTGTTTCTAGGGAAAAAAGGAGGGATTTTAAAATTGAAATAGTGAACCTGGAATAAAAAATTGTATGTTAAGTATTATTTGAATCATTGAATTTGTTGTTATTATTAATCCTTTCATGTCATTTTGTTAGTTCCTATGTACAAAAATTGAGTGCCCGTGTTGTGTTTTGAAGTCATAGACCTTCTAGCCAACCACTAGTGTTGCAACTCTTCGATTCTAAAAGAGTAGATGTAGCAATGTCAGTAGCCTCTAGCTCTTCTGAGGCTAGTGAACAATCCTCAAGCAGCAATCATGTAAGTGTGTTTGTTGTTTAGTTTATTGTTGTTGCCAATTATCTTCAAAGTTTCTCAAGTGCACCAAACAAACCAAGAATATACTTCAATTGAATTAACAATTACTATGATATATGTTCTAACTTATTTATATCCAAATGAGCCTCCACCTTTGAAATTATAGCAGGAAAGAGCATGAGGGAAAGGTATTCAGATTTGATATCATTGATGATGAGGGCATAGAAATATGGATTGTGTGCTTTAATGACATTGCAGATGTGAATTATGATAGGGTTGAGGTGGTACATACTTATTATATGTCAAATGGATCAGTGAAACAAGCAAATAGAAAATTTAATAAGTTGAACATCCAAATGGAAATCATTCTAGATCAAAGTTCAATGTTAAAATGTTGTGATGATGAGGCATTTGTGCCAGACAAAGTATTTAAGTTCACCCCATTAAATGAAATTGAAAATTGCAATAATAATAGTTTAATTGATGTTATTAGCACTATGGTGCATGTGGGAACGGTTTTGACTATACAAAGAAAGGATCAGTCCAAAACAATTTAGAGGACTATTAAACTTAATGATTTGTCATCCTTTTCAATTGATGTTAATTTGTGGGGCTCAAAATCGGAAGCAAAGGGTCATGAGTTGGAGAGGTTGTACACCCTTGGTTCAACACTCATCCTTGCT
Organism: Sequoia sempervirens; assembly: GCA_007258455.2. Lineage (NCBI taxonomy): Eukaryota > Viridiplantae > Streptophyta > Pinopsida > Cupressales > Cupressaceae > Sequoia > Sequoia sempervirens. Next base: position 590,875,982 of record VDFB02271358.1, read on the forward strand.
ATTAAAAATGCACGTGTTTGGTACTTCAATGGAGCTATTCTAAACATAGCCACAAGGACTCTTCTATATATAAATCCTGACATACTAGAAGCATAGCCATTATTGAAAGAGGATATATTGATCCACCTACTGTTGAGGCCCCTCGGGAAATCCCTTGAAAGGTTGCTTTGGGAAATGGAAGAGTCACTATTGCATATATGTTCGACCACTACCTTGGCTTGCTAGAGACTTTGCAAGATACTCTCAAGGCAACAATAAAATTTATAAAAACTGATGCATTCTATTATTCTACATGCCCGTTGGAGGTGAATAGTAAGAAATGTAAGAAAAAGTGTGAACAATCTGAGCAAAATACATGGTTCTACCCAAAATGCCAGAGAATAATAGCTGACTATGACTTTCGATATTTATTGCAACTAAAGATCGAAGACCACACAAGCAAGCTTTGGGAAACTAATTTTGATGAGGCTGAAACAAGACTATTACAAATGTCAGCAAAATAGCTTTACATGTTGCAATATGAGTCTATCACTAAAATGAGTGATGAATTTATTATCAATGCTGTCACCTACACATCATTTTTTTTCACTATTCTAATCAAAACTCAAACTTATAATTAAGAAACAAGACTAAAAACAACAATAATGAAGGTTGCAAAGCTTAACTTTGAAGCTAAGTGCAAGCTCTTACTATTAGATTTTTCTACTATTTCTCCCGTCATGCAGTAGTCTCTGGAGATAGTTTTTGTACTGCCTTGAACATCAAAGCAACCATGGCTAATTGTGACTTTGCATATTTCTTATAGTTCACGTTGGCTAGACATTTAGTTTGTTTCATTCCCTTGCACTACTTGAAGCATCAAAAATACGTTTCCTTTCTACTTCTATTGCTTTGTTGTTTGTTTGAGTGGTTACATATTAATACAATGAAGTATAACTTATAATGTTTAAGTAAAAAAGATTCGGTTTTTTTATTTTCTATTATTCATGTTGCTTATAATTTCATTATGTTTTAAGTGTATATTTCTGATTTAATTTTATATTGTTTATTTATATAGACTTCTTGTCCTTTGTAGGAGATGTATCACTATCTACACCTACTCATATATCTACTTGTGGACATAGTTGTGTGTATGTGTACATTTAAATATGAATATAGATAAATATACATGCATACAATTGAGATTTCCTTGTGTTATACAACTTCTTGGTACAAATGTGTGTAAATATTTGTTTGTGTGTTGGATATCTATGCATATATGCATACTCAATTTAATATTTACAACTATATGTGAGTTGTTTAAAGAGAATGTTGTTTTCATCTTGTTTACAATGTTCTAAGTGCATAGAATATCTTGAAAAAATTTTGTGTAGATATATGTGTCTATAATGTATTTGTCTATGTAACTATCATGTCTGGGTATCCATCTAATCCTTACCAAGTGTTCTTACTACTACTTTGTCATCCCCAATGATAGTGCCATGCTAGATGTGGATGACATATGGTTCTTGGATATAATGTCTTATGTATGTTATGCAACTCAATCCACAACCCAGTGTTGAACAATGTGTCATTGAAACTACCACAAATTGCTCAATTAGTTTGGTGAGTTTTAAATGCAAAGTATTATTGCAACCATTGGCAAAATATGTAGCACAGACATGATTGATTTTCTCATGGTAAGTTGTGCAAAGTGATGCTTGTTTCCTCTATACATTTTTGCCAGTACTTCTCTTCAAAAACAAGCCAATGCTTTGCATGGTCTTCTCAATATGAATTTATTTACATGATTCTTTGTATGGCCTTGATTTCCTAGCTATGTTTGCAATGGAATAAAATTCTTAGCATAATCTAGTTTTCTTTTTGTGGTTTGTTGCTCACTACCCAAGGTTTTTTTTACCCATTGGTTTGTCAGTCACAATTTTTTTGTTCTTTGTGCAATCAACAATGCATATATATGTGCTTCTTTAGAAAGGATCACATTTTTCTCTAAGGTTAGGCATATAGAAACATTACACTGAATAGAAAGAAACTAAATTGCTCACTCGAACTGTGTAAACCTTCCTTTGTATTTTGTTAGAAACTGTAGGATACATACCAACAATTACAGTGCACTATAAATAAAACAAGATGATCTTCTCCAAAAAAACTGTTCATTATCATCATCATCAAAAGTTTCTCTTCTTTATGGTAAGTGAATTTCTTCTCCTTTCCTCCTCACCTCTATGCATATAGAATCCAAACCCTCTCTAAAATCAATTCATTATCATTTTTTATATGTGACATGTAATTGTTCTATTACATATATTTTTCTTATAAATTATAAAGCCACTTAAACTTTGTGTTTTTGATATTGCTTGCCAATCAAACATGTTCACAGTAACAAAGTTCATATTTTTCTTTTGTGTAGGTTTATCCCACTGAAACGGTTTTAGATTATAGCTACATTGTATTTGTATACAAGATGTAGGGCTCCACAAAAATGCTAAATGGATTTACGATTCCACATTTGCATGATGTACAGCCTTTACCTGTATTCCATTTGTATACAATGTATACCTACATATCTTTTTTTCCATTTCTCATTTCATAACTCCATTTCAAATTATAAAAAATGGATAACGTTGATTTCCACTAAATAGATTTCCTCAGGTGTGAAAGCATTTCCTTCAACATTCACCAGAGTAGTGGACAATTAATGTTACTACTCGAGGATTTGGTCATAGCCGATGATGCTCCATGAACTGATATGGTAGGGTGGAGAGTAGGATTCCTTTTTTTTCTCCAAACTCCAATCCATTTTGTGCACAAGGAATTTTGAGATTTTATTTACTTACTTTGTTGTATTGCAACTCCATTGCATCTCATTTGTAATTAATTCTATAATTCTTTATATTTTGTCATTTTTTTATTGTCTACTAACCAAAACAATTGTCCTTTGTAGGCCATTTCAAGTGATTAGATCTTGCATTGAGTCATTGGTGGCCAAAAAAATTCTCTCACCATTGATCATAGTGGTGGACAGTTTATTTTCTTGTTCGAGGGTTTGGTGAGAGTGTACGACACTCCATGAGCCAATATGGTAGGGTGAAAATTAGGCCTTGTTTTGTTTTGTGCATACTACATTCTTCCACACATACCAGGTATGGCTAAATTATAATCACTCCATTCATCCCATTGCAAGTAGAGATTGAAAATTATGTATTATAAAATATACATCTTTGATATATTTTTTATTTACATATCGTCTATCATTAAAATGTGATCACTAGATTAGAATTCACACTTTGTATATACATAGGTTGTATATGGTTTAACCTTTGCACTAAAATTTTTGTATAGGACTGTAACTATGAGTTTTAGCTTTCCACTGTGATGGTTGTAATGGAATAAAATAGTTAATGTTATGCTATTCATTCTATTTTTACATAATCACCACACTAAACTTCAGACTTTTTTATTATTCTTGTAGACCATATTCCAGGCATAATGTCATGTTTGATTAACTAATGTGTTACAAACAACCTTTTAGAATAATGATAGTGACTGGAAAATCAGTGACAATGGTCAAATAGACAATCATATCTTCATGTACCCTATATCTATTGTAATAATAAATATTCATTTCACCACTAATCAGAGTGGTGGGTAATTTATATTCTTGCTCAGGGGTTTGGTGAGAGCCCATAAGGCTCCATGACCCAATATGGTAGGGTGGAGAGAAGGCCTTATTATGTTGAGTTTTATTTTATAGTTTTTATGTATAGATTTCTATCTTTCCCACATAGGATTCACAAACAAATTCAAATGTTTTACGTTGTGGTTACAACATACTAAGATAGTTGATCTTATACACTTTATGTTAGCTTGCATTAGCCATTTTTTATAATTGATCTCTTGCTTAAGCTATAGCATTCCATAGAGGAGGCTACCAAAATAGTGTGATTGTATAGGAGGACAGAAAAATTTCATCAATATTGTTTGTTGTATGGTTTTTGTTGTAATACCCCTCCGTGTCGGTTGTTCTGAATTTTTATGTGAGTATTTGTGTGTGCTTGATTGGTTACTGTGTTATTTGATCATGTGGAAAATATAATATGTTAGTAATCATGTTTAAATAATTAATTAAATCATAAGTGATTTGTAAAGTTATTTAAAAATATGATTAGAAATTAAAATAATAATCAATTAAGTTAAATCAAATGATTTAGAACAAATGATCAAATCAAACTAATTCATTAAAAGTAAAAGTGATATTATTAGATAAATTGATTTAAATTATTGAAGTTAATAATAATTATGAACAAATAATCTTGAAAAGATAATTATTTTGGATACTTATTTAGAATCTTGCAAATGGTTGATTTTAATTATTTTAATGTGGAAGTAATTAATTAATAATGTATTGTGAAGATAATGAATATATATTCAAATAAAAGTTCAATTTTGTGCATGATAAAAGAAAATGAAATATAAATACTTGAAAAGGAAACAAAAGGGAATTAAGGTTAAAAATATTATTGGGATTTAATTCTTGAAATGTGACCTCTGGTATTCACAGGAAGAGGAATTGAAAGGATTCCTGGGCATGGATTTTAAGAAGGGGTTTCTTTGTTTGAGGGGATGGTTTGAATGCTGGAGAAATTTCATTTCCAATTATTTTTCTGTCTTTGGTTTCTTTTCTGTGTTCTGGAGAAATTGGTGAAGAGAAAGAAAGATTGGGATTTGTGCTGGAAGATCAGCAGCAAGAAATTGGCGCAGAAAAAGGATCAAAGCTTTTACAAGTTTTCTGCAGGCGTAGGACGCCAGGTTCTCCTCTTTCTATTATTTATTCTCTGTTAAATAAGAATTGTTCTCTGTGAATGAATTTTTTTTGATCTAGGGTTGAAAATAAAATAATTATAGGAAGAAAATCTATTGGGGACATATTTAAGCAAATAAAACCGGGGTTTGTGATTATGAGTTGTCCAAATAGAAATTATGTGGATTACGGCTATGCATTTAAAGGGGTTTTAATTTCAAATCTGAAATGAAATTTTTCTTTCAATTAATTTAAGTATGATAATTTCCATATGCACAGGTTGCAAAATAGTCTTTCTATTCAAGAAGCGGTGATATTCCTCCTGCTTCAAATGTTAGGATCACTATATATATGAATATATATATGTATATATATATATATATATATTAGATATATATATATATATATTCTCATATGTTATTTATTTATATGTTAAAATTTTTGAAAAACATTAAAATTTATTGAAACCCATGAATTCAATTTTCAAGCACTATTCACATTTTTTGGGTTGTTTATATTTCATAATATGGTTGTGTGGTGGTTCGGCCTCGGCCATGCCACCTATCATGAGGTACCATGTGATGTGATGGTTATCCTGACAGGTCAGGAATCGTCAGTGGTCATTAAGAGCGCCTTATGAGACGGAAGCATAAATAAAATCTTTGTGTGTTGAAATTAAAATTTCCATTAAATTAAGTATTTAAGTTCCGGTTAAGCCAGTAGATTCTATATTTTAATTCTATGGGATTTTTATTGTTATAAATATATATATATACAGATTTTTAGTGATATATATATATATATAGATCATATATATATACATATATATATATATATAATATCATATATGTATGTATATATCTATATATGTATATATATATGTATCAATATATATGTATATACATTAATTTATATATATATATATTCATTAATTTAATTATTCTGATTTCTCTGTTCACTGTTGCATTGCAGTATTATTTATTTTTAAAAAATATATATATAAATATTATGTTTCTTTTCTGATTAAAATTATATTTTCTGTTAATTTCACTGTTATTTAGAAAATAGATATTCATATATAGATTCTGTTTCTTTTCTGATTAATATAAAGCAGAATTCTGTTATAATGAAAGTAATAGTAGAATAGAAAGAAAGCTTTTCTTATTTGATTTATTAAATTATCAACTATAAGAGGATAAGTTAGTTGAAAAATCAATTTGCGAATATATGATAGCATTGATTTATTTAATTCTTGTGTTGAGTGAATATTTTGGAATAGAAAAGAATTCCTTTTAATTTGTTAAATTGTGAAATTTGATAGGATAATATAGTAGAAGGGCAATTTGTGAATATATATTTATATCAGCATTGATTGTTTAATTCTTATTTTTAAATTTGTATAGGGTGAAAATAGAGTTTAGCATAGAATTGAATAAGTTGTCTTTTTATGAAATTAAGACTTGTAGACTTGTCGGATTCTTAGAACAGATCTTTTCTCTTTTTATATTTCCTCCTCAAAAAGAATTAAAATATATGAATATGTAGTGGTTTTAAAAGGTATTTATGTGTGTAAATTTATTCAGATAGATTTAAGATTTTAAGGTGGTAATTTCTAATATGCAGTTTGAGTATTTAGAGTATTGTTATTATTGTCATTTTTAAGTATAGACAATTGATCTTAAATGGTTTTCACAATTAATTTAAATATTGGAAGTGAGTGTTAAGTTAGTATGATGAAAGGAAATGGAAATAATGTGTTGGACATAAGTAGTTATGAAACGATAATGAGTTGACTACCCAATTATTAAGTAGTTTACAATTATGTTGTTAAATGAAAGGGGAAATTTAAATGTATGGGTATGGTTAGGAATTGATTAGGATATTCTCGAATTGGATAGTTTATTGGTGAAATGGGATTTAATCTTTTGGAAATTGACTTCCTTTATATTTATTTAATGGTTGATTTGTAAGTGCTCTTTATGAATAAGTCTTTTAGAATACTTGTGATGGTTATCATGAATCGTTTTAGTTAATTGAGCACTTCCGATGGGTAAGTTGTAAAGTCATTTAGTTCTGGTTGTTAATTGATTGGCTATTAAATATTGTTCTTGTTTGAATTTTTGGTTGTTGTTTATTATGCGAATGTTTGATGGAGTTGTGAGTGATTGAGTATTTAAGGTGTTCTTTAATTTGGTCCCTTGGATGCCTGGTTGCATGCTTTTACCTCTTTTATTGAAGGATTGTTTTGGACACTTCCGTATTGATATGAATGCCGTTGGAGATTAATTTTGATTCAAGGAATCCTTTGTCATTTAAATTTTGTTGCAATGTAATTGGGAACTTGTGTTTTGGTTTATGAGTTGTGGATGGTTGATCTTCTTGAATTTCTAATTTATTTTGTATCGAAGTTGATTATGTAGTCTGGATGGAGTTGTTGATCTTATTTCAATGCTTTCACTCATTATATTTGAATTGAAATTAGATCTGGTGGCCTTGCAATTATTGTTGTCATTGCTACGTTGTTGATTTTATGAAGGTGATTTGTGTACCACTATAAGGGGGTTCTTGTGAGGAGAAAATTGAGGTCTCCCGTGGAATACCTAGTTGGTGGCTTTTGGTTTTATTAAGTGATTTGGATTTGATTAAAGTTGGGATTTCTTTAGCTTTTCCTATTTGAAGTTGGCTATTGTTGATTTGGATAGGTCTTGATAGAGACACCCTTTTAATGGTTTTATTTACTATATTGTTAAATTTTATCCTTGTGTTTAGATTATTGGAATGCTCTTGTTTGCTTCAATTTACCTGCCTCACGTTTATGGGTTTTCATTCTTTGGCTAGGCTTGAGGTGTTGTCAGGTTGTTCTTTCTCTTATGTGCCCTTAGTGCTTAGATGTGTTTTGAGGTATCTGGATTTTGCGAGGTTTGTCTGAGAATTGTTGAGACTACGATTTTGTACTTGTTGGGATGGGTAATACCCTGTATATGTTGTGATTCTTTGAACAGAGTGTAGTGGGTACAACCCATGGTTTTTTATGTTGTTTGGATTCTCTAGGGAGAGTGGCTCCTCAGGGTGGCCAACAAGAGGGAAGAGACACCAGGACAAGCTTAGGTAGGGATAGTAAACAAGTGAAAACCTAATAATTAACTTAGGAGGGTTGGGTAGTAATATCATTATAAGATTAAAAAAAAAGGATGCCTCATCTTCATTAGTGCTTTCACAGACTAATGGAAGGCTGAGAAGGCCGTGGTCGGCAAGGACGTGACCTCGTCCTCACGAGAGGCCTACGGCTCCGCATGAGTCACCCTATGGACCGGCACCTCCAGTTGGGACGAAGAGCACAGGACAGCCATAGATGGGATCGGCGCCTCCAGTTGGGAGGAGGAGCACAGGACAGCCCATGTAGGACTATGCGATGACACTCTCCCCTAGTTGCCCATGTGTTTTACTTTATTGTGTTCCTCTGGAAGTAGGTTGTGGGAGTTGGTTTAGATTGTTGTTTGTATTGATTTAAATCGATTTTTTTTTAATACATCTTTAGTATACTTTGTGGTCTTGTTGATCTCATTTATATTTGATTTAAGGTCTCGTATTTTTATGGTACTGTGATATAATGTTACTGTATTGTTTAATTATAATTTGGAATTGTATCATGTGTATTAATTCAGTTTGATTTGGAAGTATCTTATGATCATCCTTCGGTTACTTGTTTACTGATCATTGCTTTGATTTATGTGATGAGATTTATGATTTTAAGATATTTAAATGACTCTTGGATGTTGTTGATTATGTCTTTGTAATTCTTGAGTTTTATGATACTTTTGTATGGCGTTGTGTCTTGTGGTTCCCTATTGAGGTGTTCTTGGTTGCGGTCTCTTTCTTGTTTAGCTCCTAGCACGGGGGGTGGGTCTTCAGACTCACGTGATCGAGTGGAATGTGCTAAGCACCCCATTGGGTCCCCAGTCGAGGATCGAGAGGAGCAGATTGGTGCTGTTGTAGTGACTCCAGAGTTGTATTCATCTTGGAGCCAGTTTTCATCTATTTATTTGTATCATTTTATCTTATGTATGGTTTCCATTTATGTTTGGAAGCACTTTTGTATCATTGTACTTCTTGAATATTGAATTGTAATGTAACATTAAACCTTATGTGGCTATTTGTAGTTGATATTCAATGTGTTAAGTTAATCATGTATATGTTGTATTTATGTACGCAGATGGTTTCTTTTCAATGACTATCATGTATGTGTTATATTTGTTAATGTTTATTTTGTTATGGATTATATCTTTGGATTTTATTCTTTATTGTTGTTGTGTGGATCTCAGTCTCGTAATGACTCCTCGTGTACCCCAAGGGATGTATGTGTTAGTCTATCTGTTTAAATGAAATTCATGTCATGACTTAATGTGTATTGCATGTATGTTATGTTTAGTTAATTTAAAAAAAAAAAATTGTGCTGTGATTATTGTTTAATAGTCCTTTGGGGTTCGCACGACGGGGCATTACAACATGGTATCAGAGCCTAGGTTCATACACTGGGCACTATGTGTGCTCACTATGTAACCTTGTGCTTAGGCCCGTGAGTCCTGAGTTTCACTTTTCTTTTGTCATTGTTGTGAACTTGAAATTATTTTGTTAGATGGTGTCAGGTCGATGGTGCTGGAAACTGATGGGAAAGGATAGGACCCTTGGTGTAGTGTGCAATGCACTGATATCCTTCCTGTCGGGGATGCTCTATGGACCCTTGAATTTTAGTGTGATGTGTTTCTTGGTGATGTGTTTTATGTGTGTGATTATGTCAAGTGTGTGTGGATTTTGCGATTTTGTTGTCCTTGAGTGTTGAATTATGTCTTCTTGAATCTGTGAAGGTGTAAAATTTTACCCTTTTTATTAAAATTGATGTGAGTTTTGGTGTTGAATAATGGTTAAAGTGGAGTTATTTGTGTGAAAATTATGAGTTTTAATGAAAATGGGAGGTTTTGTGAATAATTATTCTATGATTTTTAGTAGAATATAGTATCTTGAGGTTAAAATGCAACTTGAATTATTGGTACTAATGTGCAATGCTCTATGGTAGCTTTTGATTTACAGGAAGTGGGCTTCAGAAAGCATAGTGACAAAGGTAATGTAATTGTAATATGCAGGTATAGATACTTATAATGTCAAGTAGTAATTAATTTTGATGCAGTATAGGAATTAGATTTATGGTTAGTATCCTTATACAAATATTTCCTAACTAATTAGAAGAAAATTGTTTATGAGTTACTAGGATTGTTTTGATTACTAGGTGTGGTTTGGTGGGAGGGACAGTGTGGTATCACTCGCTTGCGAGTGCCCTACTATGCTGAGAGTTCCTCTCACGATGTATTTGTGAT
>VDFB02271358.1:590889199-590902365 GCA_007258455.2 Sequoia sempervirens
ACCATTGTTGATTTGTGGATGGGTCTTGATGAACCTTTCCCTTTTAATGGTTTTTTTTATTTACTCGCATATTTGATGAAATTTTATCCTTGTGTTGGAATTATTGGAGAAATACTCTTGTTGCTTCACTTTACCCTCGTTTGTGGGTTTTCATTCTTTTGGCTTCCAGAGGCTTGAGATGATTGTCAATTGATGTTCTTTCTCTTATGTGCCCTTGAGGTGGCAAGTGTTTTGGTATCTGGATTTTGAAAGGGTTGTACGAGAATTGTTGAGACTCTGATTTTGTACTTGTTAGCAAGATGGGTAATGCCTCGCATGCTCTTATGTTGTGATTCTTTGTTCCAAATTATGATGGTACAACCCTTGGTTTTTATGTTGTTGGTGCCTCTAGGGAGAGTGGCTCCTCGTGGGGGCCGGCGCCCCGCTTAAGGGGAAGGGCACAGGATAACCCACGAGTGAGTTAGTAAACAAGTGAAAACCTAATAATTAACTTAGGAGGGTTAGGTAGTAATATCATTATAAGATTAAAAAAAAAGGATGCCTCATCTTCATTAGTGCTTTCACAGACTAATGGAAGGATGAGAAGGCCGTGGTTGGCAAGGTCGTGACCTCGTCCTCACGAGAGGCCTACGGCTCCGCATGAGTCACCCTATGGACCGACGCCTCCAGTTGGGAGGAAGAGCACAGGACAGCCATAGATGGGACTGGCGCCTCCAGTTGGGAGGAGGAGCACAGGACAGCCCATGTAGGACTATGCGATGACACTCTCCCCTAGTTGCCCATGTGTTTTACTTTATTGTGTTCCTCTGGAAGTAGGTTGTGGGAGTTGGTTTAGATTGTTGTTTGTATTGATTTAAATCGATTATTGTTTTAATACATCTTTAGTATACTTTGTGGTCTTGTTGATCTCATTTATATTTGATTTAAGGTCTCGTATTTTTATGGTACTATGATATAATGTTATTGTATTGTTTAATTATAATTTGGAATTGTATCATGTGTATTAATTCAGTTTGATTTCGAAGTATCTTATGATCATGCTTTGGTTACTTGTTTACTGATCATTGCTTTGATTTATGTGATGAGATTTATGATTTTAAGATATTTAAATGACTCTTGGATGTTATTGATTATGTCTTTGTAATTCTATATTTTTATGATACTTTTGTATGGTGTTGTGTCTTGTTGTTCCCTATTTGGATGTTCTTGGTTGCGGTCTCTTTCTTGTTTAGCTCCTAGCATGGGGGGTGGGTCTTCAGACTCACGTGGTCGGGTGGATCGTGCTAAGCACCCCATTGGGTCCCCAGTTGAGGATCGAGAGGAGCAGATTGGTGGTATTGCAGTGACTCCAGAGTTGTATCCGTCTTGGAGCCAGTTTTCATCTGTTTATTTGTATCATGTTATCTTATGTATGGTTTCCATTTATGTTTGGAAACACTTTTGTATCATTGTACTTCTTGAATATTGAATTGTAATGTAACATTAAACCTTATGTGGCTATTTGTAGTTGATATTCAATGTGTTAAGTCAATCATGTATATGTTGTATTTATGTACGCAGATGGTTTCTTTTCAATGACTATCATGTATGTGTTATATTTGTTAATGTTTATTTTGTTATGGATTATATCTTTGTATTTTATTCTTTATTGTTGTTGTGTGGATCTCAGTCTCATAATGACTCCTTGTGTACTCCAAGGGATGTATGTGTTAGTCTATCTGTTTAAATGAAATTCATGTCATGACTTAATGTGTATTGCATGTATGTTATGTTTAGTTAATTTTTTTTTTAAAAAAATTGTGTTGTGATTATTGTTTAATAGTCCTTTGGGGTTCGCACGACGGAGCATTACATTTGTGTAGTGGTTATCATGCAAGTAACATCTGTTTCAAATTCCTCAAAAAATAAAATGAATGTTTTTACAGTTATCGATAATTTATTTTTGGGTGTCATTCTCTGGGTTTATGTTATTGTTGAAGGTAGCTGTGGAGGCCATCAAAATACCATTAGCATTAATTGTTGTATGGTTTCTATGTAGTGGTGATCGTGCAACTAACATCTACTTTAAAGTCCTCAACAAACAAAATGAATGTTTGTGTAGTTATCGATAGTGTATTGTTGGGTTTCATTCTCTAGGTTTTTGTTGTTGTTGAAGGTAGTTGTGAGTGAGGATAGCAAGATTTTGTGGAGGTACAAGTGTGTTCATTGGCTATGGAATCCCTATGAAGGTGGTTGTATGTTATCTTGTGTTCTTTGCATGCTTTCATGGTTGCAAAAGCTATGGGTTCTAATAAACTTGTGTTCATTTTTTGCAAGCGATGGAGAAAGAATAGAGGGAAGAGAAAGCAAGTGGGTAGAGATGTAATTGAAGGAAGCAGAAAGAGGTGTATATTTTTTATTTTTCCACCCCCATCATTTGGTTGCTCTTAGTTAGTTCTATAATCTCTTCATATTTGTAGTTGCTCCAAAAAACATGCTTCTCCCTTAGAAGAGAGAGTTTAAGAAGTGGGATGTTGATATTCCAGTATGCATGCTAAACAAATGAATGAGATTTCAAACAACTGTGAAGATGAAGTGACTATAAGACTAGATAAGATAATGGGAACATTGATTTCACCATTCATCACAGTAGTGTCCATTGAATATTAGAGAGTAGGCCTCATTTTGTTTTCTTCCATCTTATATTTGTTACGTGTGTAGCTGAATTGCTCACTTGAACAATACTGTTCATTGGCATCATCATGAAAATTTGTACTTTATGGTAAGTAATTGTAGGGGTTTGGTGATATCCAATGATGCTCCATGATCCAAAATGGTAGGGTGGAGAGCATGACACCTTTTGTGTGTCCAAACTTCAATCCATTGTGTCTAGAAGGTCTAGTCTTTGCAGTAAAATTTTTGCATAGGAATGTCGGTATCATTGTTTAGCTTTCTGTCGTGATGGCTATAATGGAATAAAATAGTTAATTTTATGCAATTCATTCTATTTTTGCATAATCAACATACTAAACTTCACACTTTTTTGTTATTCTTGTAGACCATATTCTAGCCATAATGTAGTATTTGATGGACTAATGTCTTACAAACAACCTTTCACAATAATGATGGTGGCTAGAAAATCAGTAACAATGGTCAATTACACAATCATATCCTAATGTACTCTATATTGATTGTAATAAGCAATATTCATTTCATCACTTATCAGAGTAGTGGGAAATGTATATTCTTACTCAAGGGTTTGGTGAGATTCCATGAGGCTCCATGACCCAATATGGTAGGGTGGAGAGTAGGCCTTATTGTGTTGAGTTTTATTTTATATTTTTTATGTAGAAATTGCTATATCTCTAACATAGGATTCATAAAAAATTCATATGCTATAGGTTATGCTTACAACATAGTGAACTAGCTGATCTTATACACTTTATGTTAGATTCCATTGGGAATTGTTAATTATTGTTCTCTTGCCTAAGCTATAGCATTCAATTATTGAGAAGGTACTATCAAAAAGGCTATGTTGTTTCAATTTTTGAGAGGGTTGTGTTGAGTTGTTGTCAATTCCCTCTTCCTCTCTCTTTACGCTTTGCATTTTGTGCTTGAATTTTTAAATTACCTCACCGATCATCTGATTGCTCTTCTCCCTTGGGAGAGATAGTTCAAGAACTTGGGTTTTGATATTCTAGTTTATATGGTAAATAGATGGATGAGCTTTGCGAATGAAGTTCAACCAACTATGAAGATGAAGTGATTGTAATTATGGTTATGAATCAAAATCCCAGTTCTTGAACTCTCTTTCCCAAGGGAGAATAGCTGATTATGCTCCATGATCCAATATGGTAGGGTGGAGAGCAAACTTACTTTTGTATGTCTAGACTTCAATCCATTCCCTACATAAGGTATGCCTAGATTTTATTTACTTAATTTTTTCTACTATAACTGTATTGCATCATCTTTGTAATTAATCGTATAAGTCTTTATATTTTCTTATTTATTTATTATTTACCAATGGTGTGTGTTTATTACACTAACACTTTGTTGTTATTCTTACAAACCATGCTCTAGCAATAATGCAGTGTTTCATGAACTAATGTGTTACAAACAACCTTCCCAAATAATATAGTGACTATAAAATTAGCAACAATGGTCAAATAGACAATCATATCCTAATGCACTCTATATTGATTGTAATATGCAATATTCATTTCACCACTAATCACAGTGGTAGCCAATCTATATTCTTGGTCAGGGGTTTGGTGAGGCTCCATGACCCAATATGGTAGGGTGGAGAGCAGAACTCATTATGTTGACTTTTACTTTATATTTTGTATGTATAGATTGCTCTCTTTTTGACATAGGAATCAAAAAATAATAATATGTTTAAGCTTATGGTTACAATGGATTAAAATAGTTGATCTTGTAGACATGCAAAAATAGCACTGTGCACTTAACTAATTCATATTCATTCAATCATTAAAAAAGTTCACATTCATCCACTTATCAGGTAAATTAGGTTCATCATGCATTTAAATTGAATAAATTGAATTTATTTGATTTAAGCCTATTATTACCTCATTTGATTAAATAAATCAATTTTAATCAAACCATAAAATTTCATCTTTCATAAATCTCTTTAATTAAATAAACCAAACTTTATTTAATTAAATCTCAAATGCATATTCTATCCCTTTTTTATTTAAATAAATCAAAGTATTTAAGTCAAATTGGTCAAAACCCCTAAACATCATCTAAGTTAGTCTAATCCTAATTAGCCTAATCTAACCACCCATCACATCCTCTAGTTTTTCCCACTTGTACCAATAAATCATTTTAATGCATTTATAAATTCATCATTTTCTTTCAACTTGACATAAAAAAAATGGAATATGAAGACAAGTTGACTTGTCCCTACTTCATGTCCCCCACTCAACATTTATAACATTTTTTTGCAATAACTTTATTTCATGTCCTTCCACTCAACATTTATAACATTTATTTGCAACAACTTTATTTTATGTCCCCCCACTCAACATTTATAACATTTATTTGCAACAACTTTATTTCATGTCCTCCCACTCGACATTTACAACATTTATTTGCAACAACTTTACTTCATGTCCTTCCACTCAACATTTTTTTAGCATTTATTTCACAACCTATGACAAGTTGACAAGTGGCTTCATTTGATTGGCTAAATCATTATCCCACATTGATTTATTTTGAGCTCTCTTCCAACTTGAAAATATATAAATAAATGGCTTATTCTTCAACAAGATCATCCACAACTCATGCAAAGTTACTCTCTTCAATGGAGAGCTAATTTTTTCCACTCCACAATCTTAGCATTTCATCCACAACTCATGCAATAACTAAAGTATCCTCTCCCCTTGCACAGTAATGTGATCATGGGTGTAAGAGAAATGATTATTGCACTAAGTTGGAAGAGAGCTCAAAGAAAAGTTACTCTCTTCACATTGAGAGCTAATTTTTCCCATCTTCATGATATCTTCATATCAATTTCATCATTGAGCTTAGCAAAGGATTGGGAAAGGGCTATTTTCCACAATTAAAGTTATCATGCAAGTTTATCATTGGAGCTTGGAGCATTCTTGGAGTCTTATAGATAGTTTTTTTATATCATGTTTTGCACCATGTTTACATCTTAGATTAATGTATTGCATCATAGTTACATTTTATCATCCATCTTGCATCATAGTTGCATTTTAGATTACTTCATTTTAAGTTTGCATTTGAGCATATGTAGAATCATGCATAGAATCATATAGTTCAATACCATAGCATCCACCTCCACTTGTTCATTTATCATCAACATCATCCTTCATCCATCATGGCATTCATCATCATTGTTTGCACATATTTTCATGTAGGAATATAGTTGGCTTGCATGTTGAATATCAATCTCATTTCTTAAGTGTCAATCTAATAGTCTTTGTCCACATAGAAATATAAGGGCCAAAAAGGTTTAAAAGAATCATCTAGGAATAGAGGACAATGAGACGTTCTTGGAAGATTTATCTTTATTGCAACTTAGAATAGTTTTACTTTGCTTTGAGTCTTTCAATATAAATCGTTTCATTAAGGTTTGTGTTGATAATAAATTTGTATATTTAACACACACATAAATCTTATACACTTTATGTTAGATTCCATTGGGCATTGTTGATTATTCCTCTTTCTTATACTCTAAATCACATAAATAATTAAATTGTTTTAACCAAGATTCATCTACTGCACTTTGTTGCTAGCTATGAAAAGATATTTGGTTTGTATCATAAATAATTGATATAGTTTCCAAATTATGGGGTCTTCTTATATAATCATGAATTCAACTAATAGTATGCCACAATTATTATTTCTCGTCTAAATACACATTAGTAATGTCATCAATTATTTAGACATTCAACCTTATCCATAATAATATTATATTTTGATTAACTAATGAAACTTAATGATATTGGTATTATTTTTAGATTGTTTTAACTATAATTGTTGTAGGGTTCTTTGGTACTAGCTACGAAAATATCCTTAGTTTGTATCATAAAGAATTGATGCAATGGCTAAATGATGGGGTGGGCTTATATAATGATGAATTCAACTAATTTTATGTTAACATTATTATTTCCCAACCAAATGCACATTAGTAATTTCATCAATTTAGACATTGAACCCTATCCATCATAATATTATATTTTGATTAACTAATAAAACTTAATCATATTGCTATTACTTAATGAAATCATTTCAAATTTAATAATAATATTTCTCTTTAATTAACAACTTAACTACATAATATTATTATTTACCCCACAAAAACCAATTACCAATAATAATGATGTTATCACCAAATAATTAATTGAATGTTAATACAATTGCTCTTTAACCAAACATCTATATGTGTATATATATATATATTCTACAAAGTTACTTTTTCACCAAATATTGCTTACACACTTTATCCTTTATATACATATCCTCCTTTCAACCCATTAGGGTTAAAACCCTCATTCAGTCCCCATTATAATTTAAAATAAAATAATGATGCTAAACTGTAAGGTAAAAATGGGATGCAATATTGTTCTCACTCAATCACTTTAATTATCACCTATAATATATCTAGCAATCCATTGTATTGTTTGTTGGATTCCTTAATGTGTAACTATATTATCTACATCTACATATAGCTATTGTGCCGACTCATGCCATTCACATTCTAATGTTTTTCCATGGGCACTACCTGCATATCACTTCCCTTTCATGTCGCTCTTCACCTATCGGCTCATTGTTGTGTATTACTACACGAAACTGCTAGTATTTTATGGTTTCTCGCTTTCATTGGTGCACCACATTGAATGTTACACATTTTAATTTCAAAAGAACTAGAATTGTAAATAGTTTACTATGTTGTGTTAAACTTGGACATGTCCTATTAATGTCATTTTCATTGTCTTGTGACTCCACTTGGCAAAACAATCAAAATTTAGCTACAATTAGAATATTTAAATTTCTTGCTTATTTTATATCTATTCAATGTAATGTTCCATATTTTGTTTTAAGTGGGACATTCAAAATCAATATTTTCTAGAATCTTTCAATTTGTGAAAATAAATGAACTATGGTATTTTTATGTATATTGAAACTATTATTTAAAAAAAAACAACTATTACTATATTATTTTTATTTTTATTTTTTTTAATCATTTTTTATTTATTAATTTATTTTTATTGAGTAAATTATTCCATATTATAATACTATCACTAGAAATAGAAATCTTGTATAATTTCTTAAAATTAGATAACAAACTCTAGTGTTTCATGCATGAATTATTTTATTTATTTATTATTTATTATTTATTTATAATTTATTTTTTTATTTAGACTAAAAAAATTCAAACTTAGTTTATTTTGTAATATGTTTATTCTTGAGTAGGACAATTGAGAGGGAGTGAATCAGTTGTAGCAAATTTATCCTTTAAAACTTTCATTAGAGATTATATCTACTATCATTCACAAATCCTTTACACTGCTAATATGGTTAATCATTAAGTGTAAAAGTAGAAACTGAAGGAAGCAAAACCATACACTCAATAACACTATATTTATGTGGAAAACCCAATAAGGAAAAACCATAGTGAGGATTAGCTCACAATATAGAGAATATCAAAATTGAATACAAAGGCTCACTTCCAAAAAAGCTCACTGCCAAAACAGGACTCACTATCCACTAAGGATTAGCCACCTAAAAGGCTCACTACCATAGAATTACAAAAGAAGACAAAAGAGATTTGTTACAGAGAGAAGAAAATCTCAATGCAATGTATATTTCCACCACAATTCACTCACACACTTACAAACATGCTTGAATGATAAAGTACACCTTCAGCTCACTACCTCCAAAAGCTCGCCACTTGAATTTCACACTCATCTTCTCAAACTCACATCACACACACATTATTTCTCATCTATCTTGCATCTATATTTCTCTTGTATTCATTCACACCTTTCAAAAACATCTCAGCTTATATTTATACCATCTTCAACCTTGAAACTCATCCAAATTCAACCACATATACCATTTGTATTTACAAATTCAAATTAGGTTGACATCAAAACGTTCTACGATGGAATTAGAATGAGGGCAACCCAAATGCACACTAAATGAGAACCTAAATAATTCCAAAAATGCTTCCATGAACTTTGCAAGTATGTCTAACACAAGGTCAACCAAAACCAATGCAAAACACATAAATCAATTAAGCACACTCAACCTTAACATGATCCAATATTTTCAGTCAATAAATTTCACTTGAACACAACCTCATCAACTTATCCTGAGAATTGCAACTCATAAAAATTGAACGAGAAGAAACTATATCAACTACATTTCTCTCATACCTCAACCAAATACATAGAAAAGCATGATTCACAACTGGTGAACATAAATCACACTGAAAAATGATCCAAAACCCCAAAATCTGGATATATTAGCTTCCAACAATCATGATCAATACCTCATATCCTAAATGGCATAGAAACATGTTCTAGAGAAAAACTTGAAGCAAGCACTAAATACCTACAACCTTTCTTTATTACAATTTTATCAATATCCTTGCAAATATAGCTAATAACCAACATGCATGGCATCAATGACAACAACAATAGATTGACTAGTTGATATTAATGACAACACCTTCATACTTACAACAATCTCCCCCTTTGCCATTGATGGCAACACATGATGTGAAAAACCATCAAAGACAACACAACTCTAAACACACTTTCTCATGATTTTACTTTCTCCCCTTTAGTCGATGATGCTCTCTCTAGATAAACTTTTTCACATAATACTGTTCTCCCCCTTTGACATCAATGGCAAAGGAAAAATATATTCTTTATCACTTTCTTCCTTTAACATTAAGAACCTTACCAGTACTAGATACGCCCCCTTAGGAGTATACCCAAACAATTTTTCAATGACAACACAAGATACTACCTACTCCCCCTAAGAGGTAGCCACCAAACATCAATCTAGAAGAAAGATAGATCCATAGACCCATTGGTCTGATGTGTCTCCCTATGCATCTATTTTAAGAAGGGAGGGGCAATGAACCCTAACTTATCCTAGAGATACTCAAAAGTATCTTTAGGAAGGGCCTTAGTAAATATGTCAACAATTTTATCCTTTGTAGGAACATACTCAAGCTTTACTTCATTCTCCACAACCTTCTCTCTCAAAAAGTGATACCTAATAGATATATGATTTGTCCTTGAGTGCATCACTGAATTCTTTGAAATGTTAATTGCACTTGTATTATCACAGAAAATAGAAATGGGATCATCATACATTACTCTAATATCTTTCAATATATGTTTCATCCACAAAACGTGTGTACAACATGTTATAGCAATGCACTCAACTTCTGCAATGGATAAGGAAACTAAATCTTGCTTTTTACTCAACCATGACATCAATCTGCAACCAAGAAAGAATGCACCACCACTTCTATTGGCCCCACAATTGTCATTGCACCAAAAGATCAACCTATTAATGCTTGATACAACTACCAAAGTTAACGGATCCATAGGAGGTGGTTAGTCCATGTCACGAATCCTGATGGGAGCACTGACCACCTTCCAACAATCTCCCCTTTAGCATTACTAGAGGGGATTCGAAATGGAAACCTTTGGATTTGATACCAATTGTTGGCCTCATGGTTGTCGCTACACCAAAATATCAACCTATTAATTCTCGATACTAATGCTAGAGTTAACGGATCCATAGGAGGAAATTAGTCCATGTCACGAATCCCAATGGGAGCGTTGACCATCTACCAACAACTTGTACTTTTTCTATCTTCAACACAACCTACCCAATCTACTTTTGTGTAAGCACTTAGTGTAAAATCAGCATCCCTAGGATACCATAAGCCATAATGTGGAGTTCCATTCAAATATCTAAATATCCTCTTAACAGTAGCAACATGTGTTTCTTTAGGGTCTTCTTAAAATCTAGCCACAAGATAAACTGAATGCATGATATCTAGTCTAGTATAAGTTAAATACAACAATCCTCCAATCATAGATTTGTACTTGCTCTGATTAACCTTAGGTGAATCATCATCTTTTCTTAGTTTTTAGCTAGTTGCCATAGGAGTGCATACCAGTTTGGAACCATCCATTCCAAACTTCTTCAACATCTCTTTTAAATATTTTGACTATGAAATAAAAATCCCTTTTTTTGTTTGATTGATTTGCAACCCAAGAAATAAATTCATCTCACCAAACATAGACATCTCAAATTCTTTTTTCATTTCTTCAGAAAAAAATTTGCACATTGTTTCATTTCCTCCAAAGATGATATCATCAACATATAAAACTACTAGATCAAGATATTTTCATTGTCAATTTTGAAATACAAATTACTATCTTTCATGTACCTTTGTTAAAACCTTGTTGAATCAAATATTTTCCCAACCTTGCATACCAAGATCTAGGAGCTTGCTTTAATCCATATAAATTCTTCTTCAATCTAATGACCATATTCAGTTGATTTGAAAAATGAAATCCTTTCAGTTGTTCCATGTACATTTCTTCCAATTCACCATTCAAAAATGCAAACTTCACAACCATTTGATAAACTTTAAAATCTTTATGATAGCTTCCATCCTAGCCATCAGAGTAAAAGTCTCCTAAAAATCTATACCTTCTAATTGTGAGTAGCCTTTACACACAAGTCTTACTTTATTTCTGACCACTTCTCCATTCACATTCAACTTGTTTTTGAATACCCATTTTGATCCATTTATGTTTTTGTCTGCCAATCTAGGGACTAATTCCTAGATTTGATTCTTCTCAATCTAAACAATTTCTTCTTCCATAGCTTTCATCCAATGCTCATATTTACATGCTTCGCTTATTTTCTTAGGTCCAACTTCAAAAAGTAAACACATATTTATTTCACTAGCAGCAACATCTTTGCTTCTTATCAATACTCCTTTCCTCTTCTCTCCAATGATTTGATCTTCTGAATGATTCTTTTGCACATATTTAGGTGTCTTTGGGGAACCCACTAAAACTTCTTCATTCTACTTTTCCTATTCTTCCACAACTTCTTCAACCTCTATAAAATTGGGCTCATCTGATACATATCCATCAACTTCAATTGAATTCTTCAATGCTTCATCCACCTTAACATTTGTGCTCTCTATGATCTTTCTTAGCCTTTTATTGAAACATCTCTAAGCTTTGCTTCTAGTAGAGTATCCAAGATGCCTTTATCACATCTAGAATCAAATTTCCCTAAATTTTATTCATCCCTTCTAATATAACATTTAGTTCCAAATACCTTAAACTATTTGACAGTACATAGGAATTCTTCCACACCATAGCTCATAGGGGATCTTAGAACTGTTAGCTTTTTCTTGAACTCAATTGAACACATAAGCAATAGTATGAATACTTCTCTCCAGTAAACTTTTAGTAGACCTGCCTCTATAATCATTGATCTAGAAGCCTCCTAAATCATCTTTTTCTTTCTTTCAACTCCATTCTACTAAGGAGTTCTAGGAGAAAACAATTGCCTCTTTAATCCATGAACTTCACAAAACATGTTAAACTCATTAGAGGTGAATTCTCCACCTCTATCATACCTCAAAAAATTATTCTCAAATTTTCTTCATTCTCAACCATAACTTTAAATGCCTTGAATCTATCTAATGCATAAGATTTCTCTTTGAGAAAAGTAACCCATGTATATCTAGAGTAATCATCAATCAGAAGCATAAATTACCTAACACCTTGTAGACTTCTCACCCTTGTAGGACCATAGAGATCTATATGGATCAAATCCAATAGTCTGATAGTAGATTGTTCCTTCAACCTAAAGCAGTTTCTAGCTTTCTTTCTAAACTAAAAATCCTTGCAAATAGCATTAACATGCTTTGAAATCCTCGGTAAATCTCTCACAACTTGTATAGCATTGATTCTTATCATATTATCAAAGTTCATATGACACATCCTCCAGTGTCATAACCAACTAGCATTAATATGAGACATAAAACAATGTCCATTAGCACCCTTCAATTGATAAGTATTTCCTTCAGAATTATTTCTTGCAGCAATCATTGTTTTGGATCCTTTCCTAATTTCACATCTCCCATCCTCAAATACAAGATTATATCCTTTACTACACATCTATCCAACACTCAAGAGATTATGCCTTAAACCCTTAACATAGTAGACATCATCAATATTATTCTTGCCATCAAAATTGATTGAACCTATCCCACAAATCTTAGCACCAGTATCATCTTCAAACTTAACTAAACCTCCATCATATTTTTCAAGTTTAAAAAACTTATTCTTATCACCACTCATGTGATGTGAATAGCCACTATCAACAACCTAGTAGTTATTTTCCTGTTTAGCATGAAGAGTATAAATTATAGTATCTTCCACTTTCTCTAGAGCACTTTTCTTTACATCTCTTTCATTATTAGCATAAGTGGATTCATCTTGTATATCCAAGAACAACCATTCATTTCCATCTTAATCTCCATAATTATATTCTTCATAAAAAATACCAGCATCTTCATTCACATAATATGCTCTCTTAATCATCTTTCCTTTATTTTCTTTTCTTAATTTATGTTTATT
>VDFB02271358.1:590902465-590912931 GCA_007258455.2 Sequoia sempervirens
GAAATATATGATATGACTTAATGTGTATTACATGTATGTTATGTTATCTTAAAAAAAAAAAAAATTTGTGCTGTAATTATTGTTTAGTTGTCCTTTGGTGTTCGCACGACGGGGCGTTACAGCATGGTATCAGAGCCTAGGTTCATACACTGGGCACTATGTGTGCTCACTATGTAACCTTGCGCTTAGACCCGTGAGTCTTGAGTTTCACTTTTCTTTTGTCATTGTTGTGAATTTGAATTTCTTCTGTTAGATGGTGTCAGGTCGATGGTGCAGGAAACCGATGGGAAAGGATAGGACCCTTGGTGTAGTGCGCAATGCACCGATATCCTTCCTGTCGGGGATGCTCTATGGACCCTTGAGTTTTAGTGTGATGTGTTTCTTGGTGATGTGTTTTATGTGTGTGATTATGTCAAGTGTGTGTGGATTTGCGATTTTGTTGTCCTTGAGTGATGAATTATGTTTTCTTGAATCTGTGAAGGTGTAAAATTTTACCCTTTTTATTGAAATTGATGTGAATTTTGGTGTTGAATAATGGTTAAAGTGGAGTTCTTTGTGTGAAAATTATGAGTTTTAACGAAGATGTGAGGTTTTGGGGATAATTGTTCTATGATTTTTAGTAGAATATAGTATCTTGAGGTTAAAATGCAACTTGAATTATTGGTACTAATGTGCAATGTTCTATGGTAGCTTTTGATTTACAGGAAGTTGGCTTCAGAAAGCATAGTGACGAAGGTAATGTAATTGTAATATGCAGGTATAGATACTTATAATGTCAAGTAGTAATTAATTTTGATACAGTATAGGAATTAGATTTATGGTTAGTATCCTTATACAAATATTTCCTAACTAATAAGAAGCAAATTGTTTATGAGTTACTAGAATTGTTGTGACTATTATGTGTTGTTTAGTGGGAGGGACAGTGTGGTATCACTCGCTCGCGAGTGCCCTACTATGCTGGAGAGTTCCTCTCACGATGTATTTGTGATATATATGTATTGTGCACAACGTTTGTTTGCATGCAGGATTGCAGGAACTAAGTCTCGATTCCACCTACATTGTCAGGACAGGGCGAGCATCATAAACACCCAATGGGATTGATGTGGAAAATAGAAACTGACAAGAAAGTTTCCCCAACCTAGTTCATCATTTGTCCTTGTGTTTGTCAAATTGGTCTGGTTGCAACCCCGTCACCATTGTTGTTTTGGTATCCTTTCCTTATTTTTGGTTTGTTTAATTTGCGTTGTTTACTTGATGATGTTTAATCGATGCTTTAATTTATGGTGTTGGTGTGCTTATGATCATTGATATTGTTGTGTTACCATGTTTTTGATTAAGCTCGACTTCCAGGAGTAAGTCAATTTTTAAGGGGGGAGGATGTAATACCCCTCTGTGTCGGTTGTTCTGAACTTTTGTGTGAGTATTTGTGTGTGCTTCATTGGTTACTGTGTTATTTGATTGTGTGGAAAATATAATATGTTAGTAATCATGTTTAAATAATTAATTAAATCATAAGTGATTTGCAAAGTTATTTAAAATATGATTAGAAATTAAAGTAATAATCAATTAAATTAAATCAAATGATTTAGAACAAATGATCAATCAAATTAATTCGTTAAAAGTAAAAGTGATATTATTAGATAAATTGATTTAAATTTGTTATGAACAAATAATCTTGAAAAAATAATTATTATAATAAGAAATTTAATGGATACTTATTTAGAATCTTGCAAATGGTTGATTTTAATTATTCTAATGTGGAAGTAATTAATTAATAGTGTATTGTGGAGATAATGAATATACATTCAAATAAAAAGTTCATTTTTGTGGATTTAAATTTATTTAGTTTAATCAAAATGCATGATAAAAGAAAATGAAATATAAATACATGAAAAGACAACAAAAAGAATTAAGGATTAAATATTATTTTGATTTATTTCTTGAAATGTGACTTTTGGTATTCGTGGGAAGAGGGAATGGAAGAGACTTTTGTGTGAGTTTTATTTAGAGGATTTTTGTTTTGGAAGGGGAGGTTGCATTCTCTTTCCAACAGATTTTGGGGAGAAATTTGGCAGTAAAAATTTCTGTTATAGTATTGCATTCTTTTATTATTCTGAGAATTGATTGAGGAATAAGATTGGAGTTGAGGGGAGGATCTTGTAGCTGCTGCTGGAAACATTCCTTGGAGGAGGATTGGATTGGCAAAAGGAATAGAGCTTCTATAGATCTTCTTCAACCGCAGGACGCCAGGTTCTTCTCTTATTTATTTGCTGTAGCATTAAATAAAATAGCAATTGATTGGAATTATTTCGCTATGTATGAAATTTTCATTTGGGGATTGGGATTGCTGTTTTGGATTTTGGTTGGGTTCTTGACTGTCAATTATTAGATTTAAATTTTTGGGAACTTGGGACTGTTGTTTATCTAAATGAAATTATTTGTTGGGTTTTTACTGTTGATTATTGAAATAAAACTGTGTTTGGAATTCTGGAAATAACCAGTACTGTAACTTGGTCGGGAAAATATAATAACTCAACTTAAAAATGATCTCTCACTAGGATTCTGGGGTTGTGTAAATCCTCACTTGTAGATTAATTTTACAAAATTTACTCTGTATATAAATTTATGTTGGAGCAGTAACTTGTGCTATTTATCTGTATTCGAATTATTTTTGTATACAATAGATATATATATAGATGTATATATATATACATATATCAGATATATATATGTATATATATGTATACACACACATATATATAATGGTAGATATAGAATTAAAAATAAAAAAATAAAAAAATAAAACTAAAAATAAAAATTTAAAGTTCATATTTCGTTGTTTTAAAAGTGTTTGAATTTATTTTAAAAAATAAAAAATAAAAATTGTTGACAGGTGATGGTTCGGCCTCAGCCGTACCCACCACCCGGCCAGCCGTAGTATTGAAGCGGCAGCCTACGGGCTACCATGGCAGTCCGTCGGACTGCTGTGACAGTCCGCAGACTGTCCGCGGCTGGGCGTTCGCCCATGCATTAATCTCCATTTTAATTTTGTATTTTAATTGTTAGTTTAAAATAAAATTTTCATATAAGTTTTAAGGCACGTATATATATATAAGGGTATATATATATATGTGTGTGTATATATATATATTTATATTTATATATATGTATTAATTGATTGATTTAATTAGATATTATTAATTTATCTAGTAACTTTATTGATAAATTATGTCTGTAAGCAGCTTGGATATTTTTCTAATATGATCAAAATAAAATTTTATTATAGTGAAGATATAGAAATAGAAAGGAACTTCTATTAATTTGTTAAATTGTGAACTTTGATAGGATAATATAAGGGCAATCTGTGAATATATATGTACCAGCATTGATCGTTTTATTTCAAATATGTATATGGCGGAAATAGAATTTAATATAGAATTGAATAGGTTATCTTTTTTATTCTTAGGTTGTGAAGTTATAACCTAGTAGACTTGTTGGATTCCTAGAAAAGATCTATTCTCTTTCTTCATTCCC
This sequence comes from Sequoia sempervirens, assembly GCA_007258455.2. Taxonomy (NCBI): domain Eukaryota; kingdom Viridiplantae; phylum Streptophyta; class Pinopsida; order Cupressales; family Cupressaceae; genus Sequoia; species Sequoia sempervirens. The sequence continues at coordinate 590,906,000 of VDFB02271358.1, forward strand.
TCTTCAAAAAGAATTTAAATCTATAAAGATGTAGTGGGTTTAAAAGGTATTTATAGTGTGTAAATTTATTTAAATAAGTTCTAATCTTTAGTTTAAGTATTTAGAGCATTGTCATTATTATCATTTTTAAAGAATAAACAATTGGTCTTAAATGGGTTTCACTTTGGAAGTGAGTGTTAAGTTAGTATGATGAAAGGAAATGGAAATAATGTTTTGAACACAAGTAGTTATGAAATAATAATGAGTTAACTACCCAATTATTAATAGTTTTCAACTATGTTGATAAATGAAAGGGGAAATTTTAAATGTGTGGGCCGGGTTAGAGATTGATTAGGATATTCTCGAATTGGTTAGTTTATTTGTGAAATGGGATTTTAATCTTTTGAAAATTGACTTCCTTTATATTCATTTAACGGTTGTTTTGTAAGCTCTTTTTATGGATAAGTCTTTTAGAATACTTGTGATGGTTATCATAAATTGTTTTAGTTAATTGAGTAATTTAGATGGCTAAGTTGTAAAGTTATTTAGTTCTAGTTGTTAATTGATTGGTTATTAAATATTGCTCTTGTTTGAACCTTTGGTTGTTGTTTATTATACGAGTGTTTGGTGGAGTGATGTGTGGTTGAGTATTTAAGGTGTTCTTAAATTTGGTTCCTTGGATGCCTGGTTGAATGCTTTTACCTCTGTTGTTGAAGGATTGTTTTTGGATGGTTCCATGTTGGTGTGAATGCCTTTGGAGGTTAGTTTTGTTTCAAGGAATCCTTTTCCATTTAATTTGTGTTGCAATGTAATTGGGAACTTGTAATTTGTTGGTGAGTTGTGGAAGTTGATCTTCTTGGAGTTTTGATCTATTGTGTATCAAAGTTGTTATGTGGTTTGGATGGAGTTGTTGACCTTTTTCTTAATGTATTCACTCATTATATTTGAATTGAAAATATTTCTGGTGGCCTTGAAATTATTGTTGTCATTGCTATGTTGTTGACTTTATGAAGGTGATTTGTGTACCACTAAGGGGGTTCTTGTGAGGAGAAAATTGAGGTCTTCCGTGGAATACCTAGTTGGTGGCTTTTGGTTTTATTAAGTGTTTTTGTTTAATGGTTGATTTTCTTTTGTGTTTCCCTATTTGAGGTGACACCATTGTTGATTTGTGGATGGGTCTTGATGAATCTTCCATTTTTATGGCTTTTCTGAGTTACTCTCATATTTGAGGAAATTTTATCCTTGTATTGGAATTATTGGGGAAAAACTTGTGTTGCTTCATTTTAACCTTGTTTGTGGGTTTTCATTCTTTTTGGCTTCCGGAGGCTTGAGATGATTGATAATTGATGTTCTCTCTCTTTATGTGCCTTGATTTGGCAAGTGTTTTGGTTTCATGATTTTAAAAGGGTTGTACAAGAATTGTTGAGACTTTGATTATGTATTTATAGCGAGATGGGTAATGCCTCGCAGGTTTCTTAGTTGTGATCTAATATTCTTGTTATATTGTACAACCCTTGGTTTCTTGGTTTTATTTTGTTGGGTCTCTAGGGAGAGTGGCTCCTCATGGGGTTCGGTGCCTCGCTTAAGGGGAAGGGCTCAGGATAACCCATGAGTGAGTTGGTAATCAAGTGAAAACCTAATAATTAACTTAGGTGGGTTGGGTTTTAATATCATTACAAGATTTTAAAAATGGATGCCTCATCATCATTAGTGCTTCCGCAGACTAATGGAAGACTGAGAAGGCCTTGGTAGGCAAGGTCGTGACCTCATCTTCACGAGAGGTCTACGGCTGCGCATGAGTCACCCTATGGACCAGCGCCTCCAGTTGGGAGGAAGAGCACAGGACAACCATAGATATGACTGTCGCCTCCAGTTGGGAGGAAGAGCACAGGACAGCCCATGTAGGACTATGCAATGACACTCTCCCCTAGTTGCCCATGTGTTTTACTTTATTGTGTTCCTCTGGAAGTAGGTCATGGGAGTTGGTTTAGATTGTTGATATATGGATTTATTTTGAGTTGTGAATATTGTTTTAATACATCTTTAGTATATTTTGTGGTCTTGTATGATCTCATTTATATTGGAATTATGATCTTGTTTTTTTTTTTTTATAGTACTATGATATGATGTTACTGTATTGTTTAATTGCATTTTGGAATTGTATTATGTTTATTAATTCAGTTTGATTTGGAAGTATTTCATAATCATCCTTTGGTTACTTGTTACTGGTCATTGCTTAGATTTATGTGATGAGATTTATGATTTTAAGTTATTTTAATGACTCTTGGATGTTGTTGATTATGTCCTTGTAATTCTTGAGTTTTATGATACTTTTGTATGGCGTTGAGTCTTGTGGTTCCCTATTTGGATGTTCTTGGTTGTGGTCTCTTTCTTGTTAGCTCCTAGCACGGGGGGTGGGTCTTCAGACTCACATGGTCGGGTGGAACGTGCTAAGCACCCCATTGGGTCCCCAGTCAAGGATCGAGAGGTGCGGATTGGTGTTGTTGCAGCGACTCCAGAGTTGTATCCGTCTTGGAGCCAGTTTTCATCTATTCATTGTATCATGATTCTTGTTGTATGGTTTCCGTTCATGATTGGAAACACTTTGTATCATTGTACTTCTTGAATATTGTATTGTAATGTAACATTAAACCTTATGTGGCTATTTGTAGTTGATATTCAATGTGTTAAGTTAATCATGTATATGTTGTATTTATGTACTCAAATGGTTTCTTATCAATGATTTTCATATATGTGTTATATTTGTTATGTTTAATTTGCTATGGATTATATCTTTGGATTTTATTCTTTATTGTCGTTGTGTGGATCTCAGTCTTGTAATGACTCCTCGTGTACCCCAAGGGATGTATATGTTAATGAATCTGCTTAAATGAAATATATGATATGACTTAATGTGTATTACATGTATGTTATGTTATCTTAAAAAAAAAAATTAAAAAAAATTGTGCTGTAATTATTGTTTAGTTGTCCTTTGGGGTTCTGATGATGGGGCATTACAATTGGCCTCTCCTTGTGGTTCTAAGAAAGCTTGTAAGCTAGGCTAGAAGAACATTATTTGTGAGATGGACTCTATGATTCTATCCTTTTAAATAATTGGAAATTTCAAGATTCAACCTAGAGGTTGTCTTCTTATGTTGATCAAACTCTTTTTATTTTATAAATTTTGAATATATCTTTTTTGTTTATATTCCTTGTGGATGGAATGTTGTTGAGCTAAAAGTTTGGCTAAATGGATCTCTAATGTTAATTGTACCTCAAAGGTAATAGATTGGCATCCCTTATGCTCATTCTTCATAGTTTCTAAAGATCCTTCACAATAATTTGGTTCCATTTGACTTATTTGTGTTAAATCTTAAAATTTTAGTTTTGGTACCTATAGATGGAGGGTTTGTGGCAAACCTACTTAGCTCTTAGTTTTTCAGATTTAATGAAAATTTTGGCTATCTAGATATATTTGTATAGTTTTTTAAGATTCCTTTGATTAATTTATATTTTTCTCAAACAAAAAAAAAATCTAAATAATACCAAATTATTATCTAATTCCATATTTTTTTAAATTTTCTTAACAACTTTTATTATTAAATCTATCATCCTTTTTTCTATTCTTTTTGCAAATATTTCCCATGTAGTTTCAATCTGTAATGTACACAATTATATAACCTATCATTTTTATTTTACATATTTCATCTACTTTGGTGTCCATTCTTATAGCCTAATTTTAGATCCCACTTAGTCCATCCTACAATCATTACCCTATGATTCATATGTTAATCACACATTTTCATAATTAATCACCTTAAATTTAATATTCTCTTGTGAGTTTATCACTTTCATTATTTTACTCTCTTTATTCTTTCCAACATTTATATAATTACATAGACATCCCACCAAACTAAAAAATAAAAGAATAAAAACATATTTTTTTAAATAAATTATTATCCTTTTCTTATTTATTTACATCTTAAATTATATTTCTAAAAACTTAAATATTACCAAACTACTATTTATTTTTTATATTTTCTAAATCTCATAATCTACTTTTATTATATAATCTCTAACTATTCTCATTTTCTTTCATTTTCTAAAGCATAACGTATTTCTAATAAATTATCTATCCATCCTTTTCCTAAAGGGCTTCTCCTTAAATGCATCTAATCTAATACTCATTCATCTCTCTAAATTGGTCAATCTATAATCAATGATTTCTTTTTATTTTTAAACTTCCTTTCATCTTCTTATCACATTCAACATCTTATTTGTTGTTCTTGTGCATATCACTTCACATGCAAAAGGTCGCCATATTCAATGCCTATCTTTTTCTTAGACTTTGAGCACCACTAGCAAAAGCTTTATTTTCACTCACTTATTTTAAAAGATTGCTTTATTATTCTTATTTCTTTAAGTTTTTCAAATGCCTATAGAAAACAACTATACACTTTTTACATTTGTATTAATGGAAAATTAGAAAAAGTACATAACAATTTTCAAGCAGCAATCTATGTCATTAAAAGTAAAATAATAGAAAATTTAAAGAAGTTTATTAATGAACTTTAAGAGAAAATAAAAAATCCAAAAAATATATAATACTAAAAAAATACTGACAATGATCAACTTATATCATTTTGAAAAAGTTAAAGGAATTTAGAAGATTGATTAGGGGATAAGGGCTCTCAATCTAAAACATTTCATCTATTTTTAATCTCAAAATCTCATTTGACAAGACAATCTACAAAATCATTTCATTCGTGGAGAATATGAACAAAGGACATGTAATCAAAGTTTCAAAAATAGTCAAGTCTACACCACAAAAAATGTCATCCACTAAAAAGAGTTCAAAATTTTCTTTGTTCAAAAGAGAAACTAAAATCATGGAATCCATCCTACAAATAACTTTTTGTCAATGCAGCTCACAAGTTTTCTCCAAAACTAAAAGGATAGCATGGGCCTCCATCATATTATTAGTAGCAAAGCCATAGTAGAAGAGAAAAATAAATTAAACAAATCACTCCTATCACACCCAATACCACCAACCCTAGCTTCACCAAGATTACCTCGAGAAGAACCATCAATTTTTATTTTGAAAACATCCAAAAGGGGAGAAGACTATTTAGCAACCCTATTAATCTCATGAGAAGATTTGACTTGAGAAATAGAAGGTATAGATATAACCAAATAACCAAAATCTAAGTTCATCAAAATAATATTATAATAGGGAATAATATAGTTTCCCTTATGTATTTATATAAAACCCAAGTTTTATTACATTTATTTACTTAAATCAATTTATCCCACTTATTTTAATCAGCACACCTTGATTAATAAAATTTAATCATTTTTTATGTTTGATGAAGCTCAAATTTTATATTTCAAAAACCATGTAACTTCCCACCAAGCAACCCTAGGGAAGTTTCAATTAACTACTCAAACACAAATTTTTTTTGTTTAAGTACAAATAACATGCAAGTTCACTACCCATTGCCAACAACCCTAAGGTTACGAGACTGAGATTACTTAAACCCAAACAAGAAACATGAATTGAAACCATAAAATTTAATTACTTAACAAATTAAATTCACATACATCCCATACATGATAAAATTACATCCAAAGTAAGAGATACCACATGTTTCGAATAAGATAATTTACAATATGATTACAACACTCATTCCCCGAATGAGGTAAATCCAATAAACATGGTTACAAATTACATCTTCCACCTTGATACAAATGAGGGGTAATAAAATTACAATACTAAAAAATAATAAAGCATGAAAGTAAATGGACCCCAATGAAGCCCAACTGGAAGACTTGTCCACACCTAACAAAAGACAACCTAATGGATTTCTAAGGTGCATCGCTCCAATCTAACCATCTGATACTCAAAGGCTCACCCCCATGCTAGGAGATAGTAACAGGGATTCCTAAACAAGACCATCTACCTTTAGACATAGGCTACTCAAAACTGGACTGAATTAAATACAAGTACAATAGATCACATAACACAATAGTAACAATGCTTCCAGAGTTAAAAAATCAATTGCATCACTAATACAAACATACTGCTGACTTAGGAGAAGTGTCATCACAATGTCACATGGAATATCCTAGTAAGTCTTCCTAGGTCCCGGCCCCCATCTCAGGATATCCTAGAAACCTCTAATGACTCCTGGCCCCTCATGCAAGCCAATGTAGAATCAGTTATCTCTTGTAGAGATGAGATAACAATCTTTCCATTCTAGGCCTTCTTGTCTCATCCCAAGTCTATACAAGCCCTTGTGTCCATGAGTGAGGAAAAATTAATCTTGTTAAGTGTTTGATGCAACCTAAACCTCTAATAAGTTTATTTACATTATCACTGAATTAACTAACTTACAAAGAGTTTCCCTGACACCACTTTCTATGTCAGCCATCATTGCAAGCCACTTCTCTACGACAACATGTGGAATAGCTCCACACCCAAGGGTACACAAGTGTGACCTAAGGAGAATGAATCCATATCCATGACATAAAGTCCACACATCCTATTCATGATAATCGGGTATAACACTGGATACATTTAGATGCACTACCCAAGGCAATACGACAACCTCCAACCTCAAAGGAAACCCAATCTGGAAGACTTACATAACAATTGACACAATTGCGCAACATCGAGAATGAACAAGAACGTCACTAGAAAGCATTTCAGGCAATTAAATAAACAAATGTTAGGATTTCCTAAATCCAATCAACTCAATCGACGTTACTTGCAACTATTCAAAAATAAATAAAATTTAATTCGCAACGTTGAGAAATTTAAAATTAATGATTTAACTCTATGTTTCTCAATCATTCAACATAATCAAAATCATTTGATTATAAATCAATTTATTTCAACTATGATAATGAAATAAACACCTTAAAATAAATTGTATTCAAGTACACATATATAT
>VDFB02271358.1:590913031-591061663 GCA_007258455.2 Sequoia sempervirens
CCTACAACGGCAGCCTCGAGTATCTCTGGATGATTATATAGAATGGATTCAACCTCAATAGTACTCACATTTTCACCCCCCGATATAATAATATCCTTAGACCGGTCCTTGAGCTCAATATACCCATCAGGATGCATGACCCCTAAATCACCTGTCCTGAACCACCCCCCATCAAAAGCAGCCTCAGTGGCAGCTACATCATTCAAGTACCCTTTCATGACGGTATTACCCTTAATCATGACCTCCCCAATTGTTTTCCCATCAGCATAAACGCTCTCCATAGTTTCTGGATTCTTAATATCGATACCCCACAGCCCTAGGTGTGGGACACCTTGTCTAGCCTTCAACTTGGCCTGCTGTTCTTCTGGCAGAGAGTCCCATTGGGGTTTCCAAGCACAGAAAGATGAGGAGCCGCATGTTTCAGTAAGGCCATATGAGTGAACCATATGGAAGCCAAGCTTAGTCATGGTGTACAGAATTGCTGGTGGTGGTGGCGCACCACCAGTTACCATCTGTACAATGTGGGTAACAGGCTTTCTTTCATGGGGTTGGGCATTTGCAATAATGTTTAACACTGTAGGTGCACCGCCTAAGTGGGTCACTCTGTGCTGTACAATGGCATCGAATATTGCATTTGCTGTTACATTTCGTAGGCAGACATTTGTGCCACCCTGTGCAGCTACGCCCCATGCAAATGACCAGCCATTGGAGTGGAACATTGGGACTGTCCAGAGATATACAGGCATGGACGTCATTTCACATAATAAAACAGATGCAAGGGTATTGAGATAAGCGCCTCTGTGACTAAATATGACTCCCTTTGGGCTGGAGGTAGTGCCAGATGTGTAATTTAGTGCAATGGAATCCCATTCATCTTCAGGCCACCTTGTTTTAAAGTTTCTGTCTGCGTTGCTCAGAAGGCTTTCATAAGTTAAGTATGCAGAGTCTATAGTTTGGAAATTTTGTCTACTATTCAGTTCGGGAATCAGTACTAGAATAGGCATCTTTGCTTTTTTATGTTGTGACAATAGATTTAAAGCTTCATGAACAACTTCTAAGAACTGGAAGTCTGCAAAAATAACCTTTGCCTCGGAGTGTCTCAGAAGCACAGACATTGTGCATGCGTCATGGCGGATATTTAAGCAACAGAGCACTGCCCCTGCCATTGGCACTCCAAATTGCAGCTCGTACATTGCTGGGATATTGGGAGCTACTACTGCAACCTGAAGAGATAAATGAGGATGAAGAAATCAGTTTACATGCATGTCAGTGTTTCATGTTGTTTCAGCACTGTTGTAATATCGTGGCTTAAATAACAATATATGTTTGTCTTGTCCACTCTAATCAAAGTAATTGTCCTTCCTTTACAATAACAAATGTTTATGTTTATAATTATAATCTCTGCATCTTTTGAAAGGCTATCTGTAATATCCCCTTTTGGGTATACTTAGATTCCTGCCCTAAAATCACAATTTCAAAGTAAGAGATACATTTTATTAAATGACAACTTCCAACAAACTCCGATTTTAACCCTGCAATAATGTTAGTCAATAATTCATAAAATAATTAATTTATTATTGTATTGTTTGCAACATCCATTACATTATTTGGCATATATAAGGTTCATTGATCTTCGAAATAGACAAGTAACTATCAATACGGATTCAAAGTTATTATCCACTCTATTAATTAACCATTGGGAAGATCGGAGAGGAAGCCACAATAGGATGCCCAGTGCATTTCTTTCTAAGCCCAAGGGCGGATAGCCAACCCCCTTGGCCCACTAATTGCAGACACTTCAGTCATCCATTATGGGTGGTCTACTTAGCATGAAATCTCATAACTGCTATCTCTCTTGTACTTCCGTCTCTTCTTCCCATGATTGATTGTAGAGGAATAAGTAAAATGGGATTTAATCATAATAGGGATTGGATGAGAAACATGATAAGTCTGCCCAAAGCTATCCCAACTAAGCCCGAGAGCAGATATACCATCCCTCTTGGCCCCATGTAGCAGACCTCCAGTCATCCACATGGAGTGGTCTACTTAGTGGGTAAACTTGTATCTGCATTCCCTATCCATGTTGTCTTATCCAATTCGATAGAGATTAATAAACATATCATCATCCACAATATACGTTATAGTGCATACACAATGCTTTGCTAAAATATAAACTGCTATACTCTTAAGATGCAAATATATTAACGATTGATGACTTCTGCCCTTGTTTGTTGAGTGCAGATAATTATGTTTAATCTACTCCAATTGCCTCCTTGTTCGATCTGTTCTTAGCATTCAAAAGATATTGCTTAGTGTAAATCAGACTAATAAGAATCTACTATCCACATTCATATTAAAGAATCATAATTACTTCTAAGGCTCAATAATTGCTGCAAGTATCATTATTGCATAATCGTGTATATATATATATATATATATATATAAAATTATATTTAACTTCACTTATTGATTTGTCATTTGTCTTCACATACGTCTTCTTGAACCATCTTCTTCTGCCCACGCATTTCTTCTTCCAAATCTGATTATATCATATTAATGTATCTGCTGCTGTGCTCAGGAAACGCTCCTATATCTGTCCTTATTCCCCATGCATATATCTGCCTTTAAACCTCTTTATCTGTCCTTCTGCCCCTTCATCCCAACTCATTTCATTCCTTTTATATCTTTATCTTAATATGAAGGGGTGCAACTTTTAAGAAGATATATCCTTATGAACGAATGTGACCTTTTGTTAACATTAATAAGGAGTCGGCCTCAATTAAAATCCCTCTATTTGTTTGATACCGCTTAATCTGTATATCCATATGACCGCTGCCACCACTTGATCGCCGCTTTTGGTCAAGGTAAAGTCGGCTCATATTTAAGTTGGCCCAATATAAGATTGATGTTTATATTAATCTTAATTGCTGCTGCATATATTAATCTGGGTCATAATCGCTACCTCCTAGTAATCTTTTACTCGCTGTTGTGTATAATATTTCTGCTCCTCCTATTCCTATTTTCCCTTCCAGACTCGGGCGATCTCAAAAACACACACAAACACATATATAATTTGAATCATGTAACAAAGGGATCGGCCAGAAAATATTATTTGTTTTGACTTGGGCGCAAGGGGTGGGAATGGGCCCAAATAGGATATGATTTATTTTATATTTCATAAGGCAAGGGGTTATTACACTATCAATCCATAATATTATACAAAACTATGGATGATCATCGTCTATGAATTAAAACTCGAAAGAAAGCTCATTATTCTGTATGTCATATTAAAATGGTATCAGCATAGTCATGTGATATCATCCAATTGTTTTAATTCATATGAAATAGCATGTACTCTTTATGTCCCAAAGTTGCAGGACTCTATGAAGTAGTTTAAAACTTATATGTGTCCAAGTAGCCAGCAATTCACAACGAATCAATATGGATTGGCTTGGCAAGACTCCACAGCAAGTCTATCCTAGTCAGAGCATGTGACTTGACCATGACCCAATATTGGATTATAAATATCATCAAATTCAGTTGAGTTGAATGACTAATAAGAATGCACCTCGAAAATGTAATTTTGTTTCAGGGGCAAAAACAGCATAATGACATATCTGAAGTGGAATTTTACTACATTTTTGGAATCCTATCAAAAATTTATTCACTTAACAAGATGGCTTCTGAAATTGAGCCTGTATGCAACAGTTATGGCCTCTGCAGGTTGCAGGAATTGTACAATAATCAAGTCACAGTTTTGTTTATATCAAAGGATGACTTACCTGACAAGGCATTTTTGCAGAAAGGGTGGTTTCATCTCCATCAACTGAAAAGAGGGGTGGTTAAAACATTTAAGTATTGATCAATAGCATATAACTTGGGAACAACATATATGAAAAGTAAATCTGTGTTTATGAATCGGGCAATCGAATATCCATGTAGGTTACAGATCAGGCAACCCAAAACCCAAAAACAGAGAAAAAAGCCCTCATTGGCAATTCAAAGACCTTATTTAGAGTAAACGAATCTTTTGGCATAGCAGTTTTGGAAGTTAAAGTCTGCATGCTATGGTCTATACTGCATGACAGAATATTTTAAAAACCATGAATTTGTACTTGTCCAACACTGTCTTCTTTGCATCTACAATCACGAATTAAACAGCAGAAGAATTTCGCTATACAATGTTCCCACATGTAATCAGGGTTTAGTGGGTTGTCACAAGTACCATTCATTCATTCGACCATACCATAGAGGGGGCAATGCATAGAAAAATTCTAGATGATTAGGACTTCTTGCACATGACTCAACCTCTGCACCATTAGGACTCCTGATTTTGACATAGCCTCAAGAAGAAAACCGTTCAAGTCTGCCAAGGGTTCATTGCAATTGTTTATACGTTTACTTTCTATGTAAAAATGTCACTTGCCTGCAAATAGTTCTAATGATTAGTCCATAAGAAATGCATAATCAAGCTTAGAAAAACTATACTTTTATGCCATATTGGAGCAGTTTATATTCTTCCAATTCTATTTGAGACATGCACCTGTCTCATTTGAGTATGGCCACATGTACACAGAAGCATGCCAGTGGTCACTCTTTCTTGCCTCCAGACGATGGCCCAGAGGGACTAGTGCACGTAATAATACTTGAGAAGACACTAAATTAAGGCTGTAGGGATCATACAATCTGTAGTTAGGCATCAATAAGGGTGAATAAGCTCACAGTTACATAAACCAGTCCATTCTTCTGGTCCATCACAACTCATTAATGCTATAAACATTCATAATTTGATGATTTTCTGATCAGGAACCTAAGTTCCAAATGGTGCAAATCTATCTTTTGCAACAACGTCTTCATTGTTGGCAAACCCTGCCTCCCTGCCTTCAGTGCCATTTCTTTCCCTAGTTAGTAGTAACTTTTGCATTAAACCCAACTATAGTGTTTGTTGGAGTTTCTAGTTTTTTATTTTGATTCCTAGGGATTTTAGCTTCTATTCTTGGCTAAGGTTTATGTTTTAGGTCTTTGGCTAAAACCTTAGTCCTCATTGAGTTCTTCATGTGTTAGTGGCGTGGAGTTTCTATTTAATGGTGATTGGTTGCCTAGGTGAAATCACTTAAGTTGTGAATCTTAATCTCTTGAGCCCCATTGTTTTTACCGAGCTTGTGCTTATTACTTAGTACCGCCAATTCCCTTTTGTTCCTAATAGTTTGAATGTCCTAGCTATATCCTAAAATCATCGGTTCCTGGCTGGTTGTCCATGTGGCAGCACCTAGTTGCATCACACAGGCCCTTCACATTGCATATTTTATTTGAAAAATCCTTTTGAGAATGAGTTAGTGCTATGATGCCACGTGTCTCCATGTTTTAGTCATATTCGCAAGTTGTCGTGACATGGTGTCATAATTTTGTAGAGTTGGTGTCTTTTAGTTAGTCTATAATTGATGATGTGTATGTTTTGGGTAGATGAAGTAATATTCTCTATTGCTTTTGCTACATGGCAGTTTCCCATTGCATTGCAATTCACATCGCAATCTTCGGTATGGGCCCCACCATTAGCTATGTGATGGTCACTAAGGGAAGACTTTGCCGGATAGATATTATATGTTGGGCCATACATGGTAGTCTCTCATTGCATCGCCATAGTTGTTCACATCGTGGATTTCACTCAAGGCTTCTTAAGATTGTGATAGTGTGACTTGTTGATACATGTCCTTGGGGTGTGAGTTTATGTGTTGGATCATCTAGTGTTAGGATGATGTAGTGCTTCATGATCGGTCAAGACAATGTCTTCATGTACTCACTATAGAGAGGGCATAGGACCTCTTGAGATAATGACAATTGTCAATCCCCTATTGCATCGTAGATTTTCAAAAGGAACCATTTTCATGTATGCAATATGCAATGAACTGTTGAAAACATGAAAGGATAAGTTGAAGTGGAGGGTAGATGGCATTTCTCGCATTGCAAATTATCTTATGGGTCTCACTTCAGACTATGCGATGCATGATGGAAACAAAAGTTAATATCTGGAGTGACTTATCTATTGGTAAAGGTGGCAAAATATGACAATTCTATTGGGCCACATGTAAGTTATTCTGCCAAATGTGCTACATGTGCCAGAGTGATCCTAGGTGGCATGACATGATCTTAATTTTGACGCATGTCAAATTTTTTCAAGTTGGATACTTGCAATTCACAATAGTCATTGATATGGTCCTCGAAGAAAATCAATAGCTAGAATTTGAACTAGGGTCAAACCTGTTAACAATTGTGCCATCAATCCTAAGTTGGTATGTTGTATTTAATGCAAAATTTGGCAAAGCAAGCAAGCTATTGCATTCAAGCTCTTTTGTAGTCGTCAAAATGAGTTGATCAACTTCTAAGTCAGGTGAAGTCAAAAGGAACTTAGACCAAGGTCTAGTAAGTCAATTCTTAGGGTCTACAAAAGGAGCTAAGCATACACAAGGCATAGGCATTCTTTGAGATAAATTGTAGGATAGGGTCAAATCAATCAAATATGCAATCATTCCTATTATTGGGAGGGATTTATTTAGATATTATCTTGTAGTTTAGAAAATTGTACTCCCTTGTAGGTGATAGTACAATTTCACACTTAGTTTGGACCTATTTTAATGACCTTGCATTTATGCATTTTAACCCTTTCTAAATAGACCTTAATTCCCTTTATTATGCATTCCAAGGCCTATTTTTATCATTTTTCAACATTGAAACAAGCATTGAACAAATGCAACCTATCATTAATTTGCCCTGAAACAAGTGTGTCTTGGAAGTTTGGGCCAAGAGCCCATTTGTTGACGAATGGGTCCCCTTACTTAGCTAGAACTCAAATTTTAATAGCTTCTTGGCAGCATTTTAATATTCAAAATTCAAATTGTGATTGTGGCTATCGGGATCTAATCTTCGAGAAATTAGAGAAATGCCTATAAAAGCCTAGTCTTTTCACCATTTCAAACTAGAGATGAGAAAGAAGAGAATATTCAAGCAAGCACAATTCAAAGTCTTGGAGCAACATTGTTCAAAATTGCAGGTCTTCAAGCCCATTCACAAATTTGATCAAGTTTTGTCACATGATTGAAGGTTGATACCAATAGAAGAGCATGATGGGTTCTAGGTTTGGGAGATGCATTTGGCCATTTCTCTTAACCTAATGACTTGTTTCCTAGTGTTCTCATCTTCAAGCTTCATTCTACTAGCAGCCTACAACAAAGTATTATTGTGTTTCAATTTTATTTAGGGTGTTTTGACTTCTCCCTAAGTGGATCTTGTCATTGTCATATACGAATCATTCTCTAATGCACTTGAGTAGGGTTTCTTTGCATCTTAGCTCATAACAACCTTATACACACATAAGGTTAGGGCTCACACACTGTCTTTTATGAGATCTTTGTCTTTTTATCAAGGTTTAATTACCAAATTTGGGGTTTGACCAAGGCAAACCCCCATACAAACAAACAATTTATTTTTGCAGATTTATTGCAAATTTAGATCCAAAAACAAAGATTTGCAGGTACGAGAACAAAAAGCAAACAAAGGGGTACAACATCAGATTTTGAAGTTTTGGAAAGGATCACAAAGACCCATTTGCCTAGGGGCAAACTAGTCCCTTTGCACATGCCATAATCAACTTTTGGTGACAAGTACATGCCCTTTGATATCTCCTAGATTTGCTTGCAAAGGGCTATTACAATTTGTTTATCTATGAGAATCTGCATTTTACATTTTAGGTCATATAGTTCAATTAGTTTCATCATTTCAAACCATTTTTAGATCATTCCTAATCATCCTAAGGCCCTTAAGAATCACCAACCCAAGTCTGATTGACTCACCATTAAGGTTGAAAGTCAATCTCTTGGCTTTGTGGTTGGTATTCTAATGAAAACTTGGAAAAGGCCCCTTACATCCTAGGTTCTTTGAATTTAGGACCTAGGACCCCCCCCTTTTCCACCCATTTCATATCTTAATAGATCTAGCAAGCCTATCCCAATTTTGAACATTTGGAGGTCTAATTTGGGGAAGTTGGTAGTGCCAAATAGTTTTTTCAATGTTGATTTAATTTTTGTCCTATGAGATAGGTATTACCCTATCTCAAGGCAAGTGAAAGGAAAAGGCATTGATATGATTTTCACCCTAAATAAGGAGTTAAATAAAAATTATCCGACCTTAGTCTCATGGCCAACTATAAGATCAATTTAGATGAGTGGTGCAAGGAATACTAAAAAGATAAAAGCAACTATAGGGTCAAATGGCTACCTAAACAAAAATTGAAAGGCACGTCTAGAGTGAAGCCAATTCTTGTTGAAGAGGTGGAGCCTTTCAACATTCAACACAAATGAGGAGTATTTCAGAATCACCTATTTGGCCTTGTGTCAAGTTAGGGAATAGATTATTGCTGAAAACAAGGTTAAACTAAGCTGCAATATTAACTTATGTACGTGTATTCAAATCTGAACATAAGATTATGAAATTAGATTAGATGTATGTGATTGCACATTCACCATAATAGAAAAGTCAAAAAACAAATATGACACTAGATTTACGTAGAGATACCCTTTCGGGAAAAAACTCCACACAAGCAAAGAGGTCAAGTATATTATTTGTCTTCACAAGAGAGATGCACCACAATACACTTCCCTGCTGATCTACAACCTGGATGCTTCCATTCACTTCCAAATAATACAAGATGAAACTACCATCTCATGGATCCAATATATAAAACTTGTGGGAGGCAAAACCGCAATGGTAAACCAAAACAAGAGGTGTCAAAACCACTTGCAAAAACCCACACCCCTTTCTTGGAAAACCAAGAATCATGATATAATATTAATTAATATGCAAAAGGCTCCAACATGGGTGCCTAACTCATAGCCTCTTTGTCTTCTGACTTTCAAGATGCTTCAGTGATTGATCAACTTCCAAATGGACAACTGATGGACACCTATTTCCCTCCAAATTGGGAGGCCCAAAACTCAAGACCTTTCACATTCCCAATGTGGATACCTAAGAGGGAGAATTTGTCCTCCTCTGATGTGTAACCTCCACCAACATTAAATTTCCTCTTCAAAATATAATTACAATATGCCAATATTAAATGAATTTCTCTCATGTCCACTAGGACACTTTCCATGAAACTTGGAGACATAAAAATGACATAGATTGGCAAGGTTGATGCCACCTAACCTAACAATTATAAGGCATAGATGCAATTGCATATGATGATGATAGCTGTAAACATCCAACACAAATATGTAAACAAAGTATTTGATTGCCTTATTTTTTATGGACATAATGCATAAGGAATTGGTATCTCTCAAAATTGATAGGAGAATTCTATCCTTTTAAGTGGCATTCTCTATTGTGCCACATTTTGTTATTTCTTAGGAGAGATACTTCGAATCCTATCTTTAAAGTTACAAATACTTGAATAGATGGAAGTCCTCCTATTCAGGGCAAGACATATTTGGGATGGTCATTGTCAAAATTTAGACTTTTTGTTTAGATCTATTTTGTGCATGGAATTCTCAACATGTTAGGGTATAGGAGGAATTGATCGTTAGGTACATTTATCAAGTTTGTGATACTAAAATATGTAGATTTCAAGGCTGGATTTGAGCACAACTGGGGTGACTAGTTTTGCCACAAGGAAATAACCATTACTAGAATATACGGTGCAAATGTTAAACCCCGTGTTCTTCCTTTTTGGGTGTTAGATATAGTGGTATTTCTTGAGACAATGTGGCAGTTGAATGTAGTTGATAGGTTGCATTTGAGGTAGCATAAAAAAGGTTCCTTCCCTACAACTTTGAAATTTTCAGATTTTAATGTAGTCTCCAAGCAAGGCTCAAAGCTCTTGGAGTTAACTTTTTAGAATCTAAAATGCAAGCACAAGAGAGGAGATATGACCCTTAACATCATCAATAAAACTAGGAAGAAAGTAGGTAGGTTAGGCTATGAGCACCAATATGACAAACCTAAAGACTTAATTAGGAGTTGCCTTACAAAAGAAGAAATTGAGATCAAGAGGAATAAATGGGACGAATCCTCATTGTTGACAAAAGAAGGGCCATTGATGACAATTATAAGGGTACATTTTTTGAGGTTAAGGATCCAATTGAAAGAGTGAGGCTAATGTTGGAAAATGTTGATGCCCTATGGATAGTGCCTCCCAAGGTTGCCTCAAGAGGACATGAACTTGAGCAACTAGTTATCCAACCTTGTGGGTCATCGATTGTACCAATTGCAAGAGGTAGGTTTCCTAGAGGAGGTTTGTGGGAGGGAGTTGTTCAACCATTGGTTCACTATAAGTCATAGAGGGAAGTGGTGAAAATGCCCTTGATGACCAAAAAATAAGGCAGGCAATTACCTCGCCTAGGAGACACATTGTCCTTGACATTCCTTTGGAGAGAAATTTGATGAACTTGGAGGAAGGAGATATGGCAATGCAAGAAGTTAGAGCATTGGCCTTTGAAAGATTCTTGTCAGATGATGAATTCATCAAATTTGATGAATTTAAAATGATGCTAGTCAAAGTGAAGACAAATGCTGACATCCAAAGAAAGAATGAAGAGGATCAATAGAGAGAAGATAGCAATAATGAGGATACTTTTCAAAGTATCTAGAAGCATATTGAATTTGACCTTGCAAACATGACTCTTAAGAAGGGGAGAACATTGGTCAAAGAAAGTGGGTTTTCATTGTTGCAAGGTTGGGATATATCTTTTTCATAGCCATGGACACTATTAGGAAGCAAGATGTTGAGGATGATGTTTCAAGAGATGAGGAGCAAACAAAAAAGTTATACTTTGGTTATAGTTTCAATTCAAAATATGAAACGCTAGCTATATGGGCTATAGCTCCAAAATATAAGAAGCCTCGGGTTGCCAAGGAAAAATGAATTGAGTAGCAATTTGATTGTTAGAAGATTGATAGACACCATTGCACCTAAAGTTGCATCTTTAGTAGTGGGTACTACAATGTTTAGTGAGGCTTCTACTAAGAAATTGCAAGCAAATTTTGATAAGTTGCATAATGAACATACAAAGTTGTTGTATGAATACAAAAAGGTCAAATCAATGATGGTGCAACCTAAACTTATCTTCACAGAACTTGTGAAGTCCCCTTCCCCCTTTGATAGCATGTCTCAACAAGATAGAGACACCTTGATGTTGAGGATCAAGGACTTAAAAGACAAATTAAACATGAGCTAGGAAGTGGAAGCTAGTGCCAAACCAAAAGGTGTGAATGATGTTATTGATTTGGTTGGTAACCTTTTTTTATCATAGAATGGCATGCATTTTGCACAAGGTTGGTGATGTATGGGCTTGTTTTGATAATCTGAGAAAGGCCAAAGATATGCCCCCTTGAGAGAACATGTGTGTTCAAAGAACACGAGTGTGCTCTCGAAATGGATGAGAGGACTTAAAGAATGAAGGATAAAAGGAAAGAGGAAAATAGATAAGGATGATGAAAGTATGGATGGAGAGGGAGGATGGATGATCATCATGCTGCAATGATATGAGCAACCTATATTTGATATTGTACTTGACATTGTGCACCAAGGTATAAGGAACCAAGGTGACAATGTGCCCAATACGTGATCAAAAAGGTCAAGTGCAAACATATGCCTTATAACACCATCATATGGAAGACCATGATGCCCTTGTGACAATAGAATGCAAAAGACCATCATAAATGCAAACAATGATAAAACACACAAGAAACAAGCAAGCATGCACAACAAACCAAAAGCAACCAAGGACTATGCTCCAAGCCAAGCTGAAAACCAATTGATGGATTGATTGATGATGATGACGATAACATTGTTTGATGTGGGAAGGACACATCCCAAAACAACATGAGGAATGGGAAATACATCCCTATGATGATAATGGATTTAGGTGGATCAATAGATTATCAACTAATATGGATTGAAATCATGGATTGCTTATGGATGATGCACTAGATTGCAAGATTGGATTGGATGGACTATGATTGATTGCATTTGGATGGACTAGATTGGGATGGTTGGATTAGAAAGATAGAGGATAAATGGATTGGATAAGATAAGATTGGATGGAGGATTGAATGATTAGGATAGAGGAATGGATGAGATCCAATGACAAGGGAGAACCAAGACATGGTAAAGGATGGAAGGATGGAGGAATTCCATGGATAGGAGAGACAACTTTGGATAATGGATGGTGATGGGAGATATGATGGTGGTGGATGAAGGATAGGAAGATGAAGCTCCAAGGACTAATATGCCCCACACTAAAGGTAGTGAATCATGGATGGAAGATAATAAGTGATGTATGATATGGAAGGATAGTGCATAAATGACATGAATGGTAGAGGAAGTAAGGCTTGCATTGTCCAAAGCATGCATGTATATTTTTCCCCTAGCCTTATCAAGATCAAGTGTCAAAAGAGGGGGTGACTTGGATAGGATGAGAGGATGGAGATATGATAAGGGATGTATGATGGAGGATATGGATAGGATGATCAAGATCAAGTGGATAGGATATGGATGTATTGATATTTCACCCCTAGGCTTTTCATCAAGATCAACTATGGGAAGGGAAGATGGATTTGGATAGGATGAGAGATATGGAATGAATGATATGTATAGGATAAGAAGGGTGGACGGATATAATGCATGATGTATATAAATATCCTTAGCCTTGTCAAGATCAAATGAAGGAAAAGGGGGATGAATGTAAGTAGGATGATGGATAGGAAATGAGGGATAAATGGGGGTGTAGTAGGTAGGATAGCATGGATGAAACTTGACCCCAAGTGTAGAGTGCAAGAGGGTAATGGATTACACATGATGCCTATTTTCTAGGTTTTCATCATGGTACCTATCCAAGGTGCCACAAGAAGTGGTTTTCACCATTGGACGAATGATTTCTCTTTACTTTTTTTTATTTTTCATTATTTTTCTTCTTTTTATTTTTTATTTTTTTAAGAATAGGATGAATGAAGAAGGATAAGGATATGGCTAAGTGGGTTGGGAAGATAGTGGATGCATGGTAGGGAGATGAAGGGAGAACTCAAGAATCTAGTTCCATAGATAGTATCCCTTGAAAATGTGCTTCATTAGATCATGGACAATTTGAGGTATGCTCATAGACATTGGTAGAATGATGGTAAGGGGATTAAATTGACGGTTAGATGGCAAGGGATATGGATTTATGTGAAGGATTGGATAAGAGGGATGGAAGGATGAAGTATGGATGTTGGAAAATGGATGGGTTGATGGAATATTTGTAGATGAGTGGATGAAAATGTTGGCAAGATCAATATTGACGCACACCTTGAAGGGTGGTGGAGTTGTGAAGGAGAAGTGGCTTTTGAATTTGGAGATTTAGATGGAGGAGTGGATGTGGATTTTGGGATATAAAGACCCAAAATGGATGGAGCTTATAAAGGATTATTAGATGGGGTGGAGGACTTAGAATTGGATGAAGCTTTTGGATAAGTGAGTTTGAATGCCAATTTTGATTTTTCTTTGGGATGCATTAATTCTATTAGTACTTTTGGGATCCACATAGCTTTTGATTTTGATTTTTTCTTCATGGGCATTTGTGGCCTTTGGGATTTAGCTTTTTTTATTTTGGATAATATTTTTCTTTGATTTTGCATATCTTTTTTATGGGACATGTTCCTTTGATTTTTGTGGATTTTTGGTTTTATGCATTTGAGATTTGACATCCAAATTGCTTCTAAGAGCAATGGGATTGGTGGATGGATATGAATGGTGTGGATGTATTATGGATGGGTTGGTGTAGGTATGCTGGAAAAAGTTCAAGGGTGTGTACCTTTGTAGATCTTGTTTAAGGATTGCGACATTATTTTAGGAACATGAAATGCTAGGCTCCCTTCCTAGGATTTTCCACCTAGAAAGAGAGAGATTAAAGGTTCTAAAATGCTTATACACATTCAAATTAGGATGTATGAAATGTAATGTGATGTAAATGAACTAATCTAAATGCAATTGACTGATTAAAATGACCTAAACTGAATGTTAAAGTGCAATTTAAGCTATGTTCGAAAACACACTCTAATATGCAAAAAACTATGAAAGATGAAATAGAAAAAAATATGCATAACAGAAGGTACAGGGTCAAATCTGAGTGCACCTGGAAGTTGTGTGAGCTTTATGGAGTGTCTGGAATGTTGATGAGAATTTATGATTTTTCATAGTGGGACTCATTTTCCAAGGGTGGCGAATCAGTCCTCCTACTGTTGAAAAAGTGTCGAGTACTGATTTCTGATAGCCAGGAGTTGATATCTGACAAAATGCAAATTTTCAGATTTCAAGTGGGACTGATTCGCCAAGGGTGGCAAATCAATCCTCCCCAAGATTTCTGGAAAATCAAGAGACAACAATGCTACTCCAGATCTGACAATGTCTAAATATTAGGTTGTCAGGGTCAACTCTACAAAAAATGGGTTGAAAATGATCAAAATGCTTGGAAAGATGATGAATTGACTTGAAGAGCCTAGTTGAATTGAATTCCACTTTTCAACACCTTTACAACTGTTAAATCTGCAAAACAAAGCTGCAAATACAGACATGCACAAAGGGGGAAAATGTTGGTGGGTTAGTGAATAGGGGTTTGCCTTGGTCAAACCCCACTTTGGTAATCAAACCCAATAGAAATGAATGGCATGTAAAGGAAATGATAAATAAATAACATGCAAGTATTACAAACTTACCACATCCTTGAATATGCAAATCTGAAGTGATGTCAATGGTTGCTCCTTGAAGTACTTGAAAGTGCTTGAATTTGAAGATGCAAAATGCTTGAGTGCTTGAATATATTAGGAGATTGAATATTTGAGTGAGGAGATGTAAAATGAGTTTAAAATTTCACATATTTATACAAATCTTGTGCCTTAGTATCCATTCATACCTCATCGCAGATAGACATGAAGTGAATTTGAGTAAAATCCCAAAAGAAATTTTGAAATATTTTGAATTTGGGGCCAAGGGGGACTCATTCGCCACCCTTGGCGAATGAGTCCCACCTAGGACCCAAATCCAAGTGTCAGGTAAAATGTCATATTTAATGTTGTTTGTTGGGATAAGACCCAAAAAATACACTTAATATAAGCATATGAGGGTATAAAGAGACAAAATAAAGCATGAGAAATGTGTAAATAGTGAAAATATGCCTAGAAAAGCATGAAATCTTATTACAAGACTTTACAACACTTCAAAATAGGACTTGTTAATTAATGAAAAGGTGGTTTTTAGGTGAATTGCATTAAATGGAGTCTAGAAGAATGTAGAAATGTCTTAAAACACTTCACAACATGTTCTTTGAATTTTAGCACTAAAATAAGCATGTTCAAGCCAAGATACATCATAAAATTAAAGCAACATAGCTCCAACACTATGAAACAAGACCTAAAAGACCGTGAAAATGGGAAGGGTCCATTTTTCGACGGTACATGGATATGAGGTGATGGATAGAAATGATAATGGAATTTTGGAATATGCATGATAGGTAGTGGAATATAAGGACCCAAGGTGGATGGAGATATGAAGGACTTTGTGTTGGGACATAGGGACCCAAAATGGATGGAAGGGATGAAGGATTGAGATTTGGAATATAAGGGCCCAAGATAGATTTTGAGATGGGGAATGTGGAAATTTGGATTTAAGTGGATGGATTTTGGATTTAGGATGGGGGAAGGAGTGCCAATGTCTAAAAACTTGTAGCCAAGGCCATGATAATTAGGATTTCCTTGGATATGGATGGGTTTTAATATGCCTTTCTCATGTAGGCCTAACCCTTTGCCTTGATAATGCATTTTTTGACAAATCTTTTTGCCAATGGGATACTTGTTTTGGAAGCAAGATGCGAGTCCTTTTTGAGGGGGGTATGGTATGGAAGGAATGATAGGTTGTTGGAGTAGACCAACTTGGATGAAAGTGGAGGAACCCAATTGATAAGTAGGGCGTTCATGGGTATCTTGGATATGGGTGATGGGATCTTGTGGAGGATTAGGATCATGACATGAAGATGAAGGGGTGCTTTGATCTTGACTTAAGGTAGGATCATGGGATGGGGTGGATAGTATAGTTTTCTCTTGGTTATGAGATGGAAGGGGATCGTGACATGGAGATGAAGGGATGCTTTGATCTTGACTTAGAGGAAGTGGATCATTGCATGGAATATAAGTTAGACTTTGATCTTGATTTAGAGAGGGATCATGAGATGGAAGGGGATCATGTGATGGATGGATGGGACATTTTGATCTTGATTGCGATGGGTATCATTAGATGGGGTAATGGATGGAAAGATTTGTTATTGTGATGGACCAGGGTCATGCCATGGAGGTGGTATGATAGAATCATGATATGAGGTGGATATGCTAGGATCATCAAATGGGTTGGATATGGTCAGATTATGAGATGGTATAGGATCATGCAATAGAGTTCATGGAATAGGATTATGATATGGAGTTGAGAGACTTGGATCATGGGGTGGTTTGGAAGGGATGGCTTTATCTTGATATGAAAGGGGATCATTTTGAATTTCTTGATCAATGGTAGGATCTTGATCAAAGGTAGGTTTATCTTGGATTCCATGGTTAGATCTAGAAGGATTTATTGGATGGACTTAAGGATAGGATCATGATATGGAATGGGATCACAAGGAGTAATTTGATCTTGACATAAATTGGGATCTATGATGTCATGCTTTGGATCAACAAGGTCAAGTGAGTAACATGGTTGACTTTGTGTAGGTGTTGTAAAGGTGGAAAAACATGAAATGGATGAGGTGGATGTGGTGGATAAATATGGGATGGATGAGGTGGAAGTAGGTGGAACTAGAAGGCTAGGACTAGCATCTTGTGAAATAAGATTTTGTATAGGTTCTTGTATTCTTTTGAGGGTGACTTTTGGTGCTCCTTTAAGGATAACTTTTGGTGGTCCTTTGATGGTGATTTTTAGTGCTCAAGTTTGATGGTATTTTTGGCTTGACAATGGGTTGACTAGGATGTGAAGTGCATAAGATATGGTTATGGATGGGTGTTGGTTGAACATAGAGAAAAGTTTGGGTTCCCTTGTAAATGAGGAAAAAGGATGACATGGAAGGTGACATGACTTGGGTATAAGTTTCAATGGTGGCTTGGATGGTGTTTAAGATGATAATGGATAAGGAAAGAAATATTTTGATGTTGATTATGGAGGGTGGTTACAGGATAATGATTAAGACCTCTATTAGACAAATTAATGAAGCTTAGGGTTTTAAGTGATGGATTAAGAATGGATGTGGATGATTGAGATACTTGGGATGATTTGAATTAGATGATCAGGTATGATTAGGATAAAATGGATGATTAGAAAGATTAGGGAGATTAGGACAAAATGATTAGGATGAAGGGGGAGATGATTAAGATGAAATGTGATTAGGACGAAATGATTAGGATGAAAGGGGGGGTTGATTAGGATGAAAATGGATGATTAGAATGCTTAGAAGGATAATTAGGATGAGAAATGATGATAATGATGGAAGAGAATGATTAGGATGGAATGATTGAGAGGAGATAACTATGAAGATTAGGGATGTAATGATTTAGATGGAAATAAATGATTAAGATAAAATGAAGGATGAATAGGATTAGAAGGGATAACTAAGATGATTGTGAAAGGTTAGAATGATTATGGAGGTGATTAAAATTATTAAGAGGAATTAGGTGAGAAGGGATGATTATGATAGAATGAGATGATTAGGATGAGGAGGAATGACTAGGATGAAAGGATTGATTAGGGTGAGGTGATTAGGATGAGATGATGGATGGTTGTGATGACTAGGATGGGATAATTGATTTGACTTGGATGACTAGGATAGGATTATTAGGATGGGAAATGGGGACTAGGATGATGAGGAATGGTTATGATGACTAGAATGGGATGATTGGTTTGACTTGGATGACTAGGATAAGATGATTAGGATGGAGAATGGGGATTAGGATGATGAGGAATGATTATGATGAGTAGGATGAGATGATTGGGTTGACTTGGATGAATAGGATAGGATGATTAGGATGGAGAATGAGGATGAGAAGTTCAACTTGGAGATGATGTGGATAGCTTGACTTGGAGGACACCTAGATTTTTATTTTATTTTTGAATTTTTTTTAATGTTTTTGAATTTTTTATTTTTTATAGTTTTCTATTTTATTTATTTATATTTCTTCTTGTTTAATTAATATTTAGATCTTGAATACACATTTACACACGCAAGACAAAATTTGATGGAGGGTGTAATGCAAATGATTATGATAAGAAGACACTTCCAAGCACAAGAATAATCCTTGCAATTATTCAAGTGGGTAGATTGGCCAATGGTCTTAAACTAGGATGCACAAGGATCTAGGGATGTCCTTTATATACCTTGTGGGTATGCGAGGCCCAATTCAATAAATTTGAAAGAAGAATAATGCCAAACAACTGAGAAGAGGGGGTAATTCACACTCCACCTTCACTTCCCAAAGGTATAAAGTTCTTTGGGGCTTAGCCAAGATTGAGAAGATTCTACTTTCAAGAGGCATGTCTTTAGATTCACCCCCCACTATTTATACTCCACCGGAACACTAGAGTTGAGGTCGCCCCTAGAGTGATCACTTCTATAGAAAAACCCCCTAAGAAAGTTACGCAAAAGTGATGCAAATAATGCTTTTGAAACTCCAAGATTATATGATAATGCGAGGCAAGAGCATACACATGTATTTGATCACACAAGCAATGTTCATTAACCTTAGAAATTGAAATGTGTGGTGTGAAGATCAGAGTGTTGAAGAGTGCTTTTGATTCTCAGGATCATATGAAATGCAAGGGAAGAGCATGTACACACCTCCAAGAACAAACAAGATCACCAAGCAATACAAACACTTGTTATTTTTAAACTTAAATTGAAAGTATGATTTTAAAAAGACACTTGTTCTTTTTAGATCCAAATTGAAATGTTATGTTGTAAACAAAATTAAGATAAAGATATGAGTTGAAAAGTGTGCACCTAGATTTTCTTTAGTTCCAATTTTTTGCCCATTTGATCCAATTTTCTTTTTGAAGAGTTTATTTTTCTACACATTAGCAAAACCAACAACAAAGCCAAAAACCTAACAGGATAATTGATCACTAATATTAGAGGGTTAGCTTAAAACCCTACCAAACCTTGATTAAAGATTTTATTTTTTATATTTATTTTAAGCTCAAAATAAATTTACAAAGAACCAACCCCATCTAAAATTTCAAGAGCTTTCTGAAAATAGAATTGTTTTTTGAAAAATTCTTTGATTTTCTCCCAAATTTATTTTTTTTATGAAAAATCATAAAATAGACTATGAATAATTAAAAATAGATCCAAAAAAACTAATTTTTCTTACTGAAAACTTATGATATTATCTCAAACTTGCAAAAAAAAATTGTGAAAAAATCTGCAACCGTTTGTGAGATATGATCAAATCTTTTTAAAACCTTAATTTTCAAAGATCTATTTTTTTGCTAATTATTTTGTATCAAAATTAAAAACATAAAGAATAGACCCCTATTAGAATTCTAAGAGTTTTTTACAAATGTAAGAAACTCCGAAAAAATCGCTAATTTGATCTCAAATTTAATTTTACATGAAAAATCATAATTTTTTTTAAAAATAATTCAAAACAAATCTAAAAAATCTATTTTTTTGGCTAAAAACTCTTGATACCATTCCCAACTTGTAGAAAAAAAAAATTGTTTAAAAATCCATAGCCTTTTGAGAGATATGATCAAATATTTTAAACCTAGGGTTTTATCTAAGAATGATGCAAAACCTACAACAAAAATCTAACAAAACCTACAAAAGAAAAAGCAAGATACATCAAGTGAAGTGGATCCGACTCTGAAATTCTTCCAAGTTTCTCAAAATTTTGAAGCAAAAATTAGTTAGGGGGTTCACGTTGGGTTCACCAATGCAATCTAGGGTAAATTTTAGGTTAATGTAATAAAGCATAAAAACTAACCCTAAACTAACAATGGAGCACAAATAAGCATAAAACCATGAAATATAAAGAAATATCACCATAAAGTTTTCATGCCAACATTAATTCCTCTCCACTGCCCTTCTCCATTTTGCTTGAATGTACTTAATTCCCTCATATTTGAGTGTGCAATAATAAGCCTATGACAATGACTAGCAAAATATTGAAGATTGTTGTCTCACACTAGCAACATGTACTTGCATATGAACTAGAGTTGTCTAAGATACGAAAAATGACAAGGACAAGAGTCTTTTATAGAAAAGACAAATTTGAATGAAGGGCTGATATTGGATGTCAAAGAGATGTGTCAATCAATGGCCAAAAATGAAAGTTGTAGTATGGAATAGGGTTAAGACTAAATTAGGGCTAAGGCAGGACTAGATTAAGGATGAATGGTTGAGATTGAATTAAATCAAGGGCTGAAATTAAATGAGATGTGAACAGATAATAATAGTATGGATAAAAAGAATGTCACATAAAAAGAGGTTGTTGGAGAAAATTAAATAATTATAAAATTATTTGTTTTGAGAGGGAAATAGATAATTAAATAATAAAAACATTATTTAATTATAGAGGACATGTGACATGTTGACTTTTTCATTAAATAATCATTTAATTCAAAAGTGGAGAAAAATGACAAAATATTAAATAATTATTTAATAGTGGAGGGAAAGGTGGAAAATAATTAAATAAATTAAATTGGAATTATTTAAATAAATAATTATAAATTATAGTTAAAAAATGGAAAATAATTAAATAAAATTGGAATTTATTTAATTATAGAAGAAAAGATAATTAATTAAATAAAATTGAAATTTATTTAATTAAAGAGAAAATTTGTGCTAGAGAAGAGCAACTCTACGATGCACCAATGTTACTTACAGATGCAGTTCTTGCAATGGATGAAAATTGAAATGTTTCAACTACAATCAGCACTAGTTTTGTGGTACCTCACAGATTAATTTCCTGGTGTTTCCCTTAAAAACTCCATTCTATGGTTCATGATGCAGATAACTAAGCACAAAGCTCACATGCTTGCTGATAATACACACTTTCAAGCTGATATACTTAGATACATAAAAATGACTTAAATAGTATATATACATTTCAAGGACAAAACATAAAGAGGTAGCCAACTATCTGTTCATGGCAGTACATTATGTTCAGTGTATATGTGATGCTCTGATAAACCAACAATATTCAATCAGTTTCATGGCATTATACTCCAAAACCTACAAATTCTGATAATATTATAGTGACATGTAGTCAGGTTCTGGGGCACTCGGGTGTTGGGAACTTGGGAAACAGATCCCAAGAATATCAAGTCAAACCTCCTAAATCAGTGTGGTTCTAATGAGTTATGCTACTCAAGTAAATCAAGACACTAAGAGTAACATGGTTCTAAGGAGTTCTGCCTCCTCAAGTCTCAAAAGACTTTTTAGGCATTCTGCCAGGTTTCAGAGTACAAATAACAATCAAAAGCTTAAAGTCGCTCAGACATTACCTGAAACTTAAAAGACTACATGATCATCCTCTTCAATGGCAATTTTGGTACAGATGTTTTTGCAAAGTTGGTAAGGGTAAGTTGAGCATAAGTTTAGCAAAACCACAACTGACTATTATTATCAGCATGACTTAATCCAATTGGCTTGAGAGTCATCAAAGGTGATAAGTAGTCAACAATAAACATTACACGAAGCAGACGAAAGTGAGCTAGGTTTGAAGAAAAATATAGCCAAGGAAAGCAAACATAGACTAGCACCAATCCCCAGCCTTAAATTTTCTGATTGCAAATGGGCATTCTATTCTAATCCATGTACTAATTTAGATAACATATTTAAATGAGCCCAAAATGAGTTTTTTATGGCCCATTTCATTGGAAGTAAATTGTGAAGCAGGGCTTAACAAGGCAGCTAAACATTAGGATGCATTGTTTTCGAAGATTCAAGGAGACAAGGAATATGACTAATTTAAATGAATAAGGTAGCAAAGTTAAGTTAGATTTCCTTGCATATTTGAGGATTCAATCCCCCAATTTCCAAAATAATTGAAATCATTATCTCCACAAGGTTTAGCCATATATTGTTGGAAAGAGCTACTTACAACATCCCCACTTGAAATATTAAGTGAAGAGATAGCAGAAGCCAGCCTCATGCAACGGTCAAGTGTCTCTGCCCAAGTAAACTGCACAGAACCATATACAATGGATGTGTGCTCTTTGTACACATTGCCAGCTCGCTTCAAGAAAATTATAGGCGATAGAGGTATGTAATTGGCAGGGCAGCGATTAAGCTTGTCCATTTCCACAATTCTCTGCTTAAAGACCAAGCCCTGTAAAAGCATTAGGAAATCAATGAAATGACAAGAGTATGCAGAGTAGAAAAGTATATGAAACAAAGTAGTCACTAGAATAAGCCAGAATCAAGAAGCATGTAGAAATCCAAATCCCTTCCTATTGCTTATCACAGAGGAATGGTAAACATGAAAGAATTGCATGAACAAATGCATTTATATGTCCAGAGTTGAGCCCAAATGAACCATTGAACGTATTTGTTACAAATTATGTACCTTTCAGAATTTCAAAAACTGGTTCTTTCCTATTGATTCTACATTATAAAGTTCTCTGAATTCTGTATATGGATTTCAAAACAGCATGTTTGTACAATTTATTCTGTACGAGTAAAACGAGATACATTCTTATATGTACACGATAAGAAGGAAATATTAGAAAAGGCTTGTCAACTCCAGATTGAAGATTCAAGAAATTTGAAAATGATTTTCAAATCAATAACTGAGTTTTGAATAATTGTTTTACAAAGACAAGACTATTAGATAATATTTTGAGAGAGAAAGAATGTCAATTTCATAGAGAAACCTTATTACAAGGTTAGGCAATTCTTTAAGTAACGGTCAAAATTTATGGGTTTTGAACCAAAAGAAACTTATACCCGTTGAAGGCAAAATATTGAACTTTCTTATCACAGGGAGCCTTTGCTTGTATCAAAAGAAAATTAGGCATATAATTTCAAAAAAAATCCTAGCCCTTTTTATTTGCCTCCCATATCTCTTCTTCGCCCTCCCCGCAAACCTTCTTTATTTCCAGAATACTTAAAATTCCTTCAAAATCTTCTGTTCTTTAGACAGTCAAGTTATATTTAGGAGTAAGGTCTATTCAAAGAAAAATAACCCCAACAAAAAATTGCTCTCTGAAAATAAGTAACCAAGTCGTTTAAACAATCACCTGTAGATAAATCCAGCACCAAAAGTTGATCGCCCAAAGCTTCAAAACAGTTCAGAAATTCTCTGAGCCAAAATAATTAAATACATATGAAAATACAGCAAAAATATCTGCAATAGTAATGCGAATAAGCATAAAAGTCGTTCAAAATAAAAAAATTATGTGAAGCCTGCTCAACAAAGCTACTTTTGTTATAATATCTGACAGACACCTCTAACGGCCAAGTTGTCCAGCAAATGTTAAAATTAACACTGATGAGCTTCAAATTTATCGGAAAACTCTGAAGATTTGACAAAATGTTTCACGTTCGATGAAAACTGCGATAGATTTCAGTGTTACATTTAAAATACCTTGAAAAATTCGGAAGATTCGATCAATTACTCTAACTTCCTCAAATAAGTCTGCAGGGAAGAAGTCTAGCTGTAATAGCTCATCCATACACACCTCCGATGACCAAGTTGTTCTGAAATTTATTGAAATTAACACAATTTTGTTCATAATGGACAAAAATCTGATCAAATATTTAAATAACTAAAAAAACAAAAGTCTAATCGGTAAGAATTTATAAGAAAAAAAGTTTAAATCACATCTATTCAAAACGTCAATTATTAAAATTAACATTAATTTAATTGACAACTCCTCAAATTTGTTGGAAATATAATCTCACCTGCTCCAACTAAATCTGTCTTCTCCTCCCTAGCAGCATTGAAGACAAATTAAAAAAGAAGGATTTTGGAAAGATTTTGGAAAGATTTGAAAAGATTTTGCATTAATTCCTTACAGTTTCACATGTTTCTTGGGTGCAGTGAAATATGTTATTTTATTCTATATTGTTCTTCAT
This sequence comes from Sequoia sempervirens, assembly GCA_007258455.2. Classification (NCBI taxonomy): domain Eukaryota; kingdom Viridiplantae; phylum Streptophyta; class Pinopsida; order Cupressales; family Cupressaceae; genus Sequoia; species Sequoia sempervirens. Next base: position 590,937,169 of record VDFB02271358.1, read on the forward strand.
CCAATGATGCTTTAACTTTCTATATATTGATTGAAGTATGTTTTGGTAAGCACTCTTTTAGGAGTCCAGCTCTGTAGAGCTGTAAGGAGAAAGAATGTTAGTATGTTGATGTCTGAAAGAACACAAGCTCTAACAATAGTTCTAAGAATGTAATGGCAGTATGGTTGAACGAGCAACAGCTCAAACAGTCTTTGTAAGATTGTGTAACTGTGTTGATTTGTATGAAAGAGCTCAAGCTCAATCTGAAAGATGTAAGAAGTCTGATGAAGCTGTTTGTAATGGTGAATGCAAAAAGGTTTATGTCATATTTTATCCAATTAATGTAAATGCTTCAATGTCTATTTCTGTTTTCCCTGTTTTGTCCTCCCCCAACATTCCATCAAAATTTGGTTGAAAAAATTTAAATGTTAAATAAAAAACACAGAAAACGCTACTTAACGAGATTCAACATAAAATTAGTTAGAAAATCCTCAAAGTTCCATAGAACATTTGAAGATGTTAGATTAATGAAATAACATCAATCTAACTGAAAAACACCTTCAAATTTGATAAATAATTTAAAAATGTTAACTCAAGCATGCAGAAAAGCTAATCATTGAAATTCAACATAAAATTTCAAAAAAAGCCCTCAAATGTGATAAAACACTTGAGGAAGTTAAATCAAACACTGTAAACATGGAAAAATTCCCACAGAAAACAACAATGACAATAATTTCACTTAAAACCCCTTAAATTTCATAGTACACTTGAATAAAATTAGGAGACGCTTACAATATAGTTTGATACAGCTGTGGGTGTTTTTAGTTGGTATTGGCTATTTTATGGTTTGAAATTGTTTGACTATTCGGTAGTAGTTGTTTATGGTTTGACGACTGTTGTTTCAGTCTATAGCTACATTTTGTAATTATATATTTTTAGTTTAAATTTAAAATAAGATAATAATTTTTTTTTTAAAATGTGTCAAATGGTTAAACTGTAAGGTTGTCATGCTGGAGACCTAGGGTTAATATCCCTGCAGGTGGAGCGAGAGTCGAAGCAAAATCCATTTAAGTGTAGCGATAGTTGGAGCAAAATCCATTAGAGTGGAGCAAGTAAGGTAGAAATTACACAACTGAAGAAAGATTTGGAGCAATATCCCTGCAGGTGAAGCAGAATGTAGGACAGGGTTTCCTTGTAGGTGAACCAGTAGATGGATCCTGGTATTCCTCTAGATGTGCAATGTCATCCTTGATGATGTATTGATAATCGAAGAAATATTCCCGTATGTGTGCGGACTAACTTTATCAGCATGTAGCAATTGACTCAAATATCGTAGGACCTTCATTTATTTTGAAATGTGGACTGGCCTCTTATCTCTCTATAATTAAGGTTTAGAGGTGTGACTCATCATGCAACTTGCCACATCAACACATATACTAAGAAGTGTCCAAAATTTGACTTTTTAAAGCTTCGATCAAAACTTAACCAGTAGATGGATCCTGGTATTCCCCTAGGTGTGCAATGCCATCCTTGCAGATGTAGTGATAGTTGGAGAAATATCCCCGTATGCGTGTGGGCTAACTCCAGTATGTAGCAATTGACTCAAATATTGTAGGACCTTCATTTATTTTGAAATGTGGACTGGCCTCTTATCTATCTATAATTAAGGTTTGGAGGTGTGACTCATTATGCAACTTGCCACATCAACACATCTATTGAGAAGTGTCCAAAATTTGACTTTTTAAAGCTTTGGTTGAAACTAAATCATGGTACCTCTAGTAGTTGAACAAAAAAAAAATCATTTGTTATTTGTAAAATATCACATTTTTATTTAAAACAAAACTTATATGCAACTTAAATGAACCAAATACCTATTGGTAACCATAAATCTTTGTTATATCTAGCTTTTTTATATTCAACACAAATGGACCAATAGCACACAAAAAACTATTTGTTGTTATACAAAACACATAATTATTTAAAATACAACTTATATCAAACAAAAATGGACCAATAGTTGAACACTAAAACTTTTTGAAAATCCTTCACATTTTTTGAAAAAGTACATGGTATTTATTGTGCTCACCTTTTATATTTGTGATAGGACAAACTATTAATATGAAACACTTCAATACTTGTATATTGCTACCCCAATAGTTGTACACATAAGAACAATATTTTTTCACTATGATAACAATACTTGTTTAAATGAGTGTCTTATTTTATCAAATGAGCATTTAATTTTATAAATGACACACTTATAGTGGATAGTTATGATATTTTATTTGAGACAAAAAAAACATTTATTTCACTTGTTCATGAATGTATTTATGTTTTTTATTTTTTTAATTTGAGGATTAAAGTTCTGAATTGGACAATTATTGGTCTCGTAATGTCACATATTTGCAAATATTTTGATTAATATGTGAAATGAATATATACAAGATATAATATTAATTCATTCTAATACTGATATGAATAATCACAATCGATTGCACAACTATTAGACCCTACACAACTACTAACCCCTCTCCCCTAGTGACAAATTGTTACAGTCCTCAAAATTTTCTTTGTAAAAAATTATGCTTTTTTGAAGAAATCACAAGCATGATTGGCCTTTTCATATTTAATTGAGATTAAATAACCTGAAACATGGGGGATTTAATTTTGACGATGTTTTAATGGTTTTTTGTTTTTTCCTAACCTACAATCTTTTGGCAACAGGTTTTACACTCGTTATAGGCATTTTTGAAGGAATTCTACTTTATTTTTTTCGTATTTTAGAGGCCTTTTGAAGGAAATACCTCCTTGCTTGGACAAATAGAGTTCACAATCTCTATTTTACTTTGTTGTAGTTGACCATTTTAATATTTGAATTCTATTTCATGGTAGTCCTCAATAATTTTGTAAAAAAAAAAATTCAAAAAAATTAATAGTGTTATTATAAAAATACCTAGTTAATTTTATGATTTTGATTTCTTTTTTTCTTTAGGAAAAAATTTTTAACCTTCAATTCAAAATGTTGATTTTCCTAGTGTTTAGGGTTGAGATATTTTTGTCAAAATAATTTTTATTTTACTTGTACATGTTTGGTTTTATTTATTGTAAATTAACTAATATTTGTATAATCAATTACATAATATTTGTCTTTGAGTCTATTTATGATGCACCAAATTCAACATTTAAGAAGATTACACTCTCATACTTGGGAAGTGATGCCTTAGAGGTTATTTAAATGTTATAGAGGTAATAGTGGTAAGGAGAATGAAAATAATTTTCATTACAATTGTCTTCTCTTCTTCTTGTCTCTTTTTCCTTCTTCTAGAGATTTGTTGTTCAGCTATAGATTTGGTGCAAGGGGATCATACTATTGGAAAAATATTTATGCTTACATACTCTAGAGACTACCTCTTGTGAGTAGGAATGCCCTTCGATATACCTTAAGCCTTTCACACGGTATTTATTATAGTGCTACCCTACTCTCTTGTACCACTTTTCTCTCATGCACATGTCTCTTCCACATATTGTCACTCTTCCATGCACCTTTGGGTATATAGAAAAGTGAAGTATATCAAATGGAGTGGTTTATTGAGAGGTTTGGTAAATTAAGAAAATAATCTTTCATATCATTGCTTTGGTATAATGGGTAGTTTGGCATTGAAGATCTACATATATTGTAATGCCCCACCAAGGAACCCCAAAGGACAACACTAACTATGCTACAATAATGGAACAATTTTTTTTTTAAAGAAATAGCAATATATTGCATAGCATAATAATCTAAACCTATGTCCTATAAGGTTCCTCAACTACGCTACTCATAAAACTAATAATCAAGATAACTAGAATCATTTCAGTAACCTTTTAGATGACATGAGTTATCTAACATGTAAGGTTCATTTTAAAATATCACATTAAATGTTTCTACATTATTTAAACTTCCATAACATGTCAACTGATAATCAACATTAAATAAAAATATTTCTAGCCAACTAACACATGCATGATACATCATTTTAAAATATCCATTACAAGAAGAGTACATCAATATCTACAACATCGTTACAATATTTACAACAATGCTTCCTCAAGTACATGGGGGAAGAATACATCAAACTACAATAAGAGATACAACTGATATACAATCCAATACAATTACATAAAATATTGTCTTCTCGAATTGGAACAAGAATTGGAGTCCAAAACACCAAGAACAAAACTCCATGCATGCGAACATGTAGCAAGAATACCCAATGGAGAAAAAAGCACCAACCTCCCGACCATGTGGAACACTGAAGTCCACCCTGCATGCTAGGAGATAACACAGGGTCCCACATCCAACAAACAATCAAGAAGACAATAGGCTAACATAAACAAGGGCTATACATGACACCAACACAACACTACTAACAACACCAACATCATATACAACACTTACATCACTTTCAGAGGAATTCACACAACAGAAGGAGAAAACACAACTAGGAAATGCTAGACTGCAATAGGGAGGAGTTTCATCATATAGCTTGCTATGGGTTGTCCTGATAGATCTTCCTATGCCCCGACCCCCATCCCGGGTTGTCCTAGTAGCCTTTCTTGATCCTCAGTCCCCATACAAACTTGTGCGGAACCAACATACCTTTTATGAGGACAAGGTAGTTGGTCTTGCCATTCTAGGCCTTCCCATCTCATCTCAAGCTTAAACGAGCACTTGAGCCATGAGTGCAAGGCATATTTGAAATCTACTTGTCTCCCTAATTCATTATTAAGGTTATCACTGGATTAAGAAACCCTCCAATGGGTTGTCTTGGACACCACTTTGGGTTCCATCCCCCATTGAGAGCCACTCCCCCTACTTACAACTAGTAAACCCTACATATCAAACAAGACATTTACCATCTAGCATACTTATCAAAATCATATGAATCCTTACACAGTGCAAGGCATTGACTTTCTTGTACACTCACCACAATCACATGAATCAATACACAGTACAAGACATTGACCATCTTGCACCCAACACAAACATTGTCAAACCACTTCCAAAGTGAAACCATCATAAGAGTCATACATACAAAAAAAATACTCCCCCCTAAGCCTCTAGAAGCCAACCTTAACAATTTACCCAATGACACCCACTTTTAAACAATTACCAAAATCACCCCAATCCCACTAATTAAATACATTATTCAATACAAGCAATCAACCAAACAATACATCCCTGAAATACTCCTTAAATAAGACATTATTTCCACATTTCACATTATTCATAAACTTAACCACTTAAAATTCACTTAATAGATCTTTTACCACAACAATCCATAATTAACTATAATAGCAACTATTCTAAATAACTAATTACATAGTGAATTCACAAATCAACTGTGAAATAATTATGAAAGAAATCAACATTCATTAATTAACAAAAAATAATCTAATTCATTTATTGAAACTAATCTTTCAATTATCCAAATATAAGTAAATCAATTTTCCCTATTTAGTTTCCCAATTCACTTAACTAACATAATCAATTAATTCCCATAAGCAGAAGTATTCTTTTACTATAACCATATGTATATATATAAAACAGTTCATGCAGTTTACAGTTCAATATATCAATTTATAATGTGATATATATATATATATATATATATATATATATATATATATATATATATATATATATATATATATATATATATATATAACATTGAATGCTAATCATATAGCATACTCATCGAAATGAAATGCAGTTTGAATGCTAATCATAAACTATACTCATCGGAATAAAACACAATACCAAGTATCGTAGTTTATAGTATGAAATCGCCATATAAGTATCAAATGCCAAATATTAAGCATATTCATCGAATTCCAATCATATTGTATATTCATCATTTATCAACTATAATATATCAAATTCAATAACACACGAGTGAAAATGCATCGTACATAAACCAAAGATAAAGCAATCTACCCTAGAGCGCTGCAAGCAACAAGTACACAGGGGGAAAGAAGGGCGTCTGACTGCCGACCATGGCTGGGCCAGTGCCATGCCACAGACCAACACCAAGAAATAAGTAAATGGGGCGCTAATAGATTTGTGGAAAGGCCTTAGATACTTTCAATGTGAATGCTATCAGCTGGGGTAAAGCCAATGCAAGAATCGACAATAAGGAGATAGCACCCAAATTTTAATAGAATGCCTCAAGGAAGTGTCAATTTGAGAAATAAAAAGGTTGTAAGATATGAAAAAAATGATTTACTGAAAGGACTTTAGAAATCTTCATAAATTATATTTATTAATTGTTTCAATTTGAAAATAAATATACAAAGAAATGTTTCATTTCTAGATAGCATAAACATTCAAGCACTCGTTTTCAAAAACAACTCGATGGAATTCAAAAAAATAGTGTAACCAAAGAATTTAATTCCAACTTGGATCCAATCACTTGGTTGGGCTAGAGATTTGATGCTGAGCTCGAAATTTACAGCTTGCAAATCCAATCTCTCCAAATCCCCAGTCAATTTTTCTAGAACTCTAATTTCCCACAAAATCAACAATATTTGGAATGTTTGCAGACAAATTACTCCATTAGCCAAAACCCCCACGAAAAATCTCCTAGTAGAGAAATAATTACATGAAGAGGGAAACAGTTTTTTTCTCAAAAAACCAACCAACCTTTTTCACAATTAAAAAATTAACTTTTGATTTATTAAATTAGTCATTCCTTCATACAATAATTATTTTTTAACTAATTAAAAGTGGTTTATTTATCGTATTATTTTTATTATTCACTAAGGTTGTTTATGTATTTATTTTTATATTTATTTGTCAAGAAATACTCAAATTTATTTACATTTAATAATTAACTTTATAACTCAATTTTATATTATTTTATTTATTAGTTTTAGCATTACCTCATAATTTATTTTATCATAAACTTTGATTATATATATACATTTATATTTACTTATCACAATTACCTTATTAACTTAATAATTTTATTTTAATGCAACAATTAACCAAGCATTTTTCAAACAATTTTAAATTATATAAACCAAATACCAAACAATACTTGACCACTATGAAGGTTCGAAAAGCAAGACCATAAACAACATTGACTGACCATACAAACCATATTGACAACACTAACAGGGTGCAAAACTGGACACTCATCCTCTTCAAGGATGATGGTTAGGTTAGGGGACCAAGTGCTATCTTCAATCAATTGATACATTGGGTTTTGAGGCACGCTCAGACCTGCCAATTTAGGTGGATTTGATGCTTAGTACCTGCAACTCGTAACAAATAAAACGTCTTTGCACATATATATAATCATCACATACCTAGTGAAAGGAAATCAAAACATCGTAGGGTTCTCATAAGTGAGAAATACAACATCCTTCTCTTCACACCTGAATAACATTTAAAAGCATCATATAATATATCAAATAACATCTCACGTAACATAATAATCATAAACCATTCCAAAATAAGATAACACATTCTATTTGTAGTATATTCATAAACATGTCATAATCATCATCAAAATAATCAAAGACTAATCAACATCTAACATCACTATTCCATTAGTCATTAGAATACCATAAGCATATCTATAAGCACACGTGATAAGTCCTAACATAAAACGTCACACATAGTCATGACCATGATCTAAACATATCATTATTAAAGGTTAGTACTTCTTTAAATATCCTTAAATAAAATCATTAAATAGGGGTTATCATAATCGTAAAGCATTATAACCCCTTAGATCATTTACACATGAAGTCATCAAGAAGGTTTAGTATGCTAATATCCTAATACATCATCAACATATAATCATAAATAAATAGCTCTTAGTCTCATAGTAAACATAAATAATAAACATAACCTATATAATCCTAACATCTTAACAAGTCTTAAGTATTACATCATCTAACATAGTAACATATTGTAACATATCATTATAAAATGTTTTAACCACAAGCAAAGAGTACTTGACACATAAAATGAATCCAAAAGCATCCAGGACATAAATATCATAAAAGGGTGAATCATGGAGGGGCACTACATATATTGAAAGGTAAGAATGATAAGTTGCAACAATAAAGGTTTGTTTTGGTAGTAATAAGGTTGAAGTTATAACCTCAAAGCATATGAAATATTGAATTTAAACTTTATTTTACAGATTTGGACATTAGGTTTGTGAAGAGTGAATTTGCACCCCATGTGAAAATGTCCTATTTTTCTTTTATCCACCTTAGAAAACCAAGCTTGGAGGCTTAATTCTACCTAAGCTCGCTGCTTGCATCCCACTTGGCACCTATTTTGAGTGTTGGTGGAGGTGTTTCTGTCAGGGACGCCTGCGGGATGTGTAGATGTTCGTGTGGCACGCTTACGTCCCTGGCAGATTCCTACAGTTGAACCTATAGAGGTGTTACTCTTCTCATTAGAGGTGAACTTGTAACGCCCCCTTCGGCCTACCAACCCAAATATGGTCATTTTTCTCCATACCTTTTTCAAATTCATTCTTCCAACTTGCATTCCAACTCTTCACAACTCAAGCTTCCATTCTCACACTCTCACATTCACTTTCAAGCATTCAAACATTCCATTGCAGCCAAAGCAACACTCCATCAATTGGGTAGAGCAAGTTTGGGACCATGCCATTGTAGTAGAGGCTCGAGTACTCTCATATTCTCCCCCAAGAAGCCTTGAGTGCTCTTGGTGGAGGTGGTAAGCTTCCCTCTCCTCTCCTCTATCACTTGGTTGAGTAGCATAACACTAGCTTTTAGTGCTTCTTTACTCTTTACTGCATTATTTACTTTATCTCATTTCCTTGGCTATTCATGGAGGTGGAAACACCTAAACGGGGGTCTGACTAAGGCAGGCCCCTATACAGCCACCCAACATTTTCCTCTCTTATTGTGTGTAGGAGCACGTACTTCTCGAGGGAGTAGTTGGTGAACGAATTCCTTGGTGAGATTCTCCTTGCTCTCTTCACTCTTGAATATTTGCTTTATAATATTAGAGAGTATTTCATTTGCTTAATCACATCATTATGGCCCTTTAGTTAATCAGTTGAGTTGTTCTAGCTAGTTTTATTGGTTTGACCTCGTCTTCACTGTTGTTTGGTCATACAGACACCAACGCACTTTTGAGACACCAACGTGCCACGTTAACATCTAGAGACCATGCTTTCATCCTCAGACAAAGAGCTTCCTGAGGGTAGCATTAAACCTAAAAGTTGGCTTGCCTAACCCTTTCATGTGTTTTGGGTATATAGAGTAACTAAGAGGCCTCAAGGTCCTTGTTACTCTCACCTCACATTTCCAAACATTACACTTAGCTAAGGTAAGTTAGGGAATCCTTTTGCATCTTGACCCTCCGTGACCTAGGGTCTTGCATGTGGTGGTCCCCCTATCTTACATTTTTGGTGAACTTGACGTGAATCAACGTTTGTTCATCCATTGGTGTTAAGATCTCTCTTGTATACTTTGTGACTGTTGTGTTCCTGAGTGTTGTGAAAGTTTATGAGCATCACGACCTAGTCCATAACTTCTGGGTATATCATGAGGAGAAGCGTATGACACCTCCCAATGGATAGAACAAAGGTCTCAATTGATCTCTCTATAGGTATCTTCTCCACTCTAGGTACCATTAGTTTGGTTGCGTAGGAGCAATTGTCAAGGAAGGAGACAGGATTTGTTGACGAAACCAATCATGTTCCCATTCCCCCTGTGTCTCCCATGCCATCATCGATGGATGAGTATGAGGCTGTTCAAATCCTTGCAGAATACATTGCCACCCTCACTAAGGGATTAGGTAACTTAGAGAACCACTTGGAAAGAAACCCGAAGATGGCTAGAGCCACTTAGGTTGTCAATAAGTTAAAACATATGATGAGTAAAGATCGAACAGGCATTGAACTTCTTACTAGCCTCCTTGGCCTTGCCAAAGCCTGTGCTTCTTCGAATAACCCTAGCTACACACAAGAAGTCATTTTTGAAGAGTGTAAAGGACAGTTGGGAGTATCGATTCCTCCCACATCCGTCTATATGGCCGACACGGTCCCTTCTATCAGTATCCCTTCCAAATTTGAACAACCCGCAACTATCAAGGTTAATAGGGTCCCCTTGGGATTTAGCTTTACCCCTCCTGTCACCTCTAGCGGTGGAGGCTTCGGCCTGATGAGTGGTGGGGGCTTTGGTAGTGGTGGTGGATTCGGTAGCGGAGGCGATGCTGATGGAGGCGGATCTGGTGGAGGTTACGGTGGTGGTTCCAGTGGAGGCCCTACTGGTGGTAGTGGCTTTAGTGGAGGTCACACCGAGGGTGGCTCTAGAGAAGGCCTTGGCGGTGGTTCTGGAGGAGGTCCCTCTGGCCCTCTATCTTCTAGTGACCCTATCCTAAACACTCTTCTTTAGAATATGGGTAAGATGCAGAGCCGGTTGGCGAGTCTTTCCCAAGCCTCTACCCAACCTATCTCCTAGCCCTTCTTCCGACATAGCCCATTGTCGGTGGCCATCTTGAACACTCCTTTTCCCCAAGAAATGGAGATACCAAAATTTGAGAAGTATGGTGGTAAGGGAGATCCAAAGACACATGTGTCTTCCTTTAACACCCTGTGCATCGACTTCTTCCTGTGAGATGGGGTTAGAAATCAAATAGCATAGACAAAAGTGACAGCCAACACTTCTAAGCTATAAAACCTCATCCAAGAAGAGAAAACAAATAATGGAGAGAATCAAAAAATGCAAAATGTAAAATAAATCACTCCCCATTATGGTTGATTCTTTCTCTTGCTCTCCTTCTTGTTATGCAACTTTGCCCTCAGATTTGTTGAAACACTTGTGCAAAACCTGCAAATGGTAGCAAGAAAGTTGGAGATAATTAGCTATTAAAATGAAAATGGAGAAGAAAGGTTGTTTTTATAGACAACCATTCTAATGGACGGTTGAGATTAATCTTCTAGAAAGATTCCAAGATCAATGGATAAGAATGCATGAGAGAGATGTTACAAAATGGATCATTGAGATTAAGTCTCAGAAAAGATGCCAAGATCAACGGTCTAGAATTGATGCACAAGAATATGCCATGCATGGAAAAGCTATGACGCCGACGGCTATGACACCTGACAGCTATGACAGGCATGCAAGACATGCAGGCTATGACAGAAATGAATGTTATGACAGAGGATTATGATAGAGCATCTTTGACTAGGTGGAGGTGCATAAATAATTTATTTTAAATAATTTATTCAAAATGGAGGAAAATGACAAGTGGCAAATAAATAATTTATCCAAATTATTTATTTAGATAAAATGACAAAAGGAGCATTTAATTAAATTAATCAATTTAAATGGGGAGGTGGAAATTAGACATGGATAGTTAATTTGAATTATTTATCCAAAAGAGAGGAATGAATCACAATTAAATAATTTTGAAAATTATTTAATTATAGAAGAATAAAAGGTCAAATAATGATTATTATTATTATTTGACTATAGATGAAAGATAAATAATTAAATAAAAAATGATTTATTTAATTATTGAAAAAAGGGATATATTAGTGATGCAATTAAATAATTTTAATTGATCAAGATAGAATAAAGATGAGAAAGTGAATTAATTAAGTAATTAAAAATTATTTAATTAATAGAGGAATGCTATCAAATTTAATTGAATAATTAAAGTTATTCAATTATCGAAGGAAAACGACCAAGAAAAATGACGCTCGCGGACTTAGGACATTTTTTAGTGTCTACATTTTGCCCCTCTTTGAGACAATGCAGCTTGTCGCATTGTTTCAAAGAAAAAGATTGATCAACTGATACATGCCCCAAAGATATCTTAGTAAGGATTATGATAAGAATGATATGCCTCCTCGAGAGATTGATCGAACAGATTGTAAGAAGATTAATCTCTCGATAGATGTCCAGAAGGTGATTAGATACCTGATATTGCGCAAGTGATAAAGCGGTGATGTACATTTTGATGAAAATGCAAAGTTGATGGGCGTAACTGAACAATTGATGGAAATGATCAGTATAGCCAAGTTGATGAGTTGATGAAGTTGATTGAGCTAATTAAGTTGATCAAGAATTATGCTTATGCAAGACAAGGTGCTGCAATGATGGATTGATTGATTGATTAAGGGGACATAAAATTTCAAGAGGCAGTTTGATTGATTTGAGATTTAATTCAAGAGACATATATTAGTGAGTTAAGTAATTAATTGATTTCTCCGCGACAAGAAAGATGAAGAAAATGAAATGCAAGATGGAAGATAATGAAGGTGATGAAGCTTCTTGTACCATTTAAGTGTTTTTATCATCATCGAGCTTATTATGTCGAAAATTAGTATAAGCATCTAGATAACATGAATATCTAGATGACCTGAATACTGTTTGCATTTTTATTTAGTAATGAAGTATAAGCATCTAGGCATAAGAACTTTAGATGACCTAAATACTTATTGCACGGAAGACACTATCAAACAAGGAATGCTCTCATCCACATTAGACTCATAGGTCCTCAATGGTTTTAGACAACCATGTCCTAAGACGAGTCAACATGTGAATAAGAAACAATCCGTAAACAACAAACAAGTGAACATGCTCCATCCTTGCCTCTCTAGTCAAAGACATCCTGAAGAAGCTAAAAGACATGTCACCAAAGATAAATCCATAAAATAAGAAAATATCAACAAACAAACAAGAGTACTGCTTCGATGTAAAAAATGATTCTCGTTACAGTTTATGTGTTTGGTTGGATTTCAAAGGTGGATTGATATATATGTTATAATGTTTGCTTGATTGTCAACACTTGAATGTTTTGATTTTGTTGAAGTTCAAAGCTATGTGGTGATTTGAAAGTGTCACCGTTTTTTGGGATTTTTGGAATGTTTGATTTTTTTGGATTATTTCAGGACATTTTATGTTTTTTTTGGATTATTTCAAGACATTTTATGATTTTTTTTTGGATTATTTCATGACATTTTATGATTTTTTTGAATTTTTTTAGGACATTTTTATGATTTTTTTCAGGACATTTTATGATTTTTTGGATTTTTTCAGGACATTTTAGGATTTTTTTCTTTTTTGAGTTTTTCAGGACATTTTATGATTTTTTTTGGATTTTTTGAATTTTTAAAGATGGAGTGAAGTGAAATGTGATATGACTGATTGAAGGAACTAGATGCCCCACACTAGAGGTAGTGCAACCATGGATAAACGATAGATCAAAATGAAAGATTCACTGCAAAACATGTCACACAAGCAACATATCCTTTGTCAAAATATGATAATGGTTCGTTGATTGGATGCCAGGAATGATCAATTCCATAAGGCATGATGATGATAAGTACTTAGGATCACTGATTCCTCTAAGTACGATAAGATTGATGATTGTTTATGATTGATTGACAAAAAATATGAGAATTGGATAATGTTTTACAGCTAGGCTTAAATATGATTTGCATGATAAGATTCAAGGTTGCAAAGGAACATGATGACCAACATTGGAGGTGATTTAATCATGGATAAATGATAAGGATGTAAAATATGATGGAATGGTAGCACATAAGGATATGAAAGGGAATCCAAAACATGCATTTGTAATTTTGCCCCTAATCTCATCAAGAACAAAGGAAGGGAATGGGACATGGATTTTGATAAGCTAGGAGATATGGAATGGAAGAATGCAAAGATAAGGATAATGAATAGGATGATCAAGATCGATAAGATATGGACACAATGCCTAAGTATTTTGCTCCTATTCCTCATCAAGACCAAGGGAAGAAAGGATGCATTAAGAAAGGATGGTGGAATATGGATACGGTGAAGGATATGGTACGAAAGATAGGGATAAAGTGTAGAGGATAAGATGTATGACGTTCAAGAAGATCCTTAAGCTTGTCAAGATCAAAGGTGGAAAGGTAAAGGATGAATGTAAAGAGGATAATGGATATGAATGAAAGGATGGATGAAACTTGCCCCCAAGTGTAGAGTACAAGAGGAATATGGAAGATAGGATATGGATAGAGATAAATGAAAATGGAAGGTAATATATGCATGATAGGGAGATGGAGGAAGGACTCAAGCATCAAGTTTCACAGCTAATATCCCTTTAATATTTGCTCTAATAAACCATGGCAAGAAGGATTAGACTCATAAACGTTGGTAGATTAATGGTGTGATGGAAGAAGCTAAGGACTTATGGAAATGTTTGGATTAAAGGAGGATAATGGGGGATGGATGTTAGATAATGGATAAGAGGTTGGAAGGCTTGTTGATGGATAGATGGAAAGGATGGAAAGGATGGAAAGATCAACATCGACACACACAGGTTGAAGGGTGGTGGAGTGATGGACGAAAAATGAATTTGGAAGATGATAGGTTTTTAGATGGACAATAGGAGGAAGCTTTTGGATTAGCAAATTTGGATGCCAATTTAGATTTTATTGCTTCTACGAGACTTTTAGGAATCCACATAGCTTTTGACTTTGATTTTTGATTCATGGGCCTTTGTGGCCTTTGAGATTCTTATTTTTGCTTTATGGGCCTTTGTGGCCTTTGAAATTTTTCTTCTTGATTTATGGGCCTTTGTGGCCTTTGAAATTTTTCTTCTTGATTTATAGGCCTTTGTGGCCTTTGAATTTTTTTCTTTTGACTCGATGGGCCTTTGTGGCCTTTTGGATTTTTCTTTTGACTTGATGGGCCTTTGTGGCCTTTTGGATTTTTATTTTGACTTGGGATCAAATTTTCTTTTATTTTTGCATGGCTCTTCAAGGAGACATGTTGATCCTTTGATACATGTGGATTTTGATATGGAAGCTTTTGAAATTTGGCACCCAAATTGCTTCCAAGAGCATTGGGATGGGTGGATGGAGATGAATGATATGGAGGTCTTATGGATGGGTTAATGTAGGTAGAATTTTGAGAGGGCATCAAGGATGTGTGCCTTTGTTGTTCTTGATGAATAGGAGATGAAGGGTTGTAGGGCCCCAATATGGATGGAAGGGTTGATGAACTAGGGTTTGGATGATAAGGACCAAGGATAGACAGAAGGTTTGATGAACTAGGATAAGGACCTAGGATAGATGGAAGGTTTGATGGACTAGGATACTTAGGTTTAGTTTGATGGAATCTGGACTTACGATGGATACCAATGTCTTGAGCGCGAGGTGTATAGCCAAGGCCATGATAATATGAATTTTCTTGGATATAAAGGGGTTCTAGGATACCTTGTTCATGAAGGCCTAATCCTTTGCCTCTGTAGTTCATACTTTGACACATTCATTTGCCAACAGGATATATATTGTTTATGAAACAAGATGCAAGTCCATCATGAGGTGGATGTGATATGGTAGGAATAACAAGATCTTCGAGTAAACCACCTTGGATAAAAGTGAGAGAACCTATTTGATAGGTAAGAGGTTCATGGATAGTTTGAATAGGGGTGATAGACTCTTGTGGAGGATTGTGATCATGAGGGGAATTAGGATGTGTGATAGGATCTTGACATGGGGATGATGGGGTACTTTGATCTTGACTTGGAAAAGGATCAAGAGGTGTAGGAGATGGAGTAGCTTGCTCTTTATTAGGTATGCAATCATCATGAAGTGGTATGAAAGGCATCTCTTGATCATGAGAAGAATGGACATCATCATGGAATGAAAGGGTATCCTTGAATGGAGGTTTATCTTGATCTTGATGAGGAAGGGAATCCCGATAGTTTGTGGAAAGCATATCTTGATCATTGGATATGATGGAATCATGAGATGGTATGGATTCAGTAGATGAGGTGGAAGGAGGACTTGGAAGGATACTTTTCTCTTGAGATGGAAGGGGATCATTTTGGATGAAACAAAAAGAGATAAGGGGATCATCATGAGGTTCTTGAGAGATGGGATCTTGGTCAAAGATTGGAAGAGGTTGTGGAATTTTGGTATCATTGGATGGAGAGGAAAGAATGCTTTGATTTTGATGTGCAAGGGAGTCTATGCTAGCATGCTTTGGACTAATAGATTGACATGACTCATTGGATGGAGATGGTATGATGAGAGAGGATGGTTGGATGAAATCGTTAACTTGGGTGGAAGACTCATGAGGTTTATTTTGAATTATGGGAGATGAAGATAGATGCATGACATGGTAGGATTGCTCAAGATTATTTGTGTTTGAGGACATAGATTTAGGTTTCTCATTTAGCCTTTGCAGAAAATCATGGACATTAAACTTGGATGATGTAATTTTAGATGAGGATAAAGGCTTATGAGATGATTTCATCACTTCATTCAAATGTTGGGATTAAGTTGTCTTTCAAGCTCTTTCAAACAATGGTCAAGATATTCAATCCTTTGGTTTCGTTCATAGGTCGTGGATGAATATGGAGGATAGCAGTTAGACATATTTGGTTGATGGTTTTGGAAATGTTTTGAGGTGTTGCAAGTTACTAGGTGTGATGTTTGTTTGAGGTCGATTGTTTGTGTTTAGATTTATGAATGTGGTGAATACTGTTTGAAAATCCAGAAAACACTTAACAAGCACGATGTTTTGGTGTATGCAAACGCACATGAGACAAGCACAATCCTAATAGGCCAAGGGTTTGTATACTTGATATAGCCCACCGATATACCCCGGATTGGTGCTAAACACCTTTCCTTCTCAAGAGCGGATAGCTTAGAATTTTGGTGACATTGGCTCCCCTCCACGGCTCATTAACGTCATTCAAGCACACCAACTTCGGATTCTTGGGTCATCACTTCCCAAGAACTGCTATCTCTACTCAAGGGAGTCAGTAGTGAGCATCTTCAGGCATGCTACTGTATCCTGCACTATACCAAGCAACGGCCGAAAATGGTTGGCTTCTAAAACAATAGGTGTTTAGTTAGGGCATCCGTTTGAGTGGCCACACATGGGGCGAGAGATTAATCACCAATTAGGTGGCACTCCAGCCTGAAGAGGTTACGCTCAACAGGGTTTATGGGAGTACTACTCCATCCGTGTGACACATCCGCACTCGTGATACTTGAACTTTCGTCAAGCACCCATTTTATATCCCGACTGGAAGTGGCTTGGCTTTAGCCTGTTACCGGTCAAGTCATCCCTTAAGGTGAGTACTTTTTCCCTTAAGGAAGGCCTATTTCTAGAAATAATAACCATTTCTCTTACACCCGGATCACTCGAAAGCGCAAGGGGAGAGGATACTTCGATTATTAAGTCGTTAAGGTGACAAAAAAATAAGGTGGGTTTGGTTTTTTGATCACCTAGTTTTCACAAGGTGAGAGCATAATCACCTACCACCTTCAAGCACAGTCAGACAGAATAAAGCACATGTTCATTTTAATGCACCAAAAAAAGTGTTCCTAAACTAGAAATCACAAACACATTGTTTAAGAAGTGAGTCTTTGACTAACGAAGCTGTAAAACCACAAATTAGTACTTTTATAAATGTCTTGGACCAATGAGAAAGCTGCAAAAAAAACTAAGTTAGAACAAGAGATTAAAAACTAAACTAAAAGTTAGTAAATAACTAAACTAGAAAATAAAAAGACTAAACTAAACTAAGAAAAAGAAAACAAATAAAACTAAAAACTAAGAGCTCAATTTTTTAGTTGCTTCAAAAAAAGCAATTTTTGGGAGCCCCACTCCAAAGCCACATGCTACAAACAAAAAATTAGTAAACCAAAAAAACTTGAATGAAAACATAAAACTAAAATAGTGATAACTTTCACGAAACTAAACAAAATTTTAAATCGTAAATATCTATGGAAAGCTAAGACATAGACCTTCAAAACCCAGAAATGTCTTTGCAAAATCCTACACAACAAAAGTACTATAAACAAAATAAAAAATTGGATTTTAACAACTAAATCTTAAAAAAAAAAAATGATCAGTAAAATGGCCATAACTTTCTCAAATCTTAACAAAATTTCAAACCATTTAATGTTCTGGAAAGCTAAGAACGAGGCATACAAAACCCATAAATTTTTTTAAAATATTAGATGCGTCCATTTTTCTGTGCTTAAATGAAGATGACGAGATTTTGTATGCATTATTGGCTGTAATCTACAAAACAACAAAAATAAACAAGAACACACAAATTTTCTCTACTTCACGTCGGGTTCACCAAATGTGAGATGGGGTTAGAAATAAAATAGTATAGACAAAAGTGACAGCCAACACTTCTAAGCTATAAAACCTCATCCAACAAGAGAAAAAAAATAATGGAGAGAATCAAAAAATACAAAACGTAAAATAAATCACTCCCCATTATGGTTGATTCTTTCTCTTGCTTTCCTTCTTCTTGTTATGCAACTTTGTCCTCAGATTTGTTGAAACACTTGTGCAAAACCTGCAAATGGTAGCAAGAAAGTTGGAGATAATTAGCTGTTAAAATGAAAATTGAGAAGAAAGATTATTTTTATAGATAACCATTCGAATGGACGGTTGAGATTAATCTTCTAGAAAGATTCCAAGATCAATAGATGAGAATGCATGAGAGAGATGTTACGAAATGGATGGTTGAGATTAAGTCTCAGAAAAGATGCCAAGATCAACGATCCAGAATTGATGCACCAAGAATATGCCATGCATGGAAAAGCTATGACACCAACGACTATGATGCCTGACAGCTATGACAAACATGCAAGACATGCAGGCTATGACAGAAATGAATGTTATGACAGGGGATTATGACAGAGCATCTTTGACTAGGTGGAGATGCATAAATAATTTATTTTAAATAATTTATTCAAAATGGAGGAAAATGACAAGTGGCAAATAAATAATTTATCCAAATTATTTATTTAAATAAAATGACAAAATGAGCATTTAATTAAATTAATCAATTTAAATGGGGAAGTGGAAATTAGACATGGATAATTAATTTGAATTATTTATCCAAAAGAGATGAATGAAACACAATTAAATAATTTTGACAATTATTTAATTATAGAAGAATAAAAGGTCAAATAATGATTATTATTATTTGACTATAGATGAAAGATAAATAATTAAATAAAAAATGATTTATTTAATTATTGAAGAAAGGGATATATTAGTGACGCAATTAAATAATTTTAATTGATCAAGATAGAATAAAGATGAGAAGGTGAATTAATTAAATAATTAAAAATTATTTAATTAATAGAGGAATGCTGTCAAATTTAATTAAATAATTAAAGTTATTCAATTATCGAATGACAGCGACCAAGAAAAATGACGCTCGCGGACTTAGGAGATTTTTTAGTGTCTACACTTCCATCATGAAACATTGATGGCTAAACTGTTCCCCCGATCCCTCAAGGACACAACACTCGAGTGGTATTGTTCCTTGCCTGATAACTCTATTTTCTCATTTGATCAACTTGTAAACCAATTCATTAGATAGTTCCAAGCAACCATCGGGCCGAAGATGACCTTTTTGGATCTTGTCTGATGTAAACAAGGGGATAATGAAAAAAATACTGACTTAATAGTGCGTTACCAAGTATTCCATTCACAAATCTCATATCAACTACCTGATTCCGACGTGCAGAAGGTATTCATAGGAAACTTACAAATGCCCTGGCTAGAGAAGTTTTCCCTTATGAAATAGCCTTCTTTCACGCACTTTTGTGTAGTTTTACGAGAGTACCAACAAACGGTTGTTCAGTTCGAGGGATCCTCCTTGCACTCCAATTCTGAGGGAAAATCCATTTTATCAAATCTCTAGGAAAGGTAAGGCCATTACGAATGTAGTAGCCACTGCTAATGACAACGGCCTCAAACCTAACCGAAAGTTCACAAAATTATCAAAGTCTTATACCTCCATCTTCGAGAAGATGTTGAAGGATAAGATTGTAACTTTTTTAGCTCCTAAGCCTGTTAGAGAACCCTACCCTAATTGGTATAATGGGAGCACTTATTTCTAGTACCATTATGTTAATGGACATGATATTTGTATGTGGTGGTGTCATGAAATACAAGACTGCATCGAGGATGGTACCATTCATCTCGATGGGAATAAACAAAATGCTAACAAATCGGTGGCGAAAGCTAATAGTGAATTGCAGATATACATGGATCTATTTCCGTCACACTCTGTTAACATGATTATTGATCTTGTTGATTATGTTACCCAACCTGAGGCCTATGCCAATATGGTCACGGTAACTTCCACTGCTCCACCCACACCCATTTTTCCAAACATTACATTTACATCACAGGATTTACCCTTAAACAACAAACCTTCACCTCTCTACATTCCCACTCATGTCAATGGTAACATTGTGATAGGAGTCTTGATAGACAACATGATCCATGTGAATGTTATCACTGAGGAGACATTAGTATCAAATTCATTACGAAAGGAAAAATATGAAGAAACAAATTCTACCATCCGTACACACGATGGTATGTGCCTCAAACCTTATCGCTCAATTGCTTTGTCTTTCCTAGTTGGACCTAGGGCTATTGACACAATCTTCGATGTTATCCCAAAGTTAGATCTGTTCAAGCTAAAGCTAGGCATACCCTAGCTTCCCTCCATGAATGGAATTTCCTTTGTTACTCACAAGTGTTTAAAGTTCTCTCATGAGGGTGTCGTGCATGTAGTGCATGACATTGGATACCAGCCCTTGGTGTCCTGTGGTGGATACTCGCTGGATCACTTTTGGCCCTCCCTAGTTTGTCCACTTCCTCCAAGAATGGACCTACTCTACAAGAACTATGTGAAGTATAAAACTAGGGGCAAAGGGGAGCCGAAGCTAACCCTTCTCGTGACAAAATAATCAATCACCTCATCTTCCCAAAAAGAGAAGAAGAAGCCTGCATCGACTACTCTCCCTTCCCTGAAAGGGAAGGAGAAGTCCATGCAGGCTCCCTCTCCTTCTCGTAAAGGTAAAGAGAAGGCTACCTCCTCCCAGTCTACCCCATCCTCTGTCCCTTCTTGGGAAGAGTATTGGATGAGCCAGCCTAGTGACTACCCAATGAGTCCGATGATTCTTCCTTGGTGTAGGCCCAAGCTCAAGATGGCAGACCTACCTAATGAATACCTCGGTCCATGGTATTATTTATATGATAGAAAGAAAGGTTCTCGTAGAGAGTTCGATCCATGGCCTCCTACTGCCCTTATTCCTAAGGCAGTGAGCAAAAAGAGGCCTACTATCGAGGCTCTCGAGTCGACTCCTCCTGTCGCCCCTCAGCCTATTCCTCCTACTCCCATGTAGGAACTTGTCCCTCCATCAGAAATAGCTGAGGTGGATGTTCCCAAGGCTAAGCAAGAACCTTCCATCCCTTCACAAATCCAGGCCTCTAGCTCAAAGAGCCATAGAAAACAACTTGCGCAAATGCAATCGCCAGTGAAAGGCCCTCTTGGCTAGGTAGGTCACCTCACAAAGGAAGGAGTAGGAAACTATCACCCCTACTTCAGGGCCTCCTGTAGAATATTCTTCCTCCTGCTTCTCTCTAGTTTAGTCTTGTACTGCTCTCAGCTTCCGTTGCGAGTACAAATGCACCTAACCCTAAACAGGTACATGTGTTCATCGCTCCTTCAGTGGAGCTTCCTTTGTTGATGTTCATTCTGGATATCCAGCCTTTCCCAAAGCCTGTGGATATGGTTAATAACTTGGTCATATATGTTGTGGTTCTTTCCTCCTCTTCCTCTACACCTCTAGCCTTGTCTATGGGGAGCTCATCTCCTCCGGTGAAGAAAGAGGTGAAGAGTGGTCCTTCTAGCAATGAAGGACGTAAGAGGAGCCCACCTTCTTTGTAGGGTGGTCCTCATGTGATGACTTGTTCTGTCCTAGTGACGAAACCAGTCTCAACCTCCCCTAAGTTCGTCACTGCTCCTAAGTCACTCAGTGAGCCTAGCGGTGAATCTCAAGCTTAGCTTGCCCCATCCACTAAAGTTAGGCACGACGCTCTTGTTGGGTGCATGTTTAACTATGTGGATGAATTTTCAACCTTGTTAGCAATCTTCGCAAAATCGTTGACTTTGACTCCACAAGAGCTCGATGGAGAGGACCTCGAGGGACCCTCTTCCTTGGCCCTTGTTGTGAGAGGGCTGAATGCTCCTCCTCTTAACATCCCACCATTGCAGGCTTGTCCTCCTTCCCCTTATGAGGATTTAGATTGGGAAGCGGATGACCTCTTGGTTGATCAATGTTAGGAGGGCCCTTTTCTTGATCTTGTGTGTGTGTGTGTTTTGTAATGTTTTCCCCTGTGCTCATGCTATGTGTGCCTAGATGACCCTCGTTACCCCCGTTGGTGCTTGGATATAGGCATAGTTTTTGTGTCGTAAACCTTCTTCTATTTGTATCATCATTCTTCCATTTTTGTGCTTGATTTTTGGTAAATTGGGTATGATGCAAAGTGTTGGGAGCATTCAGGCTTCCCTTCCATGTTGAACCAATTTTTTATTTTTTTTATTTTTACTTTGTCTTCTCATGCATTCTTGCTGATTTGTTTGGGGATTGATGATCTTTCACCTTGAACCACGATTACCTATTACTTATATGAGCTCACACAGATCTGACCCCGCTAAAACAAATCCCCCTATGTCCTTTATTTGTATACTCTCTTTTGCTTTACCTTTACCTTTTTCTCTTCTTTGCTTGAGTTGTCCCTTTCATGTGTGACAATGCCTTCTCTTAAACATTTTGATTTTTAGAAAATGAATTCATTGTCAACAAATCTTTTCTCAAAATTCTACACAAACTTCTTTGGAATCACATTCTCAACTTGGAACCCGAATGGAATGTGTCTCTTTCATCATAGGTTTGCAAAAGAAAGGAGTTGGAGACCTTCCTCTAAAGTGAGGATGACTTTGACCTTCACCGCGTGCAAGGGAATATCCTTCCTTTTGAATTCCTTGATGAAGTGAACATATTTTGAAAGGATTCCTTGATGACAGATTGCTCTGAGAAAAGAAGAACAACTGCATTCGAATTGTGTCCCTTGAGTGGACCGCTTTTCATGACGGGTTCCCAAGGGACCCTTCTCTGAAATTCTTTACCTCGAATGGATTCCTTCACGTCTACCTTGGGGGCAACCTGACTAGACTTATTCCATTCCCCTCTTCATGTCTAGCTTGGGGGAAACCCAACTAGACCCGCTTCATATCTTCATGTCTAGCTTGAGGGTAGTCTGATTAGACTTCACCTTTCAAACAACACGTCCCTTGAGTGGACCCCTCTCCTTTTGAAGGGTTCCTGAGGGACTCCTTTGAAAGACATATGAATCATCGACAATTTGCGAGACTATTCGCTTACTCGCTTATTTGGCCGCTTCTTGACTCAACAAAATCGACTTCCTTAGGTGTTTTTCATGCTTGAGTTTGTGGAGAATACCTTCCCTATGGGACTAAGAGCATGTGGGGTGCTTCCTTGGGTGTTCTTCATGCTTGATTTCATGGTGAATACCTTCCCTATGGGACTAAGAGCCTGTAGGGCGCTTCCTTTGGGTTTCCTTCATGCTAGAGTTTTTGGGGGATACCTTCCTTGTAGGTCTGCGAGCCTGTAAGGCGCTTACTTCACGAGGCTTCCTTCATGCGAGAGATCTTAGGGCTTGCCTCCTTGTAGGCCCATGGGCCTGTAAGATGCTTTATTTTTCCTAACTTCATAGTTCTGAGCATATATGGAGTCCTTTACTTTTCCAACACCTTCAAGTTCGCCAGATTGTGGTCTACTTCCTTGACGGTTCAGGTATACATTTTTAACCCTATTCTCTCTTGATCTACATTACCAAGCACTCATCAGTATTCATGCTCGCTAAAGTGGGGGAAAATGTATAAGAGTGAATTTCCACCCCATGTGCAAATTCCATTTTTTTCCTTTATCCACCTTAGAAAACCAAGTTTAGAGGCTTAATTCCACCTAAGCCCGCTGCTTGCATCCCACATGGTGCCTATTTTGAGTGTCGATGGAGGTGTTTCTGTCGGGGACACCTACACGACACACAAATGTCTGTGTGGCACACTTACATCCACGGTAGATTCATGTGGCTGAACCTGCAAAGGCATTACTCTTCTCATTGGAGGTGAAGTTGTAATGCCCCCTTCGATTGACCGACCCAAATATGGTCATTTTTCTCCATACCTTTTTCAAATTCATTCTTCCAACTTGCATTCCAACTCTTCACAACTTTAAGCTTCCATTCTCACACTCTCACATTCACTTTCAAGCATTCAAGGATTCCATTGCAATCAAAGCAACACTCCATCAATTCAGTAGAGCAAGTTTGGGACCACGCCATTGCAGCAAAGGCTCGAGTACTCTCATATTCTCCCCCAAGTAGCCTCGAGTGCTCTTGGTGGAGGTGGTGAGCTTCCCTCTCCTCTCCTTTATCAATTGGTTGAGTAGCATAACAGTGTTTTGTAGTGCTTCTTTTCTCTTTACTACATTATTTCCTTTATCTCATTTCCTTGGTTGTCCATGGAGGTGAAAACACCTAAATGAGGGTCCGACTAAGGCAATCCCCTATATAGCCACCCAAAATTTTCCTCTCTTGTTGTGTGTAGGAGCACATACTTCTCGAGGGAGTAGCTGGTGAACGAATTCCTTGGTGAGATTCTCCTTGCTCTCTTCACTCTTGCATATTTTCTTTATAATATTAGAGAGTTTTTCATTTACTTAATCACATCATTTTGGCCCTTTAGTTAATCATTTGGGTCGTTAGCTAGTTTTATTGGTTTGACCTTGTCTTCACTGTTGTCTAGTTGTACAGATGCCAACGCACTTTTGAGATTCTAGCACATCATGCCGATGTCTAGAGACTGCGCTTTCATCCTTAGATAGAGAGTTTCCTGAGGTGTAGCATTAGACCTAAAAATTGGCTCGCCTAGCCCTTTCCTGTGTTTTGGGTATATAGAGTAACTGAGAGGCCTCGAGGTCCTCGTTACTCTCACCTTGCATTTCCAAATATTACACTTAGCTGAGGTAAGTTAGGGTAGCCTCTTGCATCTTGACCCTCCGTGACCTGGGGTCTTGCACACGTTGGTCCCCCTCTATTATATTTTGTTACATCCCATTTTTCATCACGCTGTAGACTATGCTATTTTCTTATGAATTTCAATTTTGGAATTTCAAACATGAATGATGAATCAGTTCAGGTATGTTTTTAACCATTATATCAAGAAGTCATATATTATGAAATGATAAACTTATGCATTTAATGATCTTGTTAATGAAAATCTAATACCATGTTTTTTGTTTTAAGTGAACTATGTTGATATGATTACACTTATTATGATATTGGACTAATGACTTTTAGGTTAATGAGGTGGATGGAAGATTTTGTTTTTCCCCTCCAAGGATGAGAGGGAGAGTATCACCAAAGAGAAAAGTATATCTAAAAAAATCCATAGCCATTAGGGATTTGGGAACACACACACACTCATGCACTAATAACTATTTTCTATGATTATAAATTGGTGAACTATTAAATGGTTGTGGTATCATGCCTTACTCCATGAAATAGAGTTGTTATATGGTGATGTGAGTCTTTATTTTATGGCTCAAATAAAGTGTATCTTGATCATAAAATTTAATCACCATTATTAAACAATTGCATTGCAAGTACTTACCTTTGTTAAATTTTGTACTTAAGAATTTTGTATGGTTCAAAAAGAATACTTATGTAAGGAAATTTCAAGAATAGTATTGGGATAGGTAAGACTATACAATTATAATCATATACATATATATACACATGTATATGCACACATACACACATTTATGCTAAATGCTTGCATACCTATGTTAGTACTCCTTCAATTTATATATGTATGTACTTGAATGTTTTATTATACATAAATATACATATTGATAACTTTAGGACATGGCTATTCACCCTACAAAAGTGCATGTTAGAGGCATGATAACATAGAAAAATGCATTAAAAGATACATAGTAACATACATAACATGATGGAACAACGTAGGTGGGGGGGTTCTCTAAGATGGAGGATAAATTGACAAATTGGTTGATGGAAGGAAACATTTTGACGACAGAAACATGGATTAAATGAAACCATTATATAGTGTTTATTATGTTTTGTTAGTATTTCATCAACATTGTGGATGAGAGTTTTATTATCCATAAAAATTCATCAATGGTGTCTTTTACAACAAGCCATCACTTTCTGTTGTAGATTGTGTGCAAATTCTATGGGAGTTGGAGGGTGATGTGAGTAAATTTTTGATCTAAATTGTAATATTATTTTTCAATAAGATAGTGTTTAAATATGAAAATGCACAAAATAATTGCAAGTTGGAAAACACTGTGTGTTATAAGTTTTTTCTTTTAAATGCTTGTTCAAATCTAAAGGTTGGAGAGCATTGGGAGGAGTTTTAGGTGGGGGATACATAAAACAAATCAAATTGCTTGATGAGGGGTGACTACCCAATTGGGTTGTTATTTGTATTTAGGGTTTTAAAGATGTATGTGGGTTGTAGGTTTCATGACACTGAGTGTTTTGCATCTTGCAATTTTATTGACTATATGAATGTACTAAAATCTTTTTGTTATTTAGATAGTATGAATGTAATGAAAGGAACCTTCAAAATTTATAACAACTATTAGAGTAAATATTGCATTTCAATTTCTTGATATGATTGGAAAAAAAATACACAAAATAATTACAAGATGAAAAACACAATGTGGGTTGTTAGTTATTTCATTCTACTTATTCAGAGCTAAAGGTTGGAGATCATAAAGAGGAGTTGCAATTTGGGCATACATAAAACTAATCAAATTGAGTTTAAGGATGACTAACCAATTGGGTTGTTATGTATAGAGGGCTCTAGAACATTATGTGGGTTGTAGGTTTTATACCACCAAATGTTTTGTAACCTACAATTTCATAGATAGTATGAACATGTAATGAAAACATTTTGTTATTTAGACAGTAAGAATGTAATCCAGAAGTCACATTTTTCTAAGATAGATGATGACACTCACTAATGACACTACCCATTAGTCTTATCTCATAATGATGTCATCGTATGGAGGATGGGGATTTTTTTTATTTATTCGTAAGCAATAAATTTGTATTAATATAGCAAAAAAAGATTGCAGAGAGTCCACCATGGAGTAATCACCGGCTCATCTACAAACTTCACCTAGGAAATAAAACCTATCTATAATGACCACTCAGGGTCTAGCAAAACAGGAATAAGACATTACCAAAATTCCCAACCCAAGCAATACAAGCGACAACAACCATAAACCATACCCGGTACAATAGCAATCTAATTTAGCATCCTTTTCTTTAATAGGCATTAACTAACCTAGGAAACCATTGGCAATAGAAAAAACCCTAAAGTTTGAAACCCTACAATGACTAAAAAATTGGGAAAGGCTGAGCTCCTATTGAAGGAAATCAACCCCAACTGCTGCAAGTTGTTTATGCTCCACCAAGGCCATCCCCTCCAGATCAAATATGAAGGGATAAAACTTCACCACCTCACCAGGAAAATAGTATGTAGGCAAGTCATGAGGCCTTGGCACACCCATCTTGGGGGAGGCAATGGTGAGAATTTCCTCCAGACCCACCAATCATACTGCGTGAAAGAGCTTCATAACCAATGTTTCCACTTCTTTCTTTTCCATCCTAATTTCCAACAACACCGCCATGAATCTGGAGGATATATGAGTATTCACCTACTTAGTTTCACCATTACTCAAAATTCCCTTGCCTAGGATCATTTTAACTGCAACAAGAATGAGTGGATCATACTTCTTTAAGATCCATTTGAGTCATTACTTAGTAATCTCCCCGTGAAACGACATCTCCTGCATCGATCTATCCAAATGTATAGGGGTATCCACCTCAATGTTGGTCATCGTCTCAGCAAAAAATTTCACAAAAAAATTAGATCTTTCCCCCATCACAACCCCATAGCACACCTTAACAATGATGTAGAGATAAAACTCAATGTTGACGAGGAGAGAAGGCTTCCCCAAACTAGAATTAAAGCAATGAAATGGAGGAATCAATCAAATCAATTCATAATTATGAAGGAACATAGTAAACTTGTTGTGTGAATAGCCAATCTAACATTGCAAAGATTGATAAGCACATCTGAGCATCAAGCAGTCTCATAAAGCATCAAAACTTGACATTGAACATCCATTGTATCTTCATGGTGCACAATATCATAAATAGTCACAAACTAAAACATGGAAGACATGCAATATACTTTCACTACTAGAATAGGTATGCATCAAAAGCACATAGTGAAAGCATCAAAGATTATCATATATAAGCTCAAGCCATTGAATTATGTGTTATCCTATATGTTGAATATCTTATCATAAAGAACAAAGTAGATAGTTCAAAAAGATTGACAAGCACATCTGAGCATCAAGAAATCTCATAAAGCATCAATTTAACTTGAAAAAAATCCATTATATCTTCATGGTGCACAATAGATCACAGATAGTCACAAACTGAAACATGGAAGACATGCAACCGACTATCACTACTAGAATAGGTATGCATCAAAAACACATAGTGAGGGCATCAAAGACTATCATATATAAGCTCAAGCCACTGACTTAAGTGTTATCCTATATGTTGAATATCTGATCAAATAGAAAATATGAATGGAATGGCAACAAAAATGAACCACTCATGAGCCGGGGATAAAGAATAGCTTGAAGCTCCCCCTAAATTTTTGCAATACTGAATTGTGTTATTGAAGAGAGCCACGGGAAGTCTATCCCTTAAACTTTCAAACACCTCTTTTTCTAATGGCTTTGTAAAGATATCAGCCACCTAATCACATGATTCCACATATTCCAAAACAACTTCATTTGTTAGAACCTTTTCCGTCAAGAAATGATAGTGGATGGCTATATGTTTGGTTGTTGAATACATTGTGAGATTTTTTGAAATATTTATAGTGCTAGTGCTGTCACACAAAATATGAACAAGTTGAGATACTTACACTTTGATATCTTTTAGTTTTTGAACCATCCATAAAACTTGAGAACAACATGTGGCAGCAGCAATGTATTCTTCTTCAATAGTTGACAAAGACACAGAGTCTTGTTTCTTGTTGTGCTATGCTACCAACCTGCCACCCAAGAAAAATGCTCCTCCAGAAGTGCTCTTTTTTCCATCAATACATCCTACCTAGTAAGCATCAATATAAGATAGCAAAGTAAAATCATGATGTCTTGGATACCACAAGCCATAATCAATAGTACCATTGACATATCTAAGTATCCTTTTAACTACATTAAGATGAGATTGCTTGGGAGAGAACGGAAATTTGGCCACCAAGCACACAACATGCATGATGTCAGGCCTTTTGGTAGTCAAGTACAAAAGACTACCTATCATAGACCTGAACATGGTGTGATCTACATCAGACAAATCAACATCTTGGCCTAGTTTACAGGCTAGTTTCCATGGGAGTTCCAAATGGTCTACTTTCATCCATTTGAAATCTTTTGAGCAACTCTTTTGCATATTTCATCTGAGAAATAAAGATACCCTTCTCAAGTTGAGAGACTTGTAACCCAAGAAAGAAAGAGAGTTATCTAAGCATGGACATTTCAAACTTATCTTTCATATTGTTAGGAAAAGCATAACACATATCATCATCATTGCTCCCAAAAATAATATCATCTACATAGACAACAACAACCAGAGTATTGTCACCTTTTGTCATGAAGTATAGATTGTCGTCAACACCTCCTTTTGTTAATCCTTGACCTTGAAAATGCTTATCCATCTTAGAGTACCATGCTCTAGGGGCTTGTTTCAAGCCACATAATGCTTTTTTTAGTTTATAGACATGATCTTCTTTACCTGCACATTCAAATCCCTCAGGTTGTTCCATGTAAACTTCTTTCTCAAGGTCGCCATTTAAAAAGGTTGTTTTAATATCCATTTGAAACACTTTAAATTTTTTATAAATAGGAAAAGCTAGAAAGATCCTTATAGCTTCAAGCCTAGCTATAGGGGCAAAGGTTTCATCAAAATCAATACCCTCAATATGAGAGTATCCTTTGCAGACAAGTCTTGACTTGTTTTGGACTACATTTCACTTGTCATCAAGTTTATTCCTAAAGACCCATTTTTCTCCAATAACATTCTTGTCCTTGGGTCTAGGAACAAGTTCCCATGTTCTATTTTTCTCTATTTGATCTAAATCCTCTTCCATTGCTTTAATCTAGAGTTCATCTTTACTAGCCTCTATATAGGTTTTGGGTCCAAGTTCTGAAATCAAACATAAATGTACCTGATCACTTGCACTAGCAAGCTTTCTTCTAGTTTGAACACCAACAGTTCTATCCCAAATGATTTTTTCTTGAGGATGGTTCCTTTGAACTATCTTTGAAGGAGTTGTAGCTGTTGAATCCATAGTTTTTTCATGAGTATTTTCTTGATCTTTCTCCTCTTCTTCTGATTTCACCTCCTTTTCAGGTAGGTGAGATTCTTCATCATCTTCTTTTTGTTGTTCACATAGCTACAACATCTCATCAATTTTCATGTTAGTTCTTTCAACCACTCTTTTCAATCTTTTATTAAAAAATTTGTAAGCTTTACTATGAGTGGAGTAGCCTAATAAAATACCTTCATCATAGCAAGATTCCAAATTACCTAGAATTTCATCATCTCTTTTGATAAAACATTTACTTCCAAATATTCTAAAATACCCAACATTTGCATATCTACCATACCACGATTCATAGGGATTATAATTAGTTTTTACTCTTAACTGCACTCTATTCAATGTATAGATTGCTATATGGATAGCTTCTTTCCAGTAGATGTTAGGTAAATGTGCATCTTGAAGCATTGTCCTTGCCATTTCTTTGACTGTCCTATTTTTTCTCTCTCCTGCACCATTTTGTTGTGGTATCTTAGAGGCTAAATATTGCCTCTTAATGCCATGTTCTTCACAGTAGTCCATAAATTCTTTTGAAGTGTACTCTCCACCTTTATTTGACCTTAGGCACATGATTTTTAGAGTCGATTCCCTTTCAACCATCTTTCTAAATATCTTGAACCTATCAAAAGATTTTGATTTATGCTTCAAAAAGGTCACCCAAGTCATTCTAGTATAATCATCAATAAAGCGCATAAAATACCTTTCACCATTCAATGAATTTGTCCTTGTAGGACCACATAAATTAGAATGAACAAGTTGTAAAGGTTTAGTTGAAGAATACTCTTTAGATTTAAAACTTACTTTTTTTTGCTTACCTTGCTGGCATTCCTTACAGGTATTGCTGCTAGGTTTAGAGATGATTGGCATATTTCTTACATTTTGATTCTTGTTGATCTTGACAAGATTTTCATAATTGATATGCCCAAGTATTTTGTACCAAAGTTTACTCTCTTAAACCTGACTCATGAAACAAACAAGTCCATCTTTACTATTTTGTATGGTCTCATGAAGATTATAGATGTTTCTTTTTGTTCTTAAACTAACTGCAATGGTTTTTCCAAATTTCTGACTAATTTCATAACCTTGAGTACTAAATGTGACTTTGAAGCCATTGTCACATATTTGAATCACACTAAGAAGATTGTGAATTAAACCTTTTATATAATATACATCATGTAAGGGAGTATCATCATCTAGAATTATGGTGCCTTTTCCTTTGATCATAATACAAAATTCATTCCCAAATTTGACTGAACCACCAATGTAATCTTCATATTTGACAAACTTTCTCTTATCATTAGTCATGTGGTGAGAGCACTCACTATCTACAACCCATAGATATTTCTTTTGGGCATGTAGGCCTGTTTGGACAAGCATTTATTTAGCATTTTTTTTCAAATTTCTTTGGTTTCCAAACAAACTTTATTTTTTCAGCACTAGATGTCTTGAGGTGAATGATAGTTTTGCTTTGCTGTATTGCAAAGGTAGGTCTGCAAAACCTAGCTATATGTCCAAGATTCCCACAATTATCACACTTCAACTTGTTCAAGAACTTGAAAATATTTCCATTTACAAAACTAGGCCTCCTTCTAGACATAACCCTACATTCACTTGCCTTGTGCCCATATTGATTGCAATAGAAACAATAGCCAAAGAAATGCATATTACATCTAAATGGATTACCTCTTTTTTCAATGAGTTTTTCACTTGTAGCATCAACATGTTGAAGTTCATTGGAATATGAGCACTGTCCTTTTGTAAACCATAGACCAATCTTATCCTTGTGGTATTTTTGTTTATTGAAGATGTCTACCAACTTGTTAGTGTTGTCACACATGACAAGTTTTCTTCTTAAAGTAACAATCTCTACCTCTAGAGTACAACATTCCTTTTCTTTGGTATTTAACTCTTCTTGAGTAACTTCTAATTTTTTTTTGCTTTCCTCAAGTTGAAGTTTCAGGCCTAAGATTTGTTTTTCAAACTCAGTAATTTTGCTAATCAAATTTTCAATCTCTTTATGAGTTTGGTTTTTCTACACTATGGTTTCCTTTTTGAGCTTCTTGATTTCAGTAAGGGCACATTTTAGCTCATCCTCAAGATCAATGTCAAGTTCAATTTGATTTGCAATTTTTTCTTTTTAATTTTCATTTGGACTAATGGTAGTCATAAATAGGGTTTCTTCCCCTTCTTCAATAGATCCTTTTGAACAACTGTCTGTTACATCAACAAACAGGCTTTTCTTCTTTTTAAAAATATTTTTCTTTTTAAAATTGTACTATTTTTTCTTTCCCTATTTTCTGCTATCTTCCTTGTCACTTCCAAGGTCTTTATTAGGGCATTAAGTAGCATAATGCCCAATCTTGCCATGATTAAAACATTTAAAATGTAGCTTCCCTTTATACCTACCCGATCCTCTCTTCAGTTTTCTCACAAGAACAAACTCATTGTCATCCAATTTCTCTGAATCATAGTTTATGTCATTATCCTTTTTCATAGACTTAAAGGAAGATTCTTTGCTAGTGGGATTATCACTACACATTCTCACTACATAGGTTGTAAAGACACAATAAATTTCATCTAATGTGAGTTTGTTTAAGTCTCTCTCTTCTATAGCATAAATTTTAGGATCATATTTAGGTGTTAGTGACCTTAACACCTTTTTAATGACAAATTTTTTCTTCTAAAGTTTCACCAAGACCACAAATTGAGTTTACAGTTTCTTAGACTCTTAGGAGGTAATCAACTACCTTCTCTTCCTCAGTCATCTTTAGGCCTTCAAACTTGTCTCTAAAAGTTTGTAATTTATCCTCTTGAACTTTCTCATCACCCTCATAAATACGAGATAGTTTATCCTAGATAGACTTTGCACTTTTGCAGTCCATAATTTTAACTAGCACATCATTAGTTAGTCTACAACAAATAGCATTTTTATCCCTAGCATCATTTTCATATTTTTTTTTGTGGTCTACAGTAGAGGGTGTCGATGTGGCAGTGTACCTAGTCTCAATTGAATTCCAAACCTCATAGCCTAGAGAAGTTATATGACATTGCATTCTAAATTTCCAAAAAGCATAGCTAGTACCATCAAATAATGGTGCTCTAGAAGTAGAAAGGCCTTCCTGATTTTCCATGGCAAGTACTCCACCAGGAATCCCCT
The DNA here is from genome assembly GCA_007258455.2 of Sequoia sempervirens. Taxonomy (NCBI): domain Eukaryota; kingdom Viridiplantae; phylum Streptophyta; class Pinopsida; order Cupressales; family Cupressaceae; genus Sequoia; species Sequoia sempervirens. Next base: position 590,970,702 of record VDFB02271358.1, read on the forward strand.
AAGTTGGTTAAACTTTTGGCAAAGGTATGGCTTTGATACCACTTGTTGGAGTAGGAAAAACACTGAGAGGGGGGAGTGAATTAGTGTTTTAATAACCAAATTCAATTCAATTGCTTTTTCAAAAAACATAAATTCTTTGTAATCATGGAATGTTCAATTTCAAGTATGTTTTCAAATATGATAGTCAATGTCATATCCTTAATCCACATGAAAACTCAAATGTTGCAAAGTACATAAAGGAAGTTGCAAGACTAAATTGTGTGAATTATGATAACCACATAGATCACAAAAAACCATAACACAATATTTTCATGAGTGGAAAACCCTCATAGGGATAAAAAACCACTCGATAAAATGCCCCACTGGCTTAATAAAATCCCATTGATTACAAAGCCTCACTAGCTGCTTTTTGTGCCTCACTAGCAAAGCCTAACTTTCCACAAAAAATTCCTCACTGGCTACAAAAATGCCTCACTAGAAAAGCCTCATTGGCTACAAAAATGCCTCAATAGATTTTCAAGTTAACAACTACCTCACTGGCATATACTAACATTGATCAACAATCAAGATAAAGAGTAAAGTATAGAGGGTTACTCTTTTTCTCTAATACTCATGGCATTTTTTTTTCTTAATACATTATATGTCCAATAGACTTCATTGCACTTGAAACCTAGAAAACACAAAGCATATTAATTTTTCTTTTTAACAGTTTTTGTATACAACCTTCTTAAAAGAATATTTAGTTCACTATCCAACTACATTCAACATTTAAAAAAATGCTCATTTCATAAAACTAGGGTTTCGAGAGAAACCTCTACATTCAAATAATAATGATCATATAATCAGAAAAGATCTGAAAAAAAAAAGATGATACTCAATATCTTAAGTTTTTCCAGCTTACTTTCTAACCAAGTCCCGAGCTTGAGCATCTCAAACAAATAGCAAACATTAACCTAGTGAAACACAATACAGCCATACCTCGGTCAATTTTTGCTTGTGAATGAAGGTAACTTACAAATCTCAACTACATCATTGAATTCACAAATGTCACTACATATTTGTTGTCTTCCAAGCTTTGTTTCATGTTGTTCATTTCCAAGAAGCAAACCCTAGGTTAATTGTTGTATACACCAAACTCTAACTTTGCAATATGTGTGATATACCTTTTCTTTCAACATTATACAAGTTTACCCTGTTGAGTTGGTAACCCTTGAAGGGGCCGATAGAAACAATGTCACGAAGCTACCTAAAAACCTTTCCTCAAGCTTGTGACTTGCTATGCAGGTTATCAAATAAAACAAACTTAATTTAAACATCTTATCACATAGCATATAAAAAACACAAGCATCATTGTTTATGACTTTGATAATTGTTGCTACCTTAGTAGAATGACAATGATAACCAAATGTCATCAAATACAACCAACATCATAACATATTATTCCTTTCAAATATGCATCAAGGTGAAACCATATTGACATCAATGCCAAACTCATCTAATGTCAAAGGGGTCAACATATTCTTCTTTACCAGATTTTTCTTCTTTATATTCTTTCTTCTGCAAAACTTAGAAATGTGTCTGGAGGCCTATTGCAATTGTAACATATGATATCATTTTGAACTAGATTACTTGATCAATTCATTCTAGATATGCATTGACTAGCTTTATGCCCCAAATCCATTACATGTATAACAGTACCCATTGAAATATTGAACCATTCTACCATTATTATAGCTATTCATCATTTGATTTTTGCATTCACTAGCCTTATGACCAAACCTTTTGCATGTAAAACACTGATTGTGAAAAGATGGAACATTCTAATTCATTCTACTTCTACATTCCATAGCCTTATGTCCAAATCTATATCAAGAATAATGGAAACCATTAAAAGATGGGTAGCTTCATGAACTTGGTTATTTGATAGTTGTTCTTTTAAAGTCTCCTCTTTGATTCCAAACTTTCTTATCATTGATCTTCTTGTCCTTTAGCCTGATTTGGAGTTTCATTTGTCTTTGATCTTTCACCATTTTCAAACCCTAATCCTTCTTTTTATTTAGATCCTTTATGTTTTGCAATCATTTCATCAAGCTTTATAGAACTCATCTTGAATTTTTCTTCATGAATATTTTCTTTTTCTAGATCTAATCTCAAGGTCACAACTTCTTCAAGTTTTGAGCATTCTTCAAATTTTCTTTTCACCTTAGCATTCAAACATTCTTCAATTCTTTTTCCTTCTTCACCTTGTACTTTTAGACTGGTAATTGTTTCATTGACTTGCTTCAACTACTCATTGACCTCCTTATGTCTCTCTGAACTTCTTAATTTTCTCTCTCAACTTTTTGATACATTCATCTGCTTCTTTGAAATTTTATTTCAGATCTTTTTTAAATTCACCTTTAGTTCTTTCTAGATCTTCAAGAGCTATTTTGAGTTCTCTGGACATTCATGTCAACTATGAAATCTTCTTCAATGAATCCAACTATAGGAATCTCTTCCAGAGGAGTAGTAAATCTTCTAATAGCCATGTGTTCGAATTCCAAGATCTTCTCCAAATGGTTAAGCTCCTTCCAAGGAACCAAGATTTGATACCAATTGTTGAACACTTGAAATATTAGAGGGGGGTGAATCAATATTCTTTGAAACCACTTAAACATTTAAACATCCATTCTATATAGCATATTCAATTTGTAGAAGGAAAGGAAAGTATGAAAAAAATCATCAACATCACATGACACATGAACACTAGATTTTTATGTGGAAAACCCAAAATGGGAAAAACCATGGTGAGGATTAGCTCACAATATATTATAACAGGTTATAGTATATTACAAAAGTGCTCACTATAGGTGGACTCACTGCCCACTAAAAGAAGGAAAGATAGAAGAGAGTGGTGGCTCACAACCATGATTTGAACTATTACAAATGCATCTACAACATGTTGGGATACAATTCCATTAAAGCTCAAAATGCTGACTTCACACACTTCATATTGATCTACACTAACACTCTACATTGCTCTACATTTTCCTTATTCTCACACAATTCGCATCAATAATTACATAATAATTTTATCATTATCATCGAAACACTAGAAAAGATCTTACATATATATCCACTTCATCTATAAACACCTATAAAATCAATTGGGTTGGCCTAATTAGATGTATCATGCAAAATATAACTTGTCGGCTCAACATTCACACATGCATGCTTCGCGAGAAGATTCAAAACTTAAAAAAAAAAAAGGTCGGCATGGACCTATAATTACTCTCACACAATAGATCAATACTTACACAACCTTCACATTACTTGTAACATCACATTAGGTTGGCACCGACAATGACCTAACATAGAAATTCACCAACTGTACATCCAAAAACTGACACGTAGACCTCCAAACTCCATGCCACTTGGAATTCACACTCTACTAACACCTTTCAACATCTACATAAATTTGCAAAGCTCTAGATACCAATCCATGGAGAAGTGCAGATTCATCAAAACATGCATACTATACTGGTAACATTATAATTGCCAAACTAAAACTTCTAGCATTCATAACCTCAACACCAGAAGCAAAAACACTATGAAATTCTAGATTTATACTCTTCTAACATCCAACAAAACTACCTCAAAACTATAGAGTGAGATTCTACATAGCGGACCAATGCAGACCAAAATACCAGATGTCTTATTCATTAAATTACTTGTATTGACACAATCAATTTATCACTTAAACTATCTTCACTAGATCAAACCTTCTTGCAAAATTGCACTTGAAAATAATCTTCAAACATGCTTAAGCTATACACACTATTTTGTATGATGATCTTCATACCAAAATACAATGTTGACATTAGTGGCAACACTAAATTGCATACTACACAACTTATGCTCATACTCCATGCTCATGTTGCCAACAAGCAAGTCAATGAAAAACTCCTTAACCTTTAAACAAAATGCATTATAGGGAATGTACAAAGGATTTGCTAATGAGCCAAATCCACCAAAATACATTTTTCCACACTAAAAAGTGACAAAAATGGTAAGAGAAATGCAAGGATTTATAGATCAACTAGTAGAGATAGCAAAGTCAAGTTTAGAGCACTTTGAGAATAATGAGATTAGGATTATGCCTGATATAAAAAATGAGGATGAAGAAGTAAAGGAATTCCTTCAATGAAAATCCTAATTCAAGGCAATAAATCCTACCTTGGCTTTCTTTCTCTATGATGAAAATAAAATTATTGTTGAACTCCTTAAAAGTTGTATGGACAAATTGATGGCTATTAATTAGCTTCTAGAAGAGTTTGAGAAGGAAACTAATTCAATTTTGTTCAAGTATCATCATTATAAATCTAACATGGATCTACTCCTTGCATATCAATGGCCATCAAAAAGATTATATTAGGCCTTGGATGAAAAATGCAATAACTGCTAGAACTATAAGTCTTTTACCACATAAATCAAATGGATTAAGTGACAGGGCATCTAATAATTCTTGCATTCTTTATTTGGGTGGTTTGTCATTCCTTTTTGTCTCTGTCTACTCAACATCAACTTCAACTGACTACAACAACTTTAGAAAGGGAATATGCTTTACATTTGAGAGATGAAGCCTTAAAGAGAAATCATTCCATTCTTCATCTTTACTACATCAGCAGACATCTTCATCAATGCAACAACTTTTTGTCTTCTAGTGGAACATTCCTTTTTTCTTCTACAAGTGGTTTTTTTTTTCTCTTTCTAGGACAATACTATTAAATGAAAATGTGGCATTTGCCCTATGGCCTAAAGCTTGTTCGCTTTCTTGTTGTTATAAAAGGGAATTTAGGGTCATTTTATAAGGATCTTGATTTTTTTGTAAGCAAAGCACTTATTTAAATTCAATTTGTTTACATTTGGTTGTAGGTATTGACATAAAAGGGTGCCAATGTAGTTATAATTTTGTATGATCTAGTAATAGCTCATGGAATCAAATACATATGACAATTTTGTAAGAAACTATCTCCTCATTTTATCTATCTTCTACATTTATGAATAAAATTGATCAAGGATCTTTTATGTCCATCTTTGTAGCTTTCCTATGAATGTTCATATTTCTTTTATGGCTTTTATTCAAGGAGTAAATTAAACATGCTTTATGAGAAATGTTGAATGTATTAGGTGTATACAAGGATTTTTAAGTAGAATTGAATGTAGAGTTTTGGAGGGGTGGTAATGTAATGCATTATTAATAATCTTTAATCTAGTTAGAGTCAATAATGTTGTGCAAGTTTCTGATTGTATTTCCCTTGACTCTGTGACCTAGGTCTAAGGCACTAGTCTGGACATAAGTTCTAGTTATAAACTTCATGATCAATAAATTTAAAGATTTTTTTTCCCTTCAAGTATTTATTAAATAATGTTATTTGCATACTCTCAAACAAAAAAAATCATTAAACTCTAAGATCCTAGCCCTTTTTGTTGTTTATTTACAAATCTTGGTCATAAATGAAGAAATTATATATGTTTATAGCAATATCTAAAGTCAATTGTATGAAATCGTAAGTGATATTGCATAGGATCACCCTCTTAGGTTCTACAGAGCTTGAAGTGTAGAGGAGAAAACTGCAAAATCCTTCTCCTATTCATTGGCCTTGACCCCTAGAAAGATTGAGCATAAGAATTGGCTATTCATTTAGATCATCTCTAGGATACAATTGGAGGTTTATAGCATAAAAACAAACCAACAACCACTATTGGATACAACTAAATTTTCCTCCACATTGGAGTTAAACCATACCAAGAACATGTGTTGGTTATAATTTTGAGCATGATTTATTTCTATTTTAGATCACAATATAATCTTCTCTAAAGAAAAAATCATTTGCATAAGAAATTAGCAAGTAGATTAATAATTTTTTTTATTCTTAAATTCTAAATTAGGAGGTTATAAATCAATAGGAGTTACAAATAGACATGTATAGGTTAAATTTTGACAAAAAAGGAATTACATGTAAGTCAAAAAGATTCTTGAAAGTTGAAGAATGAGAATGTGAATCCCCACCTTGCATGTTGATAAATGAACATCTCTATCTTGGTAGTTCTTAGTCTATATAGCGATTTTTGGATCAAGAAAAAATATAAGATAAGATTATGTATAAGGATATTCTTTTTGAATGTTGCTTGAACTCCTTTAAAATCTAGGTCTAGAACTTTAAAGGTGCATGTGAAAATATCATCAAATTTGTAAAAAAGAATTGTGACAATATATTGAGTGAGATTGACTTTGTGTGTAATTTTTTTTTGAAACAATTATTTTTGTGGTAAGTTTCTAAGTTGTGTTTCTATTATATTTATATGTTTCATACATTGATAACCATCATTGATTTGTTTTTGTTTCGATTCAATGATTTTATGTTTCAACTTATTATAAAGTTTATCACAAGCATACATTTCTACATTTGATATATGGTTTTGAATATTGAATTCCTATCAAACAAGTAATGATATAATAGATTTGATCAAAGTAGGAAGACAACACATAATAGATGCAACTGAAGTTGTAATGATGGGGTAACCTGGAACCTAGTACTTGAACAAAAAAGGTCAAAAAGGTAATGTAATGATTTAGTATGAAACTTGGGTTTGGATCTTGATAATGAAGAGACAAAACCATAAGAATATGATATTGTAAGTGTTGCATTATGATAGGGGAAAGAGTGATTCTAAGAGACACACTACTTGTAGTGTAGTGAGTGATTTTGAGTGATGAATGATTTGAATAGCGGCTAAACGATAAGTGCTAGATGAACCACAATGACCAAGTTGTGATGTGCTTTTATGTATCATCTATGCACTCAATTTGAATAGTTTGGAATAAGAATTAACATATAGGGGGCCTAGAGAGAAATTTCAATTTGAAAATCAACATCAAATCCATAGTGCATAGTTGATTTGAATCATTTTTATGCCTTCACATTCAACCTAAGAATTTAAGAATTGCTAATTTTGGAGCTATGAAATGTCTAGATAGGAGTTAAGTTCATTTTTTTATGGTTAGCAAGGAAAAAAGATTAAAGGGAAAGCCAAATCAATTTAAATTAAGTGCTAAGACGAATATTTAGAATATCCACATAAAATGACATTAGATGAATGATGTACATACAAGATATATACTTTTAAACTTTACATATTTATAAAACTTTAGGTAAACTCAAAAATAAAAAAATTATGAAATAAATTTTTTGATACAAAAATTTACTCATTTATATTTTTTTAATTTTAAATAAAATTATTTAAAAAGAAAAAGAAAAGTATTGAGGTGTCCATTCATGAAAAATGACTTATTTAAGATGAGTTAATCATTTAAATCTTGCCCCCCCATGAATAAAATATAAAAGCTGATTTTTATTTAAAATGATTGAGATGCCTATAAAAATCTTTATCTCCTCAATAAAATATAATATTCAACTCAAATTCAGTGAATTCACAAGCTCATGTTGCTCATGCTTTTCCATTTTCACATTGCAGTCTATTTTGCTTACACTTTCTCCCATCAAATTATTGTCCTTGCGTGGAAAAAGCAGCCCAGAAATGGCCAAAATGTACATAAAAAAGTGGAACGCAGAAATGTAGAAATTGGGTGGAACAGCTGGTGATAGATAAACAATTGGCCTCCACAGAAAGTTAAACTTTGACAAATAATATAATGAACGATCTCATGGCAGTCTATTCATCTGAAAGCTTTCTCCCATCAAATTGTATCTGGTTGAATGGTCCACAAAGATTTGATGTTATATATCATATCGTTTTCAAGTTTGATTTGCATTCAGCTATTCTCAATCCCAAGAAAACTTTTGAAGATGGCGTCCATACTTGCAAAGGCTGTTGTTGGATAAGACACAAGTGGTCGACAAGGAATTGATGTTATATTGAATATGCATAAAATATCTGCTGAAACAAAACAGTAATATTTTAAAAAACAAGAGAAATAACTATAACAACAGTAACAAGACAGCAGTTAACAGCAGTTAATAGCAATGTTTGCTACAGCAGAATGATTACATGGTCAGCAGCTAATACAACTGTCAATAATTACAGCTATAGCAGTTAGAAACGTGACAATAGCAATATGATCAACCACTGTGGTAAAAAATAATAAGAGAACCCAGCAAGACCAATCACGAATAAGGAAGGGAGTCAATCCTGAAAAATAAGACTTTAAACCTTGCCCTACAATAATTCTTTTTTGGCTGAGTAACTGGTTAACTTGGAGTTTGATCTGCTGAATCTGAAAATCAATCTTTAAATTCGGCATCAGGTAAATTCACCGTTAGAAAATTCACCACTAACAATTCACTGCCGAAAATTCACTACCATGACAAATTCACCTCAAGGAAAATTTTTAACCTGGTGGTGAATTTTCCTTGAGGTGAATTTGTTCTGGTGGTGAATTTTCCTGCCGTGAATTGTTGGTGGTGAATTTTCCCGTGGTGAATTGCGTTGGGGTGAATTTTCCTAGAGCCTTAAATTCTTCTCAGCCTCTGCCTATAGATGAGAAAAAAGAGAAAACAGACAATAAAAAATAGATCATAACAATTAATATTAGATCAATGTAAAGACAACATTTTTGTACAGCAATTTTGAAAAAGAAATATACATGACATAGCTAGAGCATTATAAGGTGAAAAGTAAGGAGAATTTGTGGTTAAGATGAAAAGTCTCTTTATAGTTGAAGAAATTTTTTAGGATGTGGAATAAAAATTCTAAAGGTATATATGAAATTTACGTTATATCATAACAACTTTAATTTATGTGTTTCAAATAGAAAGGTGAAATTTTTATTATAATAGTGTTGCATGATGACATGTTATCAATTGGTAATAATAAGTCAATGATCATTTTAGTTAAGTCTCTTTATTTTCATAGTTTGACACAAAATATCTTAGCGCTACAAAATTTAATTTGGACATAAAAATTAGAAGGGATTATGTAAAAAGAAAATGGTTACATGAAAAGAAATATGTTGAGATAATTTTGTAGATATTTATGATGGAAGACAATAAAACTATGATTATTCCATTTCTTATTATTTAAAATGTTGTTGAATAGTGTGCTAAAGTAGAAGGATACATTGAGGAAATATATCATCTCCTTATTCTACTAATATTAGTAGCCTCATGTATGCAATTGTTTGTGCTAGACCTAACATTGAATATGTAGGGGATTTGTAAGTATTTTTATATGTAAAAACTAATTAAAGAATATTGGACTACTATGAAAAGGATTTATAGATATTTATGCAACACTTCAGATTAAGCAATGTGTTAAGAAAGAAGAGTGGATGAAAATTATAAGAGTGTAAGTTTTCAAGGATTTGTGGATTTTGATTGAGATAGAGATATTGACTATCAAAGATCTACCAATGGATATATATTCCACTTTTTGGACGATTAGTAAGATGGATGAGTGAAAGTAGGAAGTGGTTTTATTATCTACAACTTAGGTAGAGCACATGGTAGCTACTGATGCATGTAAGGAAACAACATGACTACAAAACTTATGCTCAACTATTAGCTTAAAATAGAAGATGGTAAGGATTCATATTGATAGTTCAAGTGCAATATTTAGCCAGAAATCCTACTCATCATGCTTTGTCAAAGTGGATTAGTGTACAATATAATTTTATTTGAGGAATGGTTGAAAGTAAATAAGTATTTTTATAAAATTTTGATAAGAAAGTAATATTGTTGATTCATTAATAAAGGTTGTGAGTGCTGTGAATTTTTCTTGTTGTACAAAATCAATGGGCATGGTTTCCCTCAAAATTTGACACTTCAAAAGTGTGGCTCTTATGAAAAATATATAACAAGTGAGAGATTATTGGATAAGTGCTATATAATTTCCATGTTTAATAGTTAAGATGGGGTTATTTTAAGTTTTTACTATGTTTTTCAATATTTTAAAGTACTCATGTTATCTTTTGTATGATTTTATGCAATGTGAAAACCACTTTAATATACATATTTATTGTTGATGGTGGTTTAACACAACCAATGTCAAGTAGAATGATAGATCACTCTACTTCTCTTGAAAAGCTAGAGATTTAGCTCCAAGGTAGCGTGATGGAGTGATACCATATATTGAGATCAAATTTAACTTATCAAAGTCCTTTGGGATGCTAACTCTACACTAAATAATAAATTATAACTATAGAACTATTTTATTTTTTACATATTACAGTATTCTAAATAATTTAAGGTTATAGAATAAAAAAATGAAATTTCAATACATATTATTAAAAATAAAATAATTGAATTATTTGAAATAATTTAAAATATAGTATTTTTAGTGTAGTTCCAAAGATATGATTTTTTGGTTTGGTTTTGAGTGTTTAACTTGTATTCTTTTTTATTCCTTCCAGATCTCATGGCTAGTGATGATTATTTTTTATTTATATTAATGTATTTTTATTAGAGGACTAAAACAGATTCTCTCCCTTGCGAATAAGAAAAAAAGAGATTCATAACTATGTCTTCTCCCCAAATTATCAATTCCATAGTTTTACAATAAGTAAAATTTAATCACGTCACAATTGAATTCAGCATGTGATTGTATACATCTCTATCTAATATTATTTAAAAATTTAAATTATTCTCAATTTATTGAACTATTTCAAATATTTTTCATTTCTCATTGGATGAAATCATATCGATTCTTTTGAATTATCAAAATGAAAAATCTATTTAAAAACACTCATTAAAAGAAGTAGATGAGAGAAAGTAGAGGCGGGAAATGAAGTCTCATTTGATCTAATTATCTTCCCAAGATAATAAAGCAAGGTAGCAAGGTCATTTCTAGTACCATACACATAGTTTTTCCTCCATATTGAAGTTTTCCATAATAAGAATTTGTGTTTTAGCCAGATTTATTTCTATTTTAAATTAGAATAATCTTGTCTAAAGAAAAACTCATTTGGATAAGAAATTAATGAATAGATTAATAATTTTGTAAATTCTTAAATTCTAAATTAGAAGTTTATAAATCAATAGGAGTTAGAAATAGACATTTGTAAGATAAATTTTGATAAAAAAAAGGAATTACAAGTAAATTGGAAATATTCTTGGGAGTTGAAGAAATAATAACTTGAATGACCACCTTGCATGTTGATAAGTGAACATCTCCATCTTGGATCTTCTTAGTCTATATTTCTAGAACTTTAAAATCTTGGTGTAGAATAGTAAAGGTGTGTGTGAAAATCTCGTCAATTTTTAAATCTTTCTTGTGAAAATATATTGAATGGCATTAACTTTGTGCCTAACTTTTTCTTTGAAATAATACTTTCTATGGTAAATTTCTAAATTGTGTTTCTATGATATTTCTATGTTTCATACATTCATAACCTTCATGTGTTGTCATTTGGATTTAATTTTCTTATGTTTTCATTTATTATGAAGTTTATTCTAAGAAAAGGATATAAGGTTTTGAATATTGAATTTCTTAAAAACAAGTAATGGCCAAATAATTAAGATAAAAGTAGGAAGACAAAATATAGTATATGCAAATGGAGTTGTAATGATTGGGTAATTTGGAACTTGGTACTTGAAAAAAATGTAAAAAGGTGATGTAATGAATTAGTATGAAACTTAGTTTTAGATTTTTATGAGAGAGAGATAACACCATGTAAGAATATGCTAATGTAAGTGTGGCATTATGGTAGGGCCAAGAGTGAGTCTAAGAGACATAGTGTTAACTATAAACACATAAAAATGTCCTAGACCCGCAAATCACATTTTTTCACGTCGTCTATAGTCCAAATTCAACTATTAATTATTTAATTCATGTCCTTTATTCATCCTGATTATTTAAATAAATAATTATCTATTTATTTATTTAAATGTGTCACTAATTCTTTAATGTATGTCCATAATTAAATTAATTTATTAATTTATTTAATTATCTTGGTCCATAATTCTTCATGATTATTTAAATAAATAAATTTTACTTATTTATTTAAATATGTCATTAATTTCTAATGTCTTCTCATAATTAAATAAATTCTTTAATTTATTTAATTATTGTCCACTTTGGCATCTCCTCATTTTAAATAAATACATTTATTTTAAATGGTCCCACATTCTAATTTTCCCTCTTTTGGTAAATAATTCAAATTAATTATTTACTATCACATGACCCCACATTTTTTAATTAAATTAATTTATAATTTAAAATAGTATTTTCCTCCATAAATCAAGTAATTTCTAATATTATTTGATTTTCCAGCTCCCTCTTTTTCTATGCCAATTGTATCTCCTTGTCACATGCATCAAGTCAACCCTTGATTTGATTTTCTCTTGTCCACTCATTTCAAATTTGACCTAATGTTTCGCTAACCCTAATTGTGAGCTGTCATATTGAATCTTGTCCATTAATTCCAGGGTATTTGTCAACTTTTAATCTTGGCCATTCATCCAAAATTGCATTTTCTATAAAATGCCAATTTTAGTCTCATTTGCACATCTCTTCACCTCATGCAATCTTGTTTTAGGCATACTTCATATCTCTAGGAATTTTGGCATACTTTAGACATACTTTAGGCTTGCTTACTAGTTGCATAGTGTAGCATTTTGATTCAAATCCTTCAACATTTGCTTTGGTCTTGGCATAGTCATAGGTTGCTCACATAAAATTTGAGGGAAAACTACATATTACAACAAATAGAGAAGGTGTAATGGAGGTAAATCATGGAGTTTGAAGACATAAGGTGATATCTCTCTTTGTTTTCATGTTATTTCCTCCTTTGTGTTTCATTATTTACTTTGGGTTTGGTTTATTATGCTCTAATATGCTAACCTGATAATTTCCCTTAGTTACATTGGTGAACCCGATGCCAAAATCACACTTTTTTGTTTTTTCGTATGGCTTTTTTTTGTGTTTTGCAGGTACATGTATGGCGCAACACATTTTCTATTTACTATGACACATTCAACATATAGCGACACATTCACCTCTCCAAACGACGCATACACTCTGTTGTGATGCATTTGATTTGTAGAAAGTCGCATTCGCCATCTTGTGATGTATTTTCTTTGCAGGTCAATGCATCTCTCTGACAAATTCTAGATTTTGCTCTAAGATGCATCTATTGCACAAAACGATGCATTTGTCTGACAGATTCCAAATTCGGCCCTAAGACGCATCTGACTTGCAGAGCAATGCTTTTTCTCTACTACAATACATTTGCTCTATTGTGATGCATCTTCCTGGTAAATTTTTATTCTTAGTTTTTTTCAAAAAAATTCAGATTTTCTCATTTCAAGTTAGTAGTTAGGGGTTTTTTTGGTTACTAATATGTTGTTGTAGCATGTGGCATTAAATTTTTGTGGGTCCAAGGCATCTTTTTAGACTACTAACAAGTGGTTTTGTAGGTTCAAATGTTCAAGAGTTTTGTTTTGAAACCATTTGTGTTTGTTTAAATTAGAAAACACTTACATTGGTGCTTTAAAAAGAACATTTGCTTGTCTCACTTAGATTTAATTAGGAGGTTCAAAGAACTTTGTGTGATTGTGCTTGAAGGTGGTAGGTGATTATGCTCTCACCTTCTACAAACTAGGTGATTAGAAATCCAGACCCATCTATTTTATGTTTTTGAACCTTAGAGGGGCTTGCCTTGAAAGAGAGAATGACTCCAACCAGTTTTTTGTGCAGGCCAGTATATAAAAGGATGAGTCTAAATTGTCAAGTCCTCACGGTATGTAGGCCTTAGCCATGTAGTGTCATTCGAAAATAGGTACCTACCTTTTCTTTTAAGGGTATAAGAGCCCCTAGTAGATTGGTTAAAGCTTTAAGTGGCTTGCTATACACTCGCGAGGTGTCATTTCCCCGAGTATTTACTATAACCCTTTTTTTTAGTGGTTAAAATCACATCTATTTTCTAGCACAACAATGGTCGTTGTGAAGACATCCACATTCTCGCAGTTCTTAGTAGAGGTGATCAACCTACCATGGGAGTTTTATGGGGGTTGGAAGCTTGGTTGACCTGAGAAGTGAGTGCACTGTAAGGGTGAGCCCATGTGGCCAACCTTGTGGATTCATCTGCTAAGAATAAGCGTGGTTGGGGAAACCCACGTGGAATCTAGCAAATATAGTCCTTGCCTAACCTAGGATTGTACTTGTCTTCTTTTTGCATGTTTTCAAAATATTGTGTTTTCCAAGTGTTTTTTGAGACATTAAACAAACAAACACCATTTCACAGACCTAGAAACAATGATTCAACTTGAAACAATTCCAAATTTGGCCAAAAAATTGCAAACAAACTATACTTATTCTACCTACAACACATTTTCCACAATGCATTCGCTATTTTGTGCCACATTTGATAGCTTTTGTAATGCATTCACTCTCATAAGCCACATTCGCTAATTTGTGCATGCATTTTCCTGTCTTGCATCACATTTGCTTAACAGAACACCACAATTGCTTTACTGAGCCACACCTGCTATCTATAGAGCCACATTCACTAAAATTGTGACGCATCTACTAAACTGCAATGCATCTGTAACTTTAAATGACATAATTTCCTAGAAAAAATAAGTAGTCCAAAACCTGATTCCATAGTCAATAAACATTTGTGACGCATTTTCCATTTTGCAACACAATTGCAACCCAGAATGACACATTCTCTATTTTGAACTACAATTGACACTTGAAATGACGCATTTGTCTGTCATTTAGAAAAATCATTGTCACTATCCAAGTCCAAAAATAGGCACTTCCAATTTTTCCTTAGACATCTTGCCTTAGTAGTCTTTGTCCAAAATCAGCAAACAACATATATTAGGTTGCATACTTTAGGCTTGAGTCATACCTTTGCATTTTCATTCCTTAGACTTCACTATCATGTCTTCATTGACCTTGATTTTCTTACTAGTCAAGTTGAGTACGAATTGCTCAGTAATCTTCAATACCAACAAGCCTTAGACTTCAAAAGACAATTCCTCCAATCCAAATACCAATGCCTTTCCTACCAATAATCCATAAGTCCTAGTCCTCCATCCATCAACCCTCATTGTCAAGAGTCCCTCAACACAAATCCTGCCATAAAGTCGCAAAAAATGTCTACTTGTCACCCTTATCCTAACCTTGAAAAGGGAAGCCAACTTTCCATTAATACATTCCAAACTTCCATGTCCTATTCTAGTCCATTATTAATTAATCCATTCCAAACCTCCATGTCCTATCCTAGTCAACCCTCCACTAATCGAGTCCAAGTCTCCATGTCTTATCCTATTCCATCATCCACTAACCCCTTTCAAGTCCCCATGTCCTATCGTAGTCCTTCATCCACTAATCCTTTCTAAGCCACTCTGTCCCAACAAATATTTAGTCATGCAAATTCTATCCTTGTCCAAAGTCACATCCCACTACCTAAATTTGAGGATACATGTCAAGATGAAAACCCAAAGCATGACATCATAACTACACCTTCATGTCAAGACCAAAGTAGTCCATCCCATGACCCTATCTTTAATTCCATCCAAGAAGTCCTTCTAAATAACAATGGCATCCAAAATACACCTACCCTTGACAAAGATTTTGATCCCAATCATATCATCCAAGACAACCCCATCTTTGACCAAGACACAACCATTGACCAAGAATTCCAAAATGATCCACTCCTTGACCTTTATGTCATTCAAGACCAAACACTTGAAAACCCTATTCAGGCCCTGAATATAAACACTTTCCAAAATGAGACACTTGCCTCCATGGGACACATAGACAATCTTTCACCAGAACAAGAGTCTTCCACTTTGGACATATTTGTAAATGATCAAGCTATATCTGAATTCACTAGACTCTATGACACTAACCATAAATATGGCTTCGACATCGACTTGGAAGTACCAATAGAATCATTTGAATCTAACATGTCACAAGATCATACCAAAGACATCAATCAGAAAGCTATCCAACATGTCAATGAAGCTAAGACATCCTATCAACTAGGATCATCTACTTTTATCAAAGCAGGCTTTCTTGCAGATGAGAATATTCCAAGAGTGTCCACATACACAATGATGGGTTCACATCTTGCTTCAAAAATGACAAATACCTCATCAAAAACATAATTTTTCAAATCATACAATATCAAGGCGAAGGACTAGGCATACACAAGCAAGGCATTTAGAACCAATACAATTTCATGAAAATCCTAGACATTAAGGTATTGGCTATTCCTCGGTCAAAGAATCTAATGATGTTAGTGGTACCTTCTCGATATTGGGGGGAACTTTATTTGATACAAGCATCAAAATAGGGGCCTTGAGTAATACTTATCATAAGATTGTTGCCAACACTCCTTCCGTCCATACCGTAAACCATCATTCCCAATGTCCTAAACCTTCCATTTAGAACCAACAAAAATAAAAGTATTACAAATCAAAAGTTCAAAATCAAATGTTAAAGACCATTGAATCAAACAAGAATCCAAGTGGACAAATGAAGTTAAAATGGATCCCAAAGAAAAATCAATCAAGCAAAGAAAATACGTCAAGTCCAAAAGTCAATCAAAATGTGGAGCCACAAGCAAATAGGACTCCCTCATATGATAAATGTCCACCTCCTTCAAAATTGTCATCAAGAAAGGAATCTAAAGTGTTGGTTCGAAACACCATCCGGGCTCAAAACTCCGTCATTCACCATGCCAAGTTTGGAAAATAAAAAGTGATTTATCCAAATGTCCAAACAATCCTTCCACGTCTACCATTATTCGTCATAATCCTAGATCTCACCTAAAGTCCAAAAATCCCACATCACAAATCTGTCACATCTTGGCAGCAACTCTTAATCACAAGGACTCTCATGGCACTCTATCGTGATGTGCATGTTCTGATAAGACCAACTCTAATATTGAAAAGGACCACGATGACATCAGTTAGTTATATGCAAGTGCTATAGTCTTGACAAGGAAACTACTTCAGAAAGGTCATTATTGGCATATTATGGCACCAGTGTCTACATCGACACCATTAGCAACTTTAGAACAATCAATGGTCAGCTAAGGCATCAAGGTCATCCTAAAATATCAAAAATACCAAATTTTTTGAAAAATCCAAAAAAGTCAAGAAAATAGTAAAGAGAAAAATTTCATCCAACGATGATAACTTGGCAAACAGGCACCCTGGATAAGTACCATGATGAAAACCTAGAAAATAGGTGTCATGTGTAAAATAAATTGCCTATGTGGACTTTTACACTTGGGGGTAAGTCATCTCATCTCCCATGCCTTTATCATGACATTGACATATGACCATTTAATCCATATCATTCTCGTCCATTTTTTTCCCACCTACCTTGGTCTTGACATAAAACATGCACACATAAATTATCATGCTTTGGAAACCTCTTGACATGTTTATCCTTTGGTCATACACTATTCATGAAATTTCATTACTTTCATAGCCTCATTATCCTTGTGTGACATAGTCCTTGACGATCATATGGCAGTTCCCTTAGTCTCATGTCTCTCATCTTTTACCAAGGCCACCTATCATCCTTTCATGTCTATCACCTATCTCAGCTTTCCCTTGTCAAATGGTCTTGAAGGATACTCCATCATCCCTTTCAGTCCCAAAAAGACGCCATTCCATATGCGACGACGCTATTCCATCCAATCTTCAAACAACGTCGCCATTATCATCATCACTTGTCAATTGGTATTCAACTTGACTAGGGGCACAATCATGTTTTTCATTGGCATCCTTCACATGCATTTGTCATGACCCTCATAAAAATTTCAAACATCAAAAATTCCAAAAAAATCAAATATTTGGCAAAATCCAAAAAAATCATAAAATGTCAAAAAGCCAAAAAAAATCATAAAACTTAAAAAATCCAAAAAAATTATAAAATGTCAAAATCCAAAAAATTGTAACATGTCAAAATCCAAAAAAATACATGTCAAAAACACCAAAAACATACAAATAACTGTCAAAATCCCAAAAACAGAGTCAAAGTCAGTCATGTCTGTTAGTCTTTGTCATTGTCGAATTGTGTTGCCTCTGTGACTAAAACGTAGGCAAGGCCATCTTTTGATGCACCCCTGAGGCTCCCTAGGTCAGTCTTTAGCATTCGTCGCATAAGTCAAACAATGTCAATCCCATCAAACATAGTCCCATCGGTCAAATAGGTTAGACATAGTTAAACTCATATACAAGTTGGTCATTGTAAACGTCAACATTTGAATCATGAACCACTAACAAACAACATAGTCCAATCGATCATTAAATCCAAATTAGACAAAATAGTCCAATCGATCATTAAGTCAAAATCAGACAACATAGTCCAATCAGTCATACAGTCAAAATTAGTCAAATCGCCAGAACAATTTCAAACTCATCACTCTTTGGTCCCCTCCAAGATGTTTCCTTGGACTTGGGCCTCATCAAAATGTCATTTTCCTTTTCAAGATGTGTCCTTCCTGACAATAGGCACCGTCCAACTGTCAAACCATCATGCAATCAATCTTTGACAAACAAACATTGGAAAACACAATTAAATGGTTGTTAATATTTCTAAGTCTATTTTTTTTTATCTTTTTATCTCTCAAGTGGTCATGTTACTAGCTGCCTTGAGGATGTCTCATGAAGGATTTAGAGGTGTGATGACATCTCATGACCTATTTTATTTTTCGTTGACTGTTGTCTGTGGATTGTCTTGACAAAAAGACTAGGGAAACTTGGCCCTTAGTATGAGTTAGGACATTCTTTATTTGTGACTGTCTGTTTTGCAAGTGGATGACCTTACACACCTTGGCCTATGTCATACCATGATGTTTGTTGTCCATTTGTGTCATTTTTACTGCCCCATGATGATTTGAGCAACATCTATTAGTACTTTGGAAAATGTTGAAGGCTTCTTTCCCTTCCCACCCTTCCTCTTTTTCGCCCTAACATTTTTTCTAGTCCACATCCTCATCATCCTTGTCTATTTTTCCCCTATCCTTTTGTACATCATCTTCTAGTCCTTTCATCCATTTTGAGAGCCCACTCGTGTTCTTGAAACCCATCTTTCCTCTCGAGGGGGCATACTACTACCTCCTCATCATTCTTCCTCATCTTATTCTTTGCTAGGGCATATTTTTGACTTATTTTCTTTGTCACAATGCAACAAGCTGCATTATGACAAAGAGGGGCAAAATGTAGACACATAAAAATGTCCTAGACCCACAAATCACATTTTTCCATGTCTTATCATATTTTGTCTATAGTCCGAATTCAACTATTAATTAAATAATTCTAATTAATTCATGTCTTTTATTCATCTTAATTATTTAAATAAATAAATTTTTATTTATTTATTTAAATGTGTCACTAATTCTTTAATGTTTGTCCATAATTAAATAAATTCCTTAATTTATTTAATTATCTTGGTCCATAATTCTTCCTGATTATTTAAATAAATAAATTTTACTTATTTATTTAAATACGTCATTAATTTCTAATGTCTTCTCATAATTAAATAATTTATTTAATTTATTTAATTATTGTCCACTTTGGCAACTTCCCATTTAAAATGGTTCCACATTCTAATTTTCCCTCTTTTGGTAAATAATTCAAATTAATTATTTACTATCATATGACCCCACCTTTTTGAATTAAATTAATTTTTAATTCAAAATAGTATTTTCCTCCATAAATCAAGTAATTTCTAATATTATTTGATTTTCCAGCTCCCTCTTTTTTTGTGTCAATTTTATCTCCTTGTCATATTGAATCTTGTCCATTGATTATTGGGCATTTGTCAACTTTTAATCTTGGCCATTCATCCAAAATTGTATTTTCTATAAAATGCCAATTTTGGTCTCATTTGCACATCTCTTCACCTCATGCAATCTTTTTTTAGGCATACCTCACATCTCTTGGCATTTTGGCATACCTTAGACATACTTTAGGCTTGCTTACTAGTTGCATAGTTGCATAGTGTAGCATTTTGATTCAAATCCTTCAACATTTGCTTTGGTCTTGGCATAGTCATAGGTTGCTCACATAAAATCTAATGGCAAACTACATATTGCAGCAAATAAAGAAGGTGTAATGGAGGTCAATCATGGAGTTTGAAGACATAATGTGATATCTCTCTTTGTTTTCATGTTATTTCCTCCTTTTTACTTCATTATTTACTTTGGGTTTGGTTTACTATGCTCTAATCTGCTAACTTGATAATTTCCCCTAGTTACACTAGTAGTTGGTGATTTTGAGTGATGAGTGATTTGAAGAGTGGATAAATTACGATTATTGGATGATCCATAATGACCAAGGTTTGATGTTCTTTTATGTATGATCTATGCACACAATTTGAATGGTTTGTAATAAGAGAACATATAGAGTTCCCAGAGAGAAATCTAAATTTAAAGATGAGGGTCAAATCCACAATGTATAGTTTATTTGAGTCATTTATATGCCTTCACATTGAACCTAAGAATTTAAGAATTGATAATTTTGGAGCTATGAAATGTCTAAGTAGGGTTTAAGTTCAAATTTTTATGGTTAACAAGAAAATACAATTTATGGGAAAGTTAAATACAACTAAAATAAGTGCTAGGACCAATATTTAGAATATCCAAATGAAATGGCATTAAATGAAAGATATAAATACAAGTTTTCTTTTTTTTAACATTACAATCTCCATCCCTATTAATTGTTAGATAAACTAAAAAAACTTATTATAAAGTAAAATTCATATGTTGAAATTTTACTCATCTTTTTTTAATATTAAATAAAGTTATTCAAAAAAAAATATATTGAAATATGAAATTCATTATAAATCTCTTTTTTTAAAAGTTAAGGTGACCACAAAAAATTATCTCCTCAAATAATATAAAACCTAACTTTTATTTAAGATGAGTTAAGATGACTATACAAATCTTATATTTTCAATAAATCAAAAAATTCAACTGAAATTCAATAAATTCAAACACTAGTGTTGTTGATCATATTGTTGTAACCACTATTATTCATAATCTAAAATATTGGGCGGGGGCCCTAGCTCGGTTGGCTAAGTAATTCCGTTGCGGCTCTGCTGGTCACGAGTTCTAGTCTCCCCCCGTCCCGTGGTACCGGAGGGCGTGTCGCGCCAGCGCCGCCGGTCACGTTAAAAAGTTTACCAGGCGCACTGCAGTTTATAGGGGGTCGTGCTACCCGATTCCTGCAGTCTAAAAAATAATAATAATAATAATCTAAAATATTATTTTACATAATTTTAAATATAAAATAATTATATATATTATACATTTTTAAAATATAATATATATATATATAGTGTAGTTCGAAAAGTATCATGGTTTTTTGGGTTTGTTTTAGAGTGTTTAACTTGTATTAATTTTTATTCCTTCTAGATCTTATGGCAATTGATGATGTAATATATTTTGTTAAATTAAAGTATAATGAAGGGGATACCCCACCCAACACCCACACATAACACAATAGTAGATATTAACACAAAAATAATTAACCTAGAAAACAACCCACTTTCAATTTCTTCTAGAAAATGTAATTACATATTAAAAAATTATAATGCTACAACCACATGGGTTTGTCTCACTATAAACAAAATCAACTCAAGCTAAGAAATCTCTACAATTCAAATCCACAATCTACACTAATGTCATTCATATTCTATAACCTTCATTCACCCCTTTATTTTGTACCAACAACTACCTTATAATTTTTCTGTAAAGTGTAACTCTTTTATTTTTGGTGCCCAGAGGTCCAACCATTAATTTTCCTACCAAGAAAGACATTTCATTTGAAATTCATATTTTGGTAGCACAACTTCCTAAGAAAAAAACTTTTGACTTGGCAATCTTATTTCCTATTATAATCTATCAATGAAAAGCTTGTGAAGAGATGTACAACATTGAACCACTTTTTGAGCTTTTATGACGCTTCTAAGGGCTTCAAATTTGAGTTTGAAACTTTATGGAAGAAATTTCTTGAGACAAAAACATTGATATCTCCCAAATGGTACAAGATATTAAGATGATTCTTTCACCATATAGATCACCTTTCAATTCCACTCCTTGGGGTAAATTTTTAGGTACATACATGCCCGTATAGGTAACTGACTTACTAAAAATAGAAAGTGACCGTTTTTGGCCTTTTGGAACTTCTAGTTGTCTTACACCCCTTAAGTGTCATCATGGGATCCAAAACAACTAAAGAAAATAAGTATTTTTTTACTGATGCAAGATTGCCCTTGCACTATTGTATCCTCTTGTGTCAAACACCTAGGGAAATTTGAGAAGTGACCTTGTGACATCTCTAGTGTTGGAGGAAAACCATGATGGTCAACCTCTTCCTTAGACAACCATGGTGAATCTTCATTGGGTCTTCATTTCCATTTAACCAAATATTCTTCATATTGTATGTTTCTTGTACTTCTTCCAACACGACTATTCGAGATTTATTCTATTGCTTTCTTCTCTAAAGTAGGTTTTAAAATATTTTATTATTATTTGATTAGCCCATCCTCCATATCTTCTTCATGATACTTTGTCAATTCAACAATGTTGAACAAAAGAGAGATGTTTATCCCACTTGACAACTCTACTTTATAAGTATTTCCTAAATCATGCTTCTTCAAGATCTTGCATGGTCCAAATTTATTCATTTTAAACTTATTATAAATTCCCAAGTTGGGAGCATTTTTCTCCAAGTAGGTGAACCATGACTTCATCTCCAACCTAGAATTCCTTAAATGTTTTTTCTTTTGGTCTGCCTTAGCTCCTTGTATTCAAAATGCATCGTATTGATATGACTTCTTACCTCTGTGTGCAAGTTCTTGAAGTGCTTTACAAAATCATCAACCTTGACACTTCTCTTTTCCCCTTTGTTCATCTTTTTCAACTTAGAAGAATTCCTCAAGCTACTCCCATATACAATGTGGAATGGGGTTTACCAATACTCCTATTGGTAGAATTGTTGTAAGAAAATTCAACCTAGATGGTAAAATAAAATCCCATCCCTTCGGATTATTTCCTAGTAAGAATCTCAACAAGTTTTTGAAACTCCTATTCACCACCTTTGTTTGTCCATCAATTTGTAGATGATGTGTAGAACTGAACTTTAAATTTTTCTTCAACTTCTTCCATATAAGGTCCTCTAGAAATAACCAACAAATTTGGTATCTCTTTTTGAAATTATACTCTTTGGTAGACCATGTAGTCACACCACCTCTCTAAAAAATAACTTTGCAATGTGATCGATGTCACTAGTCTTATGACACAAAATGAAATGTGTCATCTTTGAAAATTAGTCAACCACGACAAATATTGAATTACTTCCTCTTTGTATCCTTGGTAAACCAATAACAAAGTCCATGCTAATATATTCTCATGGCCTCTTTGGTACAAGTAATGGCTTATATAGCCCAATAATCTAACTTACCCCTCTAGCCATTTGGTATATTCGATAACTTTGTACAAATTTCCTCACATCTTGTTGTAACTAAGGCTAGCAATAACTCTCACTAAAAGAGGAATGGTATTATTTCAACCAAAGTTTCCAACCAATCCTCCACTAGGCTTCTCTTTGATTAGGTTATGTCTCATAGAAATCCTTGGAATGTACAACTGGATTCCTTTATACAACATGCACTCTTGGATTAAGAAATTTGTAGTGTAGAAAAAAGTATCCCTTTTTCACACTTAATTTGGGAATAATTAATAATAAAATGAGCCTAATACTGCCTTGATTTAGTGTTGTAATGTTTTTTACACATTCACATTAAGTTTAGGACCCTTCTTAATAAAATAGACTTAATGGTGCCTTATTTAGGGTGTTGTAAAGTGTATCTTTACACTTTCACACTAATCTAGGGCTTTATTAATTAATTGAGGTTAATTTGAGCCTAATTGGCCTCTTTAATTAAAATTCAAGCCTAATTAATTATATATTCTAAGGGATAACATTCATAAATGATATTACATAACACTTAATTTTACAATGTGTCTATCCTAGGTTAGTGACGTAAGACCCATTCACCACCTAGTAAATGGGTCCTCACTAGTTCCTAGGACCCTAAAATTAAATAACATTTAACATCCTTCGAAGTGTGTCCTAGTTAAAGTATGCTAGGACCCATTCACCACATCAAATGGGTCCTCACTTAACCTTAGGACCTCCCCTTGGAATATTTTTTGGCAGTATTTTAATGATTTCAATTCCTAGATCTAATGTCAACTTGTTTTATTTGAATTTTGGGAATTTGTGTTAAGATAAGTATAAATACAAGGTTATTTCACTATGTTTCACCTAATATTTCCTAGCAATTTTTTATTCAAGCATCCTAAGAGTTCACAAGAGCATTATAGAGCATTCAACAACATTCAAGAAGGCATTTAGGGTAGATTTATTGAAGTTTATTGCAGCAATCAAGATGCCAATCATCATGTCAAAGTCATGCATGTTGTTGAGCTAATGTGATGATGTAGCATTGGTGATCAAGTTCAAGTGTTTAAACCCATTATCTTATGTCAAGTTCATGATCAAGATCTACATCCATTTAGGCCATTCCATGCTAAGTTTCAGATTTGCAATTCAAGGTTTCAACAAGGTTTGGTGAGTTGTGATATTGCATTTGTTGTTCATTCATCATTCCTTTTATTGTTGAAAATTGATGTGTTTTCTTAGCTTAATACTTTGTAAAACTTTAATATTGTTGATCTAAATAAGTTTTTCCTTTGTTACATATTCTTTGTGGGTGATTATCTTGATTAATCCATTTTATTGTTTGTAAAATGTAGACAGAAGTTGATAGAAGAAGTAGACAGGATATTAGAAAGATTATAAAAGCATGTACCGTGGAGAAACCCTTTTAGGAAAAAATTCCACCAAGAATTATTCTATTATTCAATCTCTGAAGTAGATTATAATAGCTCCAATTCTTGCTTGAGAATGCCTCTTTTTCAACATTTTGTATCAGAGCTAAGGTTGGGTAGAGTATTGGGATGAATTTCTCTTAAAATATTGGAGGTTTTTTGGTTGTAGTGGGAGCTTTTACTATTTTTTGTTATTGCTAATTTTGGAAAATAAGTTTGTTACAAGAGGCATATATTCTTGCTTTAGAGGATGTTTATCATGTGTCATTGAGAGCTTGGATTCACAGGTTTGGTGTGAGCTTATGACAGAAATGTGGTTTTGATTATGTGCATCATGATTCCATGGGATTGCTCAATATCACGGTTCAGTGGGAGCATTTGGCAATGAAGTGGATTCTTGGTTGTAGGATGGTTTTGTTATTATGTCATGGTATACTCTTGATTAGCAGTTTAGAGTTGTGGCATGGTACATGTTATGATAATTTTGATCATGAGGAAATGTCTAAAATTCCATATGCTTTTGACAGTGATGGTTTGTTGTTTATCTTATTACCATGTATAGATCGATATCATAGTTCAGTGGGAGCTTTGGTAGGATATAGTGATCTTCATAGAGAGTATGGTAGTCATGATGCCATGTGTGATTTGGTACCATGGTTCAGTGGGAGTTGTTGGCAGTGATGTGGATGCATCATTGGTAAGGTTATCTTCAGGTGATTGGGGATATGTTTTATTGGTTTAGAGTGGTTGCTATTATGTCATGGTTTACTCTTGATTCTAGATTAGAGTTTGGCATATTACATGTTCTCTTGAGACCAGGATGTATGTTATGGTGCATGTGATCTCCTAAGAGGAGATGGTTAGATCATGGATGTCATGTTTATGTTCAAGATTGGATCTTTGAAATTGATCTTGTGTAGTTCTCTTATGTATTGGGTACATTAAGAATTTGCTTGATTACTTCATGAAAGTGTTGTGTTGCATTTGGAGTTTGGCATGGATTGGTTGGTTACAAGTCCTCATGGATACTTGGAGAAATAGGTGAGGCTTGAGTTCTCTTATGGTAAGAAATATATGTTGGAATGGTTACTTGTAAGAAAAGTTTTTCCAACAAAAAAGACCAAGGAGTCTACACCTTGGTTGAATGTGAGTTCAACACACTCGGTGGTTACTCATGCCTTCGAAAAGGAAGTTTGGTTATAGAGATAGTGGGAAGGTATTAATTGAGAAAAGTTGGCACTTTAATTAATGTTACAGATTATCTTATGAAACCAGTTCCTACAGATAAGTTCTCTTGGTTTTAATCATTTGCTTGGAGCTTCATGATTATGCAGGTTGCATTTGAAGCTAGCATGGATTGATTAGTTGGTGTAGAAAGGCCATTAGCCTTGAGTCTTGTACTTATTTTTAAATTATTATTCCTTGTTTAGAATTATTTCAATGTATAATGTTTGTAGACACCTAAATTTGGACACTTAATTTATCCAAATTTATCCCCTTTCATCTAAGCATCCCCTTATTTGCATTAATTAAGTAATATCACTATTATTTAATTAATATCCTTAATTATGCCAAATCCCTAAGGTATTTAATTATTAAATAAATACCTTATCACTTTAATCCTCCTTTTCATCAAATAAATTAAATAAATATGACATTTATTTAATTCCTCACATGTCACATCCCTTTCTTAATCCTAATTATTCTCCTAATCTCATCATTAGATATGTGCACATGCCTAATCCTTGATTAGGATTTGTCACATCCTCCAACTTTTGCAAGTTGGCCTCTAACCTCTCTTAGCCATCTAACCCTCCCTAATCCTTCATTAACTAGCCTAATCAACCTCTCAAGGAATTTTTAATTCCTTTTATCCTTTCAAGGATTATTAAATTCATTTTTCTCTTCCCCTTGTGATCTTTGACTTGTCACATCAAGTTACATGTGAACTCTTCCTAATTTCCCACTTGCCTCTAATATGTCATTAATTTGTCTAATCAGATACTTGCACAACCTTAATCACTTAATTAGGCCAACCTAATCTCCATGTCATTTATGGAATGTGTCCTAAGTCAACTTTATTAAAGGCTTTCTCCTTTTGGAGAAGGCACCCCTTTCCCTATGTGAATTTTTAATTCACATTTAATCCCCCAATTCATTTCAAAGAATTTTAAATTCTTTCTCTCATCCCCATGAGGATATTTGAGGAATTTTTAATTTCTCACATGTCCTCTCACCCACATGGAGACAAGGACCTCCTTTATGAGGAGATCTTGTCCAAATCCCAAGGTACTATGTAGTGCCTCCATGTCATGTACTCTCCTTCCACCTCATTTACACATCATCTTTCTCAAGCCACTTCACATGCCACATGTCAAGATGTGAGGGCTTGTGAGTTCTCAACTCACCATAGCCCTACATCTTGGATTTGTTGGTTTAATCCCAACCGTCCATTTCCCTAGAGAATTTTGAATTCTCTATAAATACCCCCTCTTTTCTCTCATCTTGGGAGGAGATCATTGTGCTAGCCAAACTCTTGCAAATTTTTCATTTGAGCCATACTTAGCCAAAATACTTGCATTTGCTTCCATTGTTATCCAACTTCGACTATCTTGCATCCTTATTATCTGCCATCAAAGGACCATACAACATCAAAGATCGAAGGGCCAACCAAAGGACAACTCAACAAGGTAAAATGTTCCATTTTGTTTTGTTAAGTTAATCATTTGCCCAATCTTGAGGTGTAGGGTGTTCATATTTGTTGTTTGCACTCTTTTGTTTGCTGCTCATTTTCTAACATGTATTTTCACCTGCTCACAATGTCAAGTGGGAGAATGTTGGAAATAGGATGCCATTTAATTGCAATCCTAAACATTATTTATTTCATGTATCTCCTAAGTCCTTGGAATGTGCTCATCAACACTAGGATTAGGAAGAGATTAATATTTGATGAAATAATCATGTTAATTGACATTTGTAATTAATTTTAAATGTTAGGAGTATGTGAGGGCATCCATTATGAGTTCCTAAATAATAGGGGCACATGGGGTGCCCACATGGTAGGTGACACTCACCTTGAGTTCAGTTAACTATTCAGAATAAAAGACAACACTTCTAAATACATGTAAACATCCTAGGAGTTAGGGTTTGATGTTTGCATGCATGAAGTTTAGTTTAGTTCAATTCAGTTCAGAATCAGTTTAGTTTATTTTAGTTTAGTTCAGTTCAGTTCAGTTCAATTTAGTTTAGTTTAGTTTAGTTTAGTTCAACTTAGTTATGGTTCAGTCATCTTCAGTTAGTTTGAGTTGAATGCTAGTTGATTTCAATTAACTTGGAATGCATGGCTAATGACTTAAGTTGCATGACAGATAACAGGGACTACCTCCAGTTAACAAGGGATGACCATTCTTGCATGAATGGTGTTGAGAAATGTTTTAGTTAACAAGAAATGACTTGGAACCAACTTGGGAACCCAAGTTGGCTTCTTGGAATTAACTCCTTTGCATGGTAAGATATTTCATAAGGCTAAGTTAAGTGGGACCACTCTTGGGTGCCCACTTTAAGGATAAAGTTGTGAAGATATTTACAGAATAGAGGTTGAGTTGCTACTTTAGTTTGGAACACCCAAATGCATGAAGATGAGTATTTGACATTGTTCTTCATGACAAAACTCTATTTGCATGAGATAGGCGTACCTTTTAGGGATAGGGCTTGAGCATTGTAATTGTTACACAGTTGGAGTTTACAAAGTTAATCAAAGCCTATTTATCTCAAGCAAGTTGAAGAGAGAGTTAGTATCATTTTTATTGTAGGTTGTGAAGAAGTTTTGGTGAAGGAAAAAGAGGCATTCTCAAGCAAGAATTGAAACTATTGTAATCTACTTCAGAGATTGAATAATAGAATAATTCTTGGTGGATTTTTTTCTTGAAAGGGTTTCTCCACGGTACATGCTTGTGTAATCTTTCTGATATCCTATCTACTTCTTCTATCAACTTCTGTCTACATTCTACAAACAGTAAAATGAATTAATCAGATAATCACCCACAAAGAATCTGTAACAAAGGAAAAACTTATTTAGATCAACAATATTAAAGTTTTACAAAGTATTAAGCTAAGAAAATACCTCAATTTTTAACATTTATGCATTATTTCATTTTAAGGTTTAATTACCAAAACAAGACCTTTGACCAAGGAAAACCCCTATTCCCTAACATTTAACAACATTTTTCTTCTCCTTTGATGTGTGATTACAAGTTTTAGGCTGAAGATCAATTGGAGAGTAAAATTTTTCAAAGTTGCAAAGTTGTCACCTTTCTTGCAAAATCATGAAAATTGAGCTACAGAGTCTATTTTTGGGTTTTTGAAAATCTTCAACTAGGATCTAAGGGTGCAAACATCGAAGAACAAAACCCAGAAAGATTTTTTCTAGAACCTAGATCCAAGACTCATTCGTCCAGTCCATTTGCCACTAGGAAAATGAGTCCTCAATGATTCCTCAAAAAAATACTTTTTGCAACAGGTACACAACATTGACCCTCTTAAAACTTGCCTTTTGATTGCTATATTGGTTAGGTTTGATTGAACTGATTCTCATTTATGCATTATAACCCTCATAATTGAATGAAAATAGAGAAAAATGGGTGGCATCCATTTGGTTAATCCATCTTGGATCTGCCACCTCCATTTTTCTTTGTTTCAAAATCTAACCAATTTTTCCTATTCAAAGTAGCAGGTTCCAAGCAAGCTCTCCAAGCCTCTACTATGTTTGTGTCCTCAAGATACAAACTCTTGAGTTCATCAAACCCAACAACATCCACCTTCATCTTTGTCAACAAATTTTACCTTCTACTTAAGGCATGCATCTTTGTTTAACCTTCCACTCATGTGCTTCAAAACAAAGGTATAACTCCACAAAAACTTAAACCATTTTAAGTTCCTTTGATTTAACTTTCCTTGACTATTCAAATACCACAAAGCCTAATGATTAGTATATAAAAAAAGTCTCCTTTGGAAAACATAATGTCTCTATTTCTTCAAAGCCTCAACTATAGTAGTGAGCTCTTGATCATGGTAAAATAATTTTTCTCGACATCATTAATATTCTCACTAAAATAATCAATTGGCTTACCTCCCTTACTTAAAAAATCTCCTATGACACTACCACTAGCATCACGATTTACCTAAGATACTTTATTAAAATACTGAATTGCCAAAGCTAGATGCTTTGTGACTTTCTTCTTCAACATATTAAAAACTCTTGGCTATTCATAAAGTCCACTTAAACTCCTTTCTATCGCCTCTCATTGTTTTGAGTTAGGGGTGCACAAATAAACTAATATTCTTAATAAATTATTTGTAAAACTTGCTAGACCATGAAAGGATCTTACCTCCATAACACTCCTATGTGTAGGCTAATGGGCTTAATTTATGGCTAGTTTTCCTTCATTAGTTATGTTTTTATCATGTCAATCTACCAAGTTTTATAGACATTCTTAAGACTTCATACATATTTTATACATTTCATGCAATTTAAACCAAACTTTAGTATGTGGAAATCAAAATTTGATATGTTGACACTGGGTGATCCCATATTAATAGTGGTTTACAATTTTTGGCCAAACTAGACACTGAAATAATTTTTTCTAACTAAATCTTCACTTTTGGGCACCTATAGCAGCTAAACTATGAGGAATTTGAAGATGATACAAACTAGAGTTTTGTGACATTTTTTCTATAGATTCTAAATATATATTTTTCAAAAATTTTGGAATCATATTGTACCTCTTTTTCCATCCCCCTCAAAAACTAGTTTTTTTATAAAACAACATTTTTAAGGAGTGATGCTCACTGTATAATGCATAACTTTTTTTCCATGAAGGATAAAATTCTAATTCTTTTGAATTTAGATTTGTAATTTTGATATCTAGTGCTTCCACTTGGTTAGATAGTGTTTTATTGAATTTTTTTATCCTTAATCAAGTTTTGAATTCAAACCAATTACAATTCATACATAGGTGGATTGTATAACGTGTAACTTTTTTTGTATGTATTGAAATTCAATTTACTTTTTTTGTTGGATCAAGGACTTCAATATCTGGTGCACTCATATTTTTCAAAAAAAAATTGATAATCTTCTATTTCTCCACATGTGGAGAATAGAGAGCTTCATTTTCGGTGAAAAACAAATGTTTAATAAAACTAAAAAAAAAATAGATAATAAAACCAAAACATATTAAAATTATAGTCATTGGATAGTTTGTTTTGAGGACTACCTAATTCCAGTTGGGTTCATGAAGTCTCCTCCATTTTCATGCTCAACCTGAGCTTCAAAGGGAAAATTTTCTAATTTTTTTGGTGGCAGAGAGCAAGGATCAGCAAAAAGGGGGGTTTTGTTGAACCAAGGGGGTTCGAGCTAACCAAGGTTCATTCGTTCATCCCCTTTCAAAAAGGGGTTTGCATGTGCTTTTTCAGTGAGATGCATTTAATGGGTTCACTTGAACCTAGGTTTGAGTGAACCCTCTTTTGGTTCGTTCGAACCAATGAGTTCACTCGAACCCCTAGAATGAATTTTTTTGGCTTGGAGTTATTTTTTGTTAGTTTTCCTTCCTCATTCAAATTGTAAACCACTTTTGTGGGTTTACCCCACTTGTATGAATAAATTTATGAATGTTCATAAAATTCAATATGATTATATTCTTAAATTATGATTATTAATGATGTTTATGCCTTAAGGATGAAACTAACCTCGCATAGCTAGAAAGACTATAACCTGCATCAACTAGATTTATAGCCTGCAACATAAGGACCACAGACAATGGTAGGGGAGAATTCAAAATGGTTGAGGTGTAATAGTTCCATAGAAGAATGAAGGTGACTATTGAATGGTCAATCATGAGTCACCACAAGAACATTCCTATCCACCAAATAAGATGAATGGAAGAAGAAGATGTTTGTTCTAAGCAGGTTAACCCATGACGTGACACCCTATGCAATACATCTCTATCATGTTGATTATCCATTAGGGCATATTTTTAGTTTAATTTATCTTCTTCTTCTTTTCAATTATGTTTTTGGTTACAAATACTAAGCCCTCTCCCTATATTTGAGGGAGAGGATGAATATAGTATGGTTATGTTTTCAGTCCTAGAATGAATAGGAATCCTCACATGCCCTATATAGGGGGACCTATTGTGAGAGTAAATCTAGTGAGATATCTAGATATTTTTTTCCTAATCACCATTTAATAGTTAATAATTGATTAGTTTATGTTATCAATTGAATAATAGATATGTATTGTTGAATGAGAAATATTTAGTAGATTCTTGTTAAAGTTCAAAGTTTTAATTCAATAAAGGAGTTAGTTCAATATCATGGAACTTTGTTGATTAAGTAGTAAGTGTTGACATCTGTTGTGAAAGTAACAACTCAAGCAAGGGCCACTTGAGGTACTACTATCCACTCTCTTTTTCCTCTTATTAGATTATTTCATGCATAGTTGAATTAAGATAGTTTCTAGTTACATGCATGTGGAATTCATGAATATGATTTTGTAATTGAATTGGATTTTGTCACTTAATGTTTGTTTCATACTCTTGGAGTGATTAGTCATGGTTTAGTGTTAGCATTTAATAGTTGTACAATCTTGAGTGATAGATACCTATAGCATAAGGTAGCAACTTATATTTATTTATCTTATTTTGCAAGTTAATGTTTCATTTCCTTTTCTAGCCTTTGTAGTTTTAGGTACATGTGTATCACCTATACTCATTGATATAGGGCATGTTTAGAATCCATTAATGCACATATAGTGCTAGGACTATCAAAATCTTATGAAGCCTTGATTGATAATTAAATTAAGCCTTTGATAGAAGATGAACTATTTAGTTAGGAAGCCATCCTCTAAATTGTGTGTCTACTTATAGCACCAAGTTAATAAAACATGAGAGAGAGCCTACATTTTTGGTGTCATTTCCGGGGATGGTGCTAAGTTCAAGATTCTCCTATATATTTTAAATTCTTTTCAAGCTTTCCTAATTTAATAATTATATTTTAAGCATTAGGGTATATAGGTTTTAGTTATCAATAGCAACAAGAGTTACTAATAATGTGTAGGAAACAATGAACTACGAAGTCACAACCATTACATGCAGAGGAAATGAGATGTTCTAGAAAGATTTATCCCCTCAACACATGAATAATTAGAGGAAACTAGTGAACATAGTGAATAGAGCAAGGGTATTCTTGAAGAAGAATCATCCCTGAAACTAGTACATACACCAACCATCGAGGAGATTCCCCACATACATATAAGCATCATGGGTGATGTAGTAGTAGAAGATCCACTAGAGCATGTAAAGTTTGAGTTTCCTATAGCCAACCAGGAAAGGGTTGTTTCTTTGAAGAAAATACCTCCTTCAGCATTTCCTTTCTTCTATGGGCTAGTTTTTGAAGACCCAAACACCTTCCTTTTTTATTTTGATTGTGCTATACTGAAGTTATGAATATACCACAGATGCCTATAGACTCAATTTTTTTCTAGAAACACTCAAATATTATGCTTTGGGATGGTTCACAGGCTTAGGAAGAGATGTTCCCAATTGGAACATAATGAAGATAAAGTTCCTAGAGAAATACCAAGATTATTACAAAGGAATAGATAGAAAAAGGTATGGCATCTTCAAGAAGTCATAGAAATAAGATGAATCATTGGAAGATTATATTGGAGGTTCTAGTTCTATCTCAAGAAATCACATCAAAGTAGAATCTTTGATGAATCCCTGAAAATAGTATTTTTAAAGGGAGTTAATGAAAACTATATGAATTCCCTCAACCTCATTAGGGTGGGAGACATATCACATTTACCATTTGATGATATTTTTAGGTTTTGTAGAAACTATTCTGGGACCTTCACCAAGAAGACCAGGGGATACATGACCTCCTTTCTCAAGAAATCATCCAATGGAGTATCAAGGGTGAGATGAGCAATATTCTATCAAACATGAAAGAGGATATCATTAATAGCTAAGGAGCACCCAAAAAACCCTAGCTTCCAATAAGAGGCCACCAAAAGGGAAGAGAAGAAAAAGTGAAGCCTCTACCTCTGCACTTGAAAAGAAGAAAAGAAAGAGTGGAGCCTCTACCTTTGCACTTGAAAAGGGGAAAATAAAGAGTGGAGCCTCTAAGAAGAGGCATACCCAATTCAAGAGGCAATCACATTGCCTAAGAAAGAAGGGGTCCATGAGAGGATCAATTAAAAAGTAGAAATAAGATGTTGTAGTGGTAGAAAAAATGCATACTTAGAGGGAAATTCCCCTAGTAATGAATCAAGAAAACCAATTTTACAACCTTTGTATTTTCAAGCACTTTTGAATTTGATTTATAAGATATTTTGTTGCCAAAAAGAAAAGAAAAAGGTCTCCAAAGAGCCCTGTCTTAGAAGGGTTTGAGTATATAGAGGAGGTAGGAGAAGAATATTTTTTGGAAAAATATGAGGAATTTCTCCTTGAAGAAATAAATAGAAACAAATAATTGCAAGAATCCTTGTAGAGGATCAAATAATTAGAGGGATTACTAAAAACATACCAACATAAAGACTATGAATGGCATGCCAGAATTAGAGAGTTGGAGGAAAGACTCCATAAATTTGAGAGTGGGTCAAAATTGGAATTATTGGTACAACTTACCATAATTACACAAAATAAAGTAGACAACATGCCTAAAAATTCAATTATACCAATTAAAACCCCCACTGGGTCAACTTTTGTGTCCCTAGGTGTTGAACTATGGAAGAAAACACAAGAATTCTCCCCAAAAGAGAAATATTGGGTGAGAGAGAAATTTGAAATGGTTTCTAACCACATCAAGGCACTAGAAAAGCAAGAAACATAAATGAAAAATTTGAAAGTGAAGATTCAAGAAATAATAGACAAAATAGTAAAACTACTAAAGTGTAGGCCACCTACCAAAGTCTATGCTTTGTTCTTGCAAGAGAATTTTTTATGTTTTCAATTTATCCAATTGATTAGTGGTCTTCTTGTTGCAATGCATAGGAAATAATTATTTTTATAAACTTTTTACAAATCCACACTAGAAATGTAGGATCAATTGTGTAAGTTTTATCTACACAATTATGTTCTTTCAGAAATATCTATTAGCTTACAACTTAGGAAAGAGCTAGTGGATCCAAAGTAGTAATGGATCAGTGGTTAGATCTCTCAGATCATAGAGGAGTTGGAAAGAAGATAATGGATTGTAGAAGACATGATTATAAAAGGATGAAGGAATTAGCAGTAGGAACAATCAATGAAGCCTTTAAATTTGTTCAGAAAAGATGGGAAGAGTTTTTACTAGAGCTGAAAGGAAAGGAACCACACTTTTTTTACAACTTGTAGTGTAGAAAAATGTAACCCTTTACATTTTCTCACTTTTTTGGGCCCTCATAATTTAAATTGGGGTTAATAGTGCTTTAATTTAGTGTTATTAAATGTACCCCTATACATGTACACACTTATTTGGGCCCTCTTAATTAAATTGAGCTTAATTATGCCTTAATTGGCCCTTTAATTCATTTGCAAGCCTAATAAATTACAGTTTCTAAAGGGGAAACCTGACAATAATTAATGCCTAAACATAACACTTTACATTGAAGAATATGTGTTCCAAGAATAGGGACTTGGCACCCATTCGCCCATGTGCGAATGGGTCCTCCCTAGGACTTGGAACCCATTTTTAAATCGTGTTTTTGTGGTATTTATGATCCTAAAATCAAATTTAAAATGTCAGCTTGTAACATTTTAATTTTGGTAAATTAAGGATAAATGTCTATAAATACAAGGTTATTTCATCAATTCAAAACATCTAGCAAGAGGTGAAACTAACATGATCCAAGATTATTGTCAAGAGAATTCAAGAGAAAAATTATTAGGATTTATTGCAATATTCTAGATTGCAAGAATCATGTAAAAGTTATGTTCATTCATGCATGTTTTTGGAGCCAACATTGTGATGTAGGTTTCAAGATCCAATCCAAGAATTCAAGTCAAAGATTCAAAACAAGATTCAAGAATCAAGATCCACATCCATTGAATCCATTTCATGCAAAATCAACATCAAGATTTCAATCCTTCAAAGGTTTAATCAAGGGTTTGGTGAGTTGCAACATTATATTTGTTCATTCATCATTACTTCATGTTTCATTGTTTCATTGTTTCATTGTTTCATTTCAAGGTTTAATTATGAAAATGGGGTTGACCAAGGCAAACCCCCATTCACCCAAAAATAAACATTTTCCCTCTCTCTTTGTGTGTTGCAGATTTGTAGGTTCATAGGTTGAAGAAAAGTTGAAGATCTCAAAAGTGCAAAATTACAAAGTTGCATTTGTTGCCTCCTTTATTGTCATCTTATAGAAACTTAGATCCCAAATTTATTTTCAACTGTCTGAATGTGAAACCTAGAGGATTTAGAAGTACAGACATAGGAGTAGAGGATCCAAAAATCAATTTTGGAAAGGTGAACAAAGACCCATTCGCCTATAGGTGAATAAGTCCCAGGACAACTTCCGAAGACAGTGTTTTGTGACATGTACACAACATTTTCCATTCATATATTTTCTAGAAGTTTTATTGTTTATGATAGCCCTATGTTTCATCTTTCAGATTCAACCTTTACATGTCATAAATGAGTGCATTTGGTATTTTCAATCTTTCTCCTAAAACCCATGTTTAGTCAATTTTGTCACTATTTCTATCAAAAGACACTTTGTAACTAATTTTGAGGTAGGTTTTAAGTGTCTTCCACTCACCCAATTTGCATAAAGCTGACTATTTTGTTAGATTTATGTTGCATCTACATGAATCAAGTTTTATATTACATATTTGAGGTCATTTGCTATCTTATTTCATCTCCCAAAAGTGATGTTCAAACATATTTACCCCATCCACACACATAATGGAAATTTGCAGATCTTCCATAGAATTGACTCACCTAAGGGCTAAAAGTTAATTCTATCTTGGAGGATTTCATTTCTTGGATGAAATAGAAAATAGGTCAATTCATTACACCCCATTTCCCCCTTTCTATTTATTGTAAGTTTGGTGAAACATTCCAAATTTAGTATAAAACCCTATGTGTTTTGAACCCCAACCTATTTTTCTATGTTTTTACAACTATATAGCCATAATTCATAGGTCTCACAAGTATATAGAAATTGCACTAAAAAATGGAGTTGCTTGGTTTCCACTTGTTTTGCATCCTATTTTCCTCTACCACACTAGATAGGGAGGAAAGAAGGGGAAAAAGAAGCAGCAGAAAATAAAAGATTAGGAAAGCTCTCAGACCAAAAAGGATATTACCTAAATTAGGAAAAGAAGTTAAACACTGTGGTTGATTTCAGAGAGATGGCTCTGCAATATAACCTCCGGCCGTAAAAGTTTCCTAGGGACAAGAAAATATCTTAGTTGGGGGGAAGTGATGGGCTTAATTTATGGCTAGTTTTCCTTCATTAACTTTATGTTTTTATCATGTCAATCTGCCAATTTTTACATACATTCCTAAGACTTCATACATCTATTGTACCTTTCATTCACTTTAAACCAAACTTTAGTATGTGAAAATAAAAATATGATATGTTGCCACTTGTATGTATGAATGTACATGAGTATTCATTAAATTTAGTATGATTCTATGCATAAATTATGATTGTTAATGATGTTTGTTCCTTAGGGATGAAACTAACCTCATGTATCTAGAAGGACTATTATCCAATCAACAATATTTCCAACTCACAGCATAAGGACTACAGACAATGGCAGGGGAGAAGTCAAAATGGTTGAGGCATGACAATTCTAGAGAAGAACAAAGGTGACTATTGAATGGTTAATTATGAGTCACCAAAAGCACATTCATATCCACCAAATAAGATGACTGGAAGAAGAAGAAGAATTTTGTTATGAGTAGATCAACCAATGATGTGACATTCCCTATGAAACATGTCTCTGTCATCGCAATTAACCATTAGGGAATATTTTTAGTTTAATTTCTCCTCTACTTTTCAATTATGGTTTTCTATTACAAATACTAAGCCCTCTCCCTATCTTTGAGGGAGAGTGGACAAATGCATTATGGCTATTTTTTTAGTCCTAGAATGAATAAGACTCCTCCCATAATCTATATAGGGGATGCCATGTCCCCTTTCTAATTTTAGAAACTTTCTATTTTTAGTAGGCCCAGTGTCTTGAAAAAAGCATATTTGAATTTGACAATTTAACCTGGAAAAGGTTCATTATTCAACAATATTAAATTAATGATTTGTGGGGAGAATATTAAATATGTTTGAAATAAATTATTAAATCAAGTTTGGATGTGACTTCTTGGGGAAGATTGATTTTTTATTTTTTGGCATTGGTAGTGGTGTAAGATGAGGTTTCTTCTTTTCTAGCTTCTTCTCAATGCATGATTTTGTGCTTTCAATACTTGGCTTGAGGAGTTACAAGTATTCACATGAAAACCACTTATTCTAGCTGTTGGGATTTGGGGCTGCAAGGTTTGGCATGCTTTATTACTTATTTTGGTAGTTTGGATTGAGTTTATGCTTGTTTTCTTTATTCATAGGTTGTGGCTCTCATGTAAAGGATGATAAACCATTATAGGGATAATCTCTAAGGCTGGATATTTGGACTCAAGGATAGTGGCTATGAGGTTCTATAGGTGTGACTTCACACATAAGTTGCATTGGTGCTAAAAGATGGCTTTAATATGGATTTTTGGTTGAGTTGTTTGGCAGGGTTTGGGTTTTGGAGTGCTCATATTTTGGTATAGTTTTATATTGCTATTGTTATCAGTTTGGTGGTCATTTTATTAAAATTTACACATGTATTTTTTCTACTCAGACTCTATTTAGAGTGTTGGCAATTTTGTAATTGAAAAATGCAGTGTTTTGGTTGCAATTTGTGGATTTGATTGCCGATTTTCATCGTGCAAATTGCAGCAAAGTTTTGGTTATTGTTTGTTGTTGCAATGAACAGAAAATTAATGATTTTAAACTTGTGATACCAAAATCAAGTCGTGATTTTTCCTTTGGTACCATATTTTATGTTAAAAATGAATAAAATGGTTGATTTTGTATTGCACCCGATTTCTCTTTATATGGGTTTTTGAGAAAATATTTAATGGTAGATTAAAAATGTTTATGAGGGATATTACAGGGGAACTTGTTATGAGGAGTAAATCTAGTGAGATATCCAACACTATCCAAAGCTTACGAAGCCCTAGTTGATAATTAAATGAAGCATCTCATAAAAGTCACCACTTTAGCTAAAATTCACAACTTTAGCAAGGTTCTCATTCAAAACCTCATGTTTTTTCTCTAGCATACTCATCCTTTGATCCAAATTCTCTAAATTCTAGAACATGACAAATAATTTTCTAATCTCTTCTCGAATTTCCTTATCAAAAGGCACCTTACTTTAGATATGTTCCTTGTCAACCTTGCTTCATTTATTTATTTTTTACTCTCCTTTGGTGTTGGAAGATGGGAACGCAATGAAAAATCAATCGATGGTAAATAGGTGTGGGGAGATGGGAACACTGAAGAATTAGCCCATGAATCTTGCAAGTTAAAGAAATATGTTTTTACCATTCTCATCTACCACTGATTAATCTTTCAATTTCTATCATTAACCACATTCTTAACTACCATTTGCCGCCCTTAAAATTCAGCCACTGCGAAATTTTATTTCAACCTTTAGTAAGAATTAAATCTACAACATAGCCCTTATGTCTTTTATCAACTATGAATATATATTACTTTTTAAAAAAATATATTTATATTTTATCAACTTAATATCTTAATATATAAATATTTCATTAAGAATTTTCAATGATAATGTCAGTAAAAAAACTGTCCATGTGCTTACTGTCTTATTTTATTGTCTTCATTTTTCAATATAAATAAAACAATTCTCCATTTTATTGTCTTCCATTCTTTTGAAATAGCTCATCCCACTTATAATTATAAAATAAAACTATCTCAAAGTATACTTGGTTAAACCATTTGTATAAAAGAAGTTAATGTTGGAATATGGTTTTGTACACCATTGCATAATTTGATATATTATAATGTAATTAAATAATTTATAGTTGTGATGCACCTAGGTGGTGTGGTTAATCACACTTGGTAATTATCTGGGGACCACTTTATGTTGTATTGTA
This sequence comes from Sequoia sempervirens, assembly GCA_007258455.2. NCBI lineage: Eukaryota > Viridiplantae > Streptophyta > Pinopsida > Cupressales > Cupressaceae > Sequoia > Sequoia sempervirens. The sequence goes on from VDFB02271358.1 coordinate 591,010,777, forward strand.
ACATTGTATTATTATTTAATATGTGGGATACATGGAATAATAATTTAATATTAGGGAAATATTAAATAAAGTAACAACTTAATACCCAATATTAAATAAAGGGTTAGTGGTTTTGCATTCACATGGTTTTATCTTACCATTTGGTTGTATTTGTGTGAGTTTGAGTCTATAAAAGCAAGCACATGTTTAGTGGTTAAGGTTGGATGGGTGAGTGGGTTGTCATTGTTGAGTCTTTTTGAGGAGTGCATATGTGAAGCATGGCATGGGATGTGTGGATTCATGCTTGCAAACATGAGGATGAATTGAGAGGCTTGATGCTTCAGAGGTATTCATTGTAGGTCTTATATTGCTTTATTGTTGAATAATATGATGGAGTATGGATGCTTTTGGAGGCTGAGTTTTTCCCTCTTGATGGTTTTCCCAAGGTATATCTTGTGTTATCTTGTGGCTTGTCTATTTGATCTATACATTATGGTTACTTGTATGCATGCTTATCTCTCATGGAGTTATGTAGGAAATGGATTAAGAATGTGGGTTCAATGCAATATTTCCTAACAATTAGCACATTAATACAATTCAATTCCCTTCTTGTTTCAATGAATAAATTAAATAGGCCATGAAATAGGGTAAACTTTGATATTTTTTATTACATATATTATTTAGAATAAAATAAAAAATGAAAATCCTTCAAATTGAAATCATAAAATGAGAAAAATTCTTTGAAATGTATGGATATGTGAAAGAAAAAAATCAGCCATTAATAAAAGTCATTGATTTGTGGCTGATAATATTATGATTTTTTTTTATAAAAATCTAAGTACAAATAATTGAAAATAATAATCAATTTGAATACCATGCATAAATAATATTACACATTCACAGAAAAAGATGGATGAAAATAGTCACACTTAGATAATCCAAATGAGATTACAATCTGAAACAAAAAAACAACATAATTATATAGGATGTTTATTGAAAATTATATCAATAATTATTTATTAAAGGACTAAGTTTCAACAGTAGTGGATACATAGAATCGATAATTGTCAATAATAAAAATCCCATCATTAAACTATAGCCTTCAAGTAATTTATTGGTAAGCAAGAAATATATGAATAATAAAAAAAAAATCATTTGTGGAAACATAAAGATAGAATTTGGTAATGCTCAGCTACCACAAGTGTTTTAGAAGAATTTAGAGTTTTATTTTTTGGCAAGCCTTACTTTTTGGACTTTACAATAAAGGACATGCTTTTCCTTTTTAACCCATCCACTAGTTTAAATAATGCATGGAAAGCACTTTAAGAGTTTTTTTTTTTTCATTATAATACTTGTTACCCCTAATTTTGGTACCCTTCTCAACACTACCTCATTTTCCCTTGCCTTAGTCAAATTTTGCACAAGTCTTCAAAGCCAAGTAGTGCTTCACTATTCGTTGCGAACCTAGGTGGGGTTTTCATTAGTTTTGTTAACCTCCCACTTTACCACTTCCTTATTATTCTTTGAATATAGGCGATGTTTTATGGTTTCATTTTAACTTATCGCCCATGTAAGCCTTAAGAACCTTAGATGGCTCGTACAAAAGTTCAAAAACTCATCAAAAGTTGTCAGGTAACCTGTTTCACAAGTTTTCTTTTGGGCGGGATTTTTTGTGATGTTTGAAACTTGTACGGTGTTTTGCTAAGTTCTACGAACTACCTGCTCTACTGCCAAATAGCATTTTTTAGGGAGAAAATAAAAAAATAATAATAAAGAATGCAATTTTGAATGACAATGTAGTTATACAGGGAAAATAAACAAATTCCATGGAAATTGATATGAATAGAATCAACAGAAGCAATTCATACAAAACACAATGATATCAAAATAGTGTATTTTATTCATATTATATATATTTACATCACAGTGGCTTTACAAAATTTATCGATTTGACTACAAAAGGTTGATATCGATAGCAAAAAGAGGTTTCTTTTTCAAACACAGAGGGTGAACATTAACATTCAAATGCCCTCAATCACAGTCTGAAGGTGTTCGATTTGAGTAGGAGACAACAGATTGTCATGCAACTGCAAAAATTGGGAAAAGATCCCCATGTCATTCCTCACGACTCATGCACAAAGAAGGGTCATCGCTTTTCCCATTTCCTCATTTTGAAGAGCCGATGCAATGCAAATGGCATCACCCACCAACTTGCTCTCTAGATAGTGATTGATCCCACCAGTAGCTACATTCACACAGTGGTGAAACTCATGCCTCACCAAATGTTTAGATGCTCTCATGCTCTAGTCATGGCGACCAGAGGTCTTGATAACTGTATACACAAAATGCTCTAACATAGTAGCATTATGCACATGTACTTGGCTCAGGAATGCTTCACTTAGAATATTGTGAAGAAATTCTTCTTCCACCTCACTTTGTATGACAAAAACTTCCTTCAATTGATCAAACAGATGTCTGAACAAAGGACTGCATTTGTCTCCTCCAGAATAATGAAATCATTTGCCAATACACCATCACTCTGAGCACTCACCATATTGGATGCTTCTGGATGGCAAAGTGTGGTGACACTGGTTGAATTTATAGATGGTTGGTTAGACATTTGGGCTATCTCTCTTAGATTCAATGAGACAACAACTTGGTTTGAATTAATGGTTGATTTTCAGTTTTAAAGCTTCATTAATTGCGTGGCTATGGGATAGGTCATTCAATGGTCGTTGGTTAAAACAAGATCAATTTTCTTGCCTAATTCCTTTTCATTTGTCAGTTTATTTATTCCGGTCAATCACATTCTTTTAGCCGTTGTCAAGAAAATGGTCAAGCGACACTTGAAGTATCACTAAGTTTAGTAACAATTTTGGTAACTGTTTGGGGGGATTTTCTGCTATATCTAGGATGAGGGAGAAGGATACAAGGTTCAATCTCCATAGATACATTGTGTTGTATTTCGAGAAGGAACACTTGCATTTCCTCTATTTTCTATATTCAATGATTTGTAATTTTTTATTTATGAATTTTAGTGTGGTGTTTAGCGTATCGACCTATGTGTCAAGCATGTAATAAGGGAATTTTTTGTGTGAAATATACTTTATGGCATCCATTTATTGCAGTATAATCTTTTCTTTCCTGGTATAATAGTCATAAGTCTTTTCAATATGTGTGTTGATAGTTTATGGCTTTCCACATTTCCCTTCCACATTAGTATCATTTTTATGAACTAATGTTTGTCACCTTATTGCTTTATGGTTAAAAGACACCTTTTTATTAGATAGATCACACAAGGGAGTTGTACCTCTTCAATTCAAAGGAAAGTTGCAAATGCAATTGTAATATTTCTAGAGTCGTTAACAATTGGCTCCAATGTATTAAGGGAAAATTAGAGTCAAAATTATCAATCTTTTTCAAAAGGCCAATTCATTTGTTAATAGAATTTTGGTGACTCCATTGGGGATATCAATTATAATATCTAACAAGTTGTCATCGTGTCATGTGGCAAGATGGTACTTCCCCATAACAATGTATTTCATCATGATTTAGATTGGATGCAAGTAGAAAAAGAAGATATCATTTCACAATTAAATACACTCTAGAGGTACAAAAGGAGCACCACAGATTATATGCAAGAAAATTTTTCCTTGGAAGAAGAAGAAGAGTGGGCCCAATGCCCACCCGTGCTAGTAGTTGAACGTCCTCCACAGATTGGCATTTGTGTACTACGATAACCCTCTTTATTGTCCTAATCACCATCCCAATCAGCCTCTCCATCACCCATGGGACTCCCCTCCTCTTCAACCTTAGAATCCACCACCAACTCATTTGCCACACAAAAATTAATTAAGGGGTTTTCCCCTTATCCTTACTCCTTTGTGAGTTGGCGACTCTGATCATCCATGGCCTTGAGTCTTTGGTGTAACCACATTAGCCCTCTTGCCTTGTCACAATATCATGACCTGCCTAGCAGCTCTAAAAAAAAATTCCTAAATTGTCTAGTGAAGACACACAAGATCCTGAAGAACACATCCTAGCTATTTACTGTAGTGAGCAGAATCCTAGGTATTCAAGATGAAGATGTTTTTGTAAGAATATTTATTGACAGTTTGATTGAAACAACAACTAAATGGTTCAAGGGACTTGAAAAGGGATGCATCATGGGATGGAACATTTTGAAGGAAAAATTTCTATAGAGCATTATAAAATTTTAGTTAATGTTGCAACCATCTTGTGACATTTTTTTCAAATTATGAAGGATAAAGTTGAGACAATGAAAGACTTTGTGTACCGCTTCAACAGATCGCTTCAACGGATTCCTATTCTAGAAAGAGCCAGTGAGGAAATTCAGTTTCACATATTCATTTTGGCTCTGGATCCTGATATTCAATTGATCCTCAAAAGAGATAAAATTCAAGGGATCATAAAAGCTCAATTGGAAGCGATTAGTATCAAAGATGATTTTATAGCTGTGGGAAAGTGGAAAAATGATAAAATTAAGAAGTTTAAAATTGATCACACATTGCCTACTAATCCTCCTCTCAAATTTCTTAAAATAGTGACACCTTCTCATCCAATCACTGAAAATATCAATCTAACAACCTTTGATAATATGCAATAGCTTGAAAAGGAAGAAAGTCAATACTACAATGCTCAAGATTTCAATTTGGATGTCATGACTGAAATTGAAGATGATCTCAATTCATCCAATGATGAAGATGATTCACCACTGAAGAAGTCACTTTTCTATGTCTTAGGTTATCTCTTCTTTCCATTTTGGGAATAATTCTTCCTCACTTGAAGCCAGTATAAGTGATCCAGTGCTAGACTCCCTTCTTGCTCTAGAATATGAAACTTTCACTTTTGAGGAGGCTACTAATAAAACCCTATGCTTTAATATGGAGGACAATGAAGACTCCATGTATGATACTTCTCAGAAAGGGATAAAGTGGTCAATCAATTCTAACCCCCCTTTTTTCTTTGGGTATGTGAAGGATCATCATGGCAAAAATAGGCCCTTAAGTGGCGATGAAATTCAGAAAAATCAAAGTCAGAAAACTTAACATAAAAATTTGAATAAGTTATCTATATTATTTCAAAAATATGTAAGAATAGAATCTATAGAAAATTGAATGTAGTTTCTAAACTACTAGGTTTATTTAATTAAAAAACATCTATTTGGTGAAAATTTGAAACTTCAATGCAGTAGCACTTAAATTCTAGGGAAAAAATAAATAGGTGTTTGTCTGACCAACCTAACCACAATAAAACGATAATATTTTTTTTTTAAGATTTTAGATATAAGTAGAGGACTCATGTCCTGATGTGATGCATATTTTTTTGTAATTTTTTTACAAGTAAATAATTAATTATGATTTTTTTATTACAACTTTTACAAAATATAAAAACTCATATGTCTAACCACCTTAACTTGGTCAAAACTTCATGAAATTCATTTTTTTAATCCTATAGTATGTGAAGCATAGAATGTGATGCATGTTTCAGATTTAAAAAAATGATACCGTTTGAAAGCTATAGATGTTTTACAATCAGCCTATCAATCAGGACTTTAGTCGTAATTCAAATAGAAAATGAATAGTAATTATTTATTAAATTTGAAGTAAAGCATAATTTATATTGGTGGAAAGCTGAGAATCTCCTTTAAAAACCCTTTTAATTTTATCAATTTTGGGTTAAAAAAAAGTCGTCAGCCACATACCCTACACATACCCATCATATCACCACTGTTTGGCCCATCATGATCCTGCACATGCCCCTTTAATGAATTTGAAATGTATAGTAATCCTTTTTCATTAATTCAGCTATAGATCAACCTATATCAGAAAGAGTAGGAGAATGTTGTTCTTTGATTAACGAGGCGGTTTCCATTGTTACTATAGAAAAATGAAGCAATGGTGTAAAGTTGTTGGTCTATGAATTTGGGAAACATAATATCAAAGAAGAAGTTGGAACACATGATTCTTCACTAGAATTGGAGATACATGGATCGACAAACCTTAATGAAGAGAAGTGGTTAATCAAGGATGGCCTAGCATTGGTTTTCTGGAAACAGGGAAAAATTTATGATGAGAAATGGCTTTTTGGAGGTTTGCTTGGTGGCAATTTCACTGTCTTCTACATTTGTGTTTGGGTGATCATATACTTCCCAATTTGCTCCAAAATCTCTATACAAAGGTGGGCCTTTTCAGAGATGGGTCATTCTTCCTTCAACCTATTAATGGGTTTGTGTAAGCCTCTCTTATTCCCTTCATTCTCGATAGGTTTCCCTTGCCTTGTAAATAGTCACATTTTTTGGTTTGTTGTTTCTTTTGGGTTTCGTTGTTTTGGGTTTTTGTGACCTTGTTTTGACTCTATTCCCAATGGATAGGATTGGTCGCATCTTATGGGTTTCTCTATGTCCTTTGTAGTCCTTGTCCCCAGTTAGAGCCATTGTTACCCCTAATTTTGGTACCCTCCTCAAAACTACCTCATTTCCCCTTGCCTTAGTCAAATTTTGCACAAGTCTTCAAACCAAGTGGTGTTTTACTGTTTGTTGCAAACATAGGTAGGGTTTTTATTAGTTTTTCTAACCTCCGACTTTATCACTTCCTTATTATTATTTAAATATAGGCAGTGTTTTATGGTTTCATTGTAACTTACTACCTATGTAAGCCTTAAGAACCTTAGATGGCCTGTACAAAAGTTCACAAACTCGTCAAAAGTTGGCGGGTGACTTGTTTCACAAGTTTGCTTTTGGGCGGGATTTTTTTGTGATGTTTGAAACTTGGGCAATGTTTTGCTAAGTTCTGTGAAATACCCGCTCTACTGCTAGAGAGCATTTTTCAAGGAGAAAATAAAAAAATAATAATACCGAATGTAGTTTTGAATGACAATGAAGTTATGTAGGGAAATGAAACAAATTCCATGGAAATTCATATGAATAGAATCAACATAATCCATTCATACAAAACACAGTGATATCAAAACGACATATTTTATTCATATTTATATATATTTACATCATGATGGCATTACAAAATTTGTTGATTTGACTAAAAAAGGTTTATATCGATAGCAAAAAGAGATTTCTTTTCAAATGCATAGGGTGAACATAACACTCGAATGCCCTTAATCACAATCTAAAGGCATTTGATTTGAGTAGGAGACAACATATTGTCATGCAACTACAAAAATTGGACGAAGAGCCCCATGTCATTCCTCATAATTCCTGAATGAAGAAGGGTCACCACTTCATCCACATCCTCATTTTGAAGAGTTGACATGATGCAGATGGTGTTGCCCACCAACCCGCTCTGTGGATAGTGACCAAGCCCAGCAATAGATACATTAACACAGTGCGGAACTCAAGCCTCACTAAACGTTCAGATGCTCTCATGCCCCAATTGCAGCGACTAGAGGTCATGATAACTGTATACACAAAACAATCTAAAATAGTAGCATTATGCACGTGTACTTGGCTTAGGAATGCTTCACCCAAAATAGTACAAAGCACTTCTTCTTCCACCTCACTCTGTATGACAAAAACTTCCTTTGATTGATCATATAGATGCCTGAACAAAGGACTGCATTCAATCTCCTTCAAAACAATGAAATCATTTTCCGATACACCATCACTTTGAGCACTCACCATATTGGATACTTCTAGATGGCAAAGTGTGGTGAAACTGGTTGAATTTATAGAGAGTTGGTTAGACATTTGGGCTATATCTCTTAGATTCGATGAGATAGCAACTTGGTTTGAATTAGTGGTTGATTTGAACCAATTTTAAATTACATTCCCAGTTGGGCGACATACACATGTGATCATATTGTATCTCCCTAAAGCTTCATTAATTGCATGGCTATGGGATAGGTCATTCAGTGGTTGTTGGTGAAAATAAGATCAATTTTCTTGCCTAATTTCTTTTCATTTTTTGATTTAATTATTCTGGTCTATCATATTCTTTTAGCCATTTTCAAGAAGATGGCCGAACGACAAGAAGTATCACTAAGTTTAGTAATAGTTATGGTGACTGTTTGGGGGGATTTGTTACTGTATCTAGGATGAGAGAGAAGGATACAGGGTCTAATCTCCACAAATACACTTTGATGTATTTCAAGAAGGAACACTTGCATCTCATCTATTTTCTATATTGCAATGATTTGTAATCTTTGAGTGATGAATTTTAATGTGGTGTTTAGTGTATCGATCTGTGTGTTGAGCATGTAAGAAGGGCATATTTTATGTGTGAAATATACTTTATGAAATCCATTTATTGCAGTATAATCTTTTCTTTCTCAGTAGAGTAGTCATATGTATTTTCAATCTGTGTGTTGATAGTTTATGGCTTTTTGCATTTCCCTTCTGCATTAGTGTTATTTTTATGAACTAACGTTTGTTGTACCTTATTGCTTTCTAGTTAAAAGCCACCTTTTTATTAGATAGATCACATGAGGGAGTTGTACCTTTTTAGTTCAAAGGAAAGTCACAAATACAATTGTGACATTTCTAGAGCTATTAGCGATTGGCTCCAATGCATTAAGGGCAAATTAGAGTCAAAATTATCAATCTTTTTCAAAAGGCCAATTCATTCACTAACAATACTATATGTAGTTTGGCTTTCTTTGTGAATATTGTATTATTTTAAGTTTTTATTGTAAGAAGTATTCATCAAAAAATAAATAGATCTTTATATTAATTGTTCCTACTATCATTTGTACTATGACATTAAGGATTGTGAAGGTCTAAGTTTAAAAAAATAAATTATAAAAGTTTATTGGCTAAGTTTTGCTATTATAGTAGGGTTATATTTTTTCCTCTTATTTTTACATTGTTCAAGGTGACTTATTTATAGTGTATGATAGGAAAAGATCAAGGATCAAGATTATAGAAGGATTGTGAGATGGTTATCCTAATGTTATATATGCAATACACATAGCTCGATCCAAACATCAAACATCATGTTACTTGCATACACTCATCAAGGATCTTGAGCAGAAGCCATGTTGCATTATTGGGGGAGAAATCGAAGGAAGTAGGTGTGGCATTGCCATTTTGATTGTAACTTATATGTTATATTATATATATATATATATAGGGATATTTATTTCAATTTTGTTGAGTGTGAATTATTTAAGTGATTTCTAATGGTAAATTAATTTGCCATGTCAAATCCCAATAGTTATTTGAGTAAAAGCCTCTTTTCTAGATGGTGTTGTTGTCTTTATTGAAAACAAAAATTGTAAATAACAAAAAACTTTACATATACGCAATTATTTTTGGGATGATTTGCTAATAACATGGAAGTATTTTTTTAGAAAAATATATGATCATTAATTTATCAAATAAAAGATAGAGCTTGAAAAACATATGCATTAATGTATTTTGAAAATGATAATGTTTGTAAATTTAACACGTAGAAATCGAAATTTGAAAATTCCACACACAAATGATAATGTTACAAGATTTATGTTTAAACTCAACAAATGTTGAAATAAACAAAAAAGAAATATGAAAAAAAGAAGAAATACATTTATCACATAAGAAAAGGTGCAATGGAAATGATATCAACATAAGAAAATATACAAGGTCCATAACATCACAAAAGATTAAAATTCTTGATACCAAGTTATTTATTTCTAAAAATCTTGAAAGGTCAAAGTCTTTTATTTTAAGTAGAACTTTGTCAAAAATTGTTTCAAGTTCAATATAATTATCATTACCAAGGCACATATTAATAATTTTTCCTTGATAAATACTAAGTAATTACAAGAATTAATAAAAATAATATTTCTAAATATGTGACCTTCCAAGTCTCTTTGAAATATTAGAGTTTGAACATCATAAAATAAAACATATTTGTGTACTGCATTTACCATTAAAGTTGACACTTCAATGACTATCATGTATGTTTATGTCACTAGATCCCCCATATTAACATCTTCAATGATAACCATGTCTTCTTTTTCCTTCTCAAGCATCTTGTACTGATATTTCCTAAACTTTTCTAGTGTCTCATTGATTGTACCCAAGTTAACTCTCTCTAGAGAGTTGAAAAAAAAAATGGTAGGTGGTATAAGTATTTGTAACTTGAATATTTTGTACATGTCTTATCTCTATCTCTTTTTTGAAATATTTGATTAAAATTTTTAGTTTCATCAACTTTTTTAGAGACACAAACTTAAATTTGATTGGCTAATTCAATTCTTGATTAACTTTGTCATTTAGGCAACTCTTAATTTCATTAGTAAAGTTGATGGTTTCATCTTCATTCTAGAAATTCCCTATTATTTTATCACTTAAATCATGAACACCCATTGTTAAATATATGGCTATAACATGAACACCCTCCAACTTCTTCGTTCTTTCTTTAATAAGAAAATCAACTCTTAATTTTAGTATTTCTAATTATTCCATTAATATAACCCAATGTTCTCTATCTACAATGCATTTGGATAAAATAATTTCAAATTAGACCTTAAGTATCTATTTAATATGAAGAATCTTAGTCACATTAATTTTTAAGTTTTCTTCCAATTGAGTTAGTAATATTTTAATTAAGTCAAGATCATTAAATTTTTTGTGTATGTTGTAATTTCAAAAATTACATGCCCTTATAATTTCATGCTTTGTTTTTTTCTCTCTTTGGTTTCTATTCTCTTAGTATCTCTCTAGGCTTGCTTTAGCCCCTATATTGGCCCTTTCTTCCTCCCCATGGTGCTTAGGCATTGTTTCTTGTGTTCACCTTTTGATGTTACCTTTGTTCTATTCTTCTGGTTTTTTAGTGTCTCATTTTTTTAGAGCCCAAATTGTTTAAACACTAGCATTCAAACATGTGGATGTCGATGCGACACACTAATTTCCCACAATAGTTTCTTGTCTAGTGATCATTTCTTTAGCATTTTTCCACTTTTCACCTTTCAAGATTAATGGAAATTGCTTAGGATAAATATAAAAGTCTCATTAATCTCTTCTTATTGTCTATATTATTTTTTGGGATCAATCTCTCCACTTGGAACAATCTCTTGGTTTTTTTTGTGTAACCCTAACTCCCTAGCTCTTTTTGCACTCTTGTACTTTATAGTTCACATGTAACTCTCTCGAGATCTATAGCTCTCTAAAATTCTCATTCGACTCTCTTGTCTTCTTAGTTTCCTCAAGCCCTCATAGGTGATACTGTTCTTGAGTTATTGTTATTATCTTCTCTCTAATTTCTTTTTGAAGTATTTATTTTGTTGTGCCCCTAATCACCTTGGGATTCTCACATCCTTTAACTTTAAATCTAGTTTTTTCTATTGCACAATCACAAACCTTATCATTTCCTAACACACTTGAGATAGGAGCACTTTCACACACAATTTTCTATATATTGGTAATATATGGAGATGGAAATACCAAAGAAAGGGTTTGAATTGAACGAAATCCCCTAAATATCCACAATAATTTTTCTTTTTCTTTTTATTTAGGAGAGGATATATGGGTGTATAGGAGTTAAGTGATATTTTCTTCTTCCTATTTTCTTGTTATTTTAATAATTTTCTTCCAATTTATTAATTCATTATATTTTGTTATATCACACTTGTTATTAGTCATTTTTATCATATTTTTTAGTTTTATTTTTCTTATGCTTATGGATTTAATTTTGATGGATAGAACAACACATTTAATTTGAGCTATATTGGATAATAGTGTGATGTGTATAAATCCACATAGTACATCCTATAAATTTTTCTTCATCTTTCAATGCCAAATTCTAACCCCTTTATTTTGGTTCTATAATAAAATTCATAAACTATTATTTTAAATTAGAATTTAGTATTTTTTCATTTCCTTCTATGTTCTCTTCAATAGAGATCTTTCAATTAAATTATTTTTATGGTTACTAAACTAGTCTCAATTCTAATGTGAATGAAGGGAAAACTATTTGTTTAATAAATCTTAGTTAAATAGAATTGTTGCTATTTTAGACATATTCATAGAATTTCTAATTATTTTAGGTTAACACTGTCTTATACATTGATTCGTCATACTATAAATATATTTCATCTTATCAATTGTTAATGAATTTTCATGCTCGAGATTGAAACAAGTGTAGTAACCAACACTATAATAACTTCAGCAACTAGCACTTGAGAAGATTAGAGAGACCCAACTAGGTGTTTAACATGAAAAGTAATTTTTTAATGCTATTTCAATTATTTCTTAGTCTAATAATATTTATTCATTCAAGAATCAATAGTCATAATTTAAAAAATTAAACATTCTTTATTTTATATTTTTTTTACTCACAAATTTACCTTTAACACTTGTTAATCAGTAGGTTGAAGATTTATTTAATTTTTAAATATATAATTAGAGTATTAATTTATACCATCCTTGACCCTTGTGTATTGGAATATATCAAAGAGATTATTATAACCTTATTTATTTGGGCTAGTGATAGTGTTAAAGTTATTAACAAGACACCATTCACCAATCACCAAATGTTTGAAGAACTTTCTCTTTTCTTGATGGTTATATCAAGCCATGTAGGGACCTCAACATTAGATGAATAAATTTATTTTAACACATGTTATTGTTGTAAAGTATCCTAGATATTTTGCATATGAATTTGTTGTAATAAACTACAATTCATTAATTAATATTTTATTTCTATCAAAATTTCCTCAATTTTGAAAATAATCTAATAAGAATAATGATATTTTCAAACTAAATATTTAATAATATCTCAAAAAAAAACAAAAATTATGCATCATCATTGATCTTATAAAGAATTATTTCCATTTTCAATTAAAATTATCATATATTTATTTCTAAGTACAAGTTAATCTATCATTTCAACTATTTGTAGTTAAGTATACCCATCTAATAGATGTTTATGGTTAGAATTGAATTTTTTACATCTTTTCAAGTATACAAGGTAACACAATGAGTCTCTACATATTTAATTCTTCAATGATCTTCCTTTGCAAGAGGGAGAGAATTGTCCTAGTGTATTTCTCCAACCAAAAATTAGGGATCCCTCAACCACCTTCCATCAATTAGTGGCCCTACCATTCATGAGGTTAGAATATAAAGAATCATACAAAATATATCATGTCATTTGAGAATTAGTGTGGTGTACTGATTCTATCATATACAATCTATCATACAACCCTAGATAACTTCTAGCTAAGTATGACAACTTTGACTAAAAATATAACCTATCAAACACTATGAACTAACAATGCTAGTTGCAAATTGTATTACTTTGAACAAAGTTTTGTAATAGAAGGTAAGAATCCCATATGGTATGTTCATCATTTTCTACACGCCTCTTTCTCAAACTTGTCATAAAAAGACCAAAATAAATTCACATCAATATAGTCATGAGACATAAAAGCCAATACATAGAAATCATTTCCATTAATTCATAAATAATCAAATCATGACAAGATTGAATAATTCACATTCATCAATATATGCAGTCTCTATACTTTCTTCCTTGGAGAGTACTCAATTTATAGAATAGCATTATATTGCTCCATTTTAAAATCTAAAGAGTAGGTATTAATGGACAATCATACATATATGTTTATATTTGCATTTACACACGCACACACACATATATAAATGCATGCATACATAAATACATACACAAGGTTTGTATATATCAATACACATGCAGGTATCTAATTTATCTTTTCAACAAAATACTCTTAAATCATTCCAAACCCAAACTAGTTTGAACAAAATCTCACTTAAAAATTTAAATATAATCCTAATTACACATCATTTCATTCATAAAAATAATTCAATAATAAACTAGTATAATAATTATAAATGAAGTTTAAATCAAGCATCTCATAAGAAAGTATTAACTATTTCTTATAATATATATATTTTCTTTTCTTTTATAGAGCAAATACCACTATTTCCTATCATGCTAGAGATGACTAACCATGTTGTTTATGATTGTAGGTAATGATCCATAATATGAATTTGGTTAGTTATATTTTACTTCATGATTTAAATGGTATCTCTAGAATTAGTCTAATTTATAGGTCATATGCTATAGGTTAATCAAGATTTATTTCTTAAAGGTAGATGTATATGTCTAGTTTTAAGAACATATATGAAATTAATCGACTAAGATGTTACAATATCAACCATAATTTTAGTCGTGAATGGAGTAATCATACTATAATATAGCTTAAAATAGTGCCTTTATATCCAACAATAGTGCATGTTATAAGGTCTAATTTTAATCATCCTAATCATATATTTACTTCATAACATGGAAAAATAGTCATCGATAATCTAGCTTGACCTAAAAATTTGTGCTAGAAAAATATACTATTCTTCTACATGGTGAATATGTTATAAATGAACACAAAAAATAATATTTATCTATATTGAATCATTGAGTTTTTATAAAAACAAAACAACATATATCTATTTGGGCGAATAAGTTCTATAATAACAACAAAATCATTATACACTCTTGTATGGAAAAATGAGTTCAACCAAAAAGATTGGCATCTTAAAAAATATTAACTAAATATTTGTATGGTACAATTCATGGTCTCATCATTATTATTCCAAATAGACTAATAATTATATTTATATATTTGCTTACCTGATACAACCATAATATGGCTCGATTACCCATTTGTTGCTATATAGTTAATTTGTAAGGAATCGTGATAGATAGCCATATCCTAAATCAAGATCACCCATAGCCCTCACAAACAACTACAACACCAATAACTCCATGTGATAAATTAGAACTAAAAAGATAAACCATCATTTGCAACTAGGAAGCAATTCATTACTACCAAAAATATATTTGTATAAACAACCATGTCATGCCAAAGCTCTAAGGATACAAGGAACTATCATGGCACCATGATCACCACCTAATGTACCTACATCAACCATGTCATGCCAAATATCCAAGCATATAAGGGATCTCCATGATACCATGATCACCACCTAATATACCTACATAAAAAATCATGTCATGTCAAAGATCCAAGCATATAAGGAAGCTCCATGACACCGTGAGCACCACCCAATTGAGTTTCACATGCCTTACATTATAGTAAAAAACTATAGGTCTCACAACATAAATTTATCAAGTAACACCATATTTTTCCACCTCATAACATGGCAACCAAACTAGTGAACCAAGTGTCCAAACTAGACCAACCAAATTGAATTTTCATCCATACTAAAATATCTATGGATGTAGATGACCAACATCCAAGTTATCTATGACATGGTTTGTAAGTATAAACATCCGAAAAAAATTGAACAACTTGTAGATCTCATAATACAATATACAATTCAACATCAAATTAGTAACCATGTCATATAGGGACAAAATGTATAATTTTTCCATGAAACAAACACCAAATCACCTCTAGAATAAATTTACGTTAAGCTCTCAAATTGCCACAATAAAAGAAACTAAAAAAAAACTCAAACAAAATGAAAGTGAATAAATCACATATTAACATCTCCAAACCTAATACACTATAAAGTTATTAGAGAATTCTCTTTGTTTCCCACAAGAAGTCCAAAATTGAACACCATGGTCACAAGATGTGACTTGATGAAACAATAAGAGTAAAACTAGATTTCAACTAAATTTTTTTGTCTAAAATGGAAAAATATAAAAAAATCACTTATAAGAATGTGTAGTACTTAGAAATATATTTCTTTCAACTATAAGAACACAAAAACTTAGTAGCTTGCAGGAAATTTAACTCTGAAAAAATTTTTATTGCTTTTCAAAACCTACTTAGTGGCTGGGTAGTGGCTCCCAAAAGGGATAGAAATGATGCCTCTATGTTGACAAAGGTGATGGTACCACCTAGGAGGAGTTTTAATGGGGTTGTGGTTTTTCTTTGATCCATCAATGGTCTTGACAATGACCACTGATGGCTCCACTAGGTTGGGTGGCTCGTAGTTGATGCGAGCCCTTGCTAATTAAGTCTGACCAAGGGCTAGGCCTGCCACATGATGAGGGGCTTGGAGTAACCCCTTCATGGGATACACATTAATTTATGTCAACCTAGACCATGTAATTATTCTTAAATAAAAAATTGCAAACTATTCAATCCATCGACAATGCCATATGATTTGCTAACAAAATATTCTAGCAACCCATCTATAGGCCTCTAACGATAATTTTTTCATATGGATTGTACAAATCGGTACATTCATATGATCAACCTCTATCTCCATGGCTCTAAAATGACCCCAAATAAATCTCTAAACATAGTCAATCATATATGGATCCATAAATTGTTGGGCCTTCTAGAGTCAATTGTGAGGTTCATTTTTATTTAGGTCTCTATTAAAATATCACTCCCAAAACCTTTATAGAAAGAGCCTAAAAAAACTCACTTGTTCAATTTCCATCAAACCTCTAGATCTACAATAACTCAAATCTAAAAACACACCTATAACTTATCTTCATTCTTTTTCAATAAGGCCAACTATGGACAAGAATCTACTCATACCAATGATTTACAAGGAAAGTGTTTCCTCTTACAACCTAACAACCAAGATTTGATACCAAATGAAAAGAAATTTGCAAACATAAAAAACCATTTCGACATAAATCCAAGCAATAAAAAATGAAAACTAGTATTCATATCCATCACAAAAAAAAAAGATAATCATATCATCAAGATGACACAATATGTACCTTGGAAAACCTTCAAAGGGAAAATCTAACCTCAAAAAATACTCACACACTCAATGATTATCTCATGAAAAAATATTATAATATACCTATAGAATCTTCAAGCAAGGATTTTAAAACATTAAGTTCCCCAATTGTACTCCAAGTAAACATGTAAATAATAACCATGTAACCGTACATCCCAATCCATGTTTTGTCTCCTCAGTATGCAACTCATAAAAGATGTTTTCAATCAACCTTAGCCAACAATCCAAAGGCTACACAAGCCAACCTCAATAACTACTCATGTGCTTACTTTTATATAAACAAGCTTGGACAAAACCACCAAATGGTATTACATAAAACATGTTAATAACATCAAGAACTAACAAAGCCATGTCCCTCTCATTTACTTTTTGGTACTAAGTTTTCTAATATTAAATATTTTTCCAATTTACAACCCACATTGAATACTTATCCCAATATTGCATACACCATACAAAGTATATATCTCCACAACACACCTTTCCCAATAGGTATCACCTCTACTAGTGAATTTGATATAATTCTGTAATTGTAAATGTAATTGTGACATCATAGCAATATTATTAAACAATATAGTATAGGTTAATGAGTTGATTGATAACTCATCATGGATGGATTGGTTCAACTTTAAATTTTATAGCTAGTAATGGCATTATAAGCTAATGTAATCAATATTTTTATCAATCCATGACCAAGAAAAATGACTAAATCATAACATCTATCTTGAATTTTAGATTGTTTACATATTGTGGAGAGTTCCTAGTAGAATTAGCATTAAGTGAAATATTGTTTAGAAGTTTTGATGACATTATTTTAGAAACAATATAAATGTCAAATAGTTAATGCCCATCTTTTCCTAGGCCTAATATCAATGTGGATTTCACATCACTAACACTATGAGATTTTAAATACTTGTAATATTGGAAACATTGGATATAGAGTTATATTGAGAAAATAGCAAAGATGCATGTATTTACGTGACCATTCAAGAAGTTTACTACAATTTGCAATAGTCTTAATAAGTTACTTTTTAGTGTAATTGTTACCCTCCCTTAATGTAGTGCCAAACATTTTTCCATGACTCTAGAATGGTATTAAGTATTGGGGTATATGTGTTTGTATTGAAAAACATTTATTCTAGCTATATAGTCTTGTGTTTTAAGGAGAATTACATGTGACTTCAATCTCATTTGGAAGCAGGTGAGTAGGCAATCCTTAGGTGAAGGATGACCCTATGACCTAAAAGTTTGTAGGAGAGATGTTTAGGGAATAGCTTCAAGCTTTGGGGTTATTCCTAAACTTGATCAACCCTCCCTCTTTAGTATGCTTCAACTTTAGACTAAAATTTGCATTAAATGGTTTTGAACTCACCTTTCCAATTAATGCCCCCAATATAAAGGTATAAGATAATAGAAGGCAATACATTATTATCAAGTTTATCTACTCTTATATTTGTTGTGTTTGGATCTACTCTAATGAACCTTTAGGGTCATTGTCATCATGGTCTATTTTTATGTAAATATATGAAAATGAAAGGTATGAAAATCTATTGATAGATGGTCTAAAACCCTACAGTCTCATTTAAAAAAAAAATTGCGTTAATTAAAGGTGATTAATTAATTCCTGTCACTTTTCTCAAACCATAGAGTTAATTTTATTAAAGGTCAATTAAGATAGAGGCGTAGCTCACTTATGATTAACAGGAATCAGATATGTAAAAGGGCATGCCTTTAAGTATCCACAAAATCGTAGAAACAATATTTGAACGAGGAAATAGCATGGGCGCCAGAGAGGAGAACCAGTGACCAGGACATGTATTGTTGGAACATTTATTCCAGTAATTGAAAAGAATAGATGAACCTCACTAATTGTACGTTTCTCCCAAATTTCCCTCTTAACAGTAGTTATGTTGGTAGAAATTATAGAAATACTCAGAAAAAAATATGCTAAATTTAAGAACATGTGAGAATGCTCGAATAGTTATCTCTGAAGCCCCCGAGTATTTTTGTTTGATGACGCTGTGAATTACATCTCTCTGTGAAAGGTAAGAACAATGAAAACTCTTAAACGCTTTGTTCTGGTGATGAACGTCTGTTTTAATATAGTTTTTATTACCAAAATAAATCAATTAAAAAGTCCTCTCCTTTGGGCCTTTACCTGAAAGGATAAATTCCACAATTCAGAGTCCAGACACTACAATTATATATGTACCAAATGAATCAATGGGCTGACACGATATACAAATATATCAATATGCCAGATCAATAGTTTGCATCACATACATAGAATAATCACATTTAGAGTTTGCTCTGACGCTTTGTGATGCTCCCCAGAGCCCTTGCTATCTGCTTAAGCTCAACCTTCTGAACTTTCCCTGTCGAAGACTTAGGCAGATCCTGAAATATCACAGTCTTTGGAGCCATAAAATGTGGCAATCTTGCACGACAAAAAGCAATGACACTTTCTGCAGTAACCTGCTTGGGTCCCTTGAGCTTCACAAAGGCACAAGGGGTTTCCCCCCAGTACTCATCTGGGCGCCCCACAACGGCAGCCTCAAGTATCTCTGGATGATTGTATAGAATAGATTCAACCTCGATAGTACTCACATTTTCACCCCCTGAGATAATAATATCCTTAGACCGGTCCTTGAGCTCAATATACCCATCAGGATGCATGACCCCTAAATCACCTGTCCTAAACCACCCCCCATCAAAAGCAGCCTCAGTGGCAGCTACATCATTCAAGTACCCCTTCATGACGGTATTACCCTTGATCATGACCTCCCCAATTGTTTTCCCATCAGCATAAACGCTCTCCATAGTTTCTGGATTCTTAACATCAATACCCCACAGCCCAAGGTGTGGAACACCTTGTCTAGCCTTCAACTTGGCCTGTTGTTCTTCCGGCAGAGAATCCCATTGGGGTTTCCATGCACAGACAGATGAGGGGCCATATGTTTCAGTGAGGCCATACGAGTGAACCATATGGAAGCCAAGTTTAGTCATGGTGGACAGAACTGCTGCCGGTGGCGGGGCACCACCAGTTACAATCTGCACAATGTGAGGAACAGGCTTTCTTTCATGGGGTTGGGCATTTGCCATTATGTTTAAGACTGTGGGTGCACCACTTAAGTGGGTAACTTTGTGCTCTACAATGGCATCAAATATTTCCTTCGCTGTTACATTTCTTAGGCAGACATTTGTGCCCCCCTGAGCAGCTATGGCCCATGCAAATGACCAGCCATTGCAGTGGAACATTGGGACTGTCCAGAGATATACAGGCATGGACATCATTTCACATAACAAAACACTTGCAAGAGCATTGAGATAAGCACCTCTGTGACTATATATGACCCCCTTTGGGCTGGAGGTAGTACCAGATGTGTAATTTAGTGCAATGGAATCCCATTCATCTTCAGGCCACCTTGTTTTAAAGTTTCTGTCTGCATTGCTCAGAAGGCTTTCATAAGTTAAATATGCAGGGTCTGTTTTTGGGAATTTTGTCTACTTTTCAGTTCAGGAATCAGTACCAGAATAGGAACCTTTGCATTTTTATGTTGTGACAATAGATTCAAAGCTTCATGAACAACTTCTAAGAACTGGAAGTCTACAAAAATGACCTTTGCCTCAGAGTGCCTCAGAAGCACAGACATTGTGCGTGCATCGTGACGAACATTTAAGCAACAAATTACTGCCCCTGCCATTGGTACTCCGAATTGTAGCTCATACATTGCTGGGATATTGGGAGCCACTACTGCAACCTGAAGAGATAAATGAGAGTTAAAAAATTAGTTAACATGCAGATCAGTGTATATGTTTGTCGTCTGCAGTGAAATCAAAATATTTGTCATTCCTTTAGAGAAAAAAATGTTCATGTTTATAATTGTAATCTCTGATCTTTTGAAAGGCTACCAATCCATAAAATTATACAAAACCATGTACCATGGTTGTCTATGATTTAAAACTAGAAAGTAAATTCATTAATCTCTATGTCATATTAAAAGGATACTAGCATAGTCACACGATATCATCCAATTAGTTTAATTCATACGAAGTAGTTTATACACTGTATATACCAAAGTTGCAGGACTCTCTGAAATAGATTTAAGGCTTATGTATGTCCAAGTAACCAGGAATTCACAACAAGACAATATGGATTGACTTGGCAAGACTCCGAGTTTCAGCAAGTCTATCCTAGTCAGAGCATGTGACTTAATCATGATCTGAAATTGGATCATGAAAATCAATGATCATCAAATTCAGTTGAGTTGGACATCTGTTAAGAATGCTTAGATGTTATGACCTAAAAATGCAGGTTTGCTTCAGGGGCAAACACAGCATAAGGCACATATCTAATGTGAATTTTAGTACAAGTTAGTTTCCTATCAAAAAGTTACAATTAATAAAACTGCTTCTGCAATTGTGTCTGTAAGCAACAATTATGGCCTCTGCAGATTTTAGGAATTGTACAATAGCCAAGTCACATTTTTGTTTCTATCAATGGTTGTTTCGTTTTCATGACTTACCTGACATGGCAGTTTTGTAATCACATATAATAGCAGTTCAGCAAAAGGGGTGGTTTCACGTCTGTCACCTCATAAAGGGTGCACTTAGAGCATTTAAGTGTTGCTCAATAGCATAGAACTTTGGAACAACATATAAGAAAAGTAAATCTATGTTTTTGAGTTATGCAATGGAATATACATGTTGATTACAGATCAGACAACTGAAAAAAAAGAGCAAAAAGCCCTCATTTGCAAACCAAAGTCCTCATTTAGAGTAGCTGAATCTTTTGGCATATTAGTTTTGGCAAGTCCAAGTCTATCTGATATGTTATATACTGATATTTTAAACCATGAATTCATACTTGTCCAACACTGTCCTTTTTACATCTAGAATCACAAATTAAACAACCAAATAGTTTAGCTATACAACATTCCCATGCATAATCAGGTTCTATGGGGGTTCACAAGTACCATTCCTTCATTCAACACTGCCATAAAAAGACAATGCTTAGAAAAATTCCAGGTGATTAGGACATCTTGCACATCACTCAACCTCTGCACCAATAGAACCCCAACTTTTGGCATAGCCTCAAGAAGAAGACCATTCAAGTCTACCAAGGATTCAGTGAAATTAATTATACATATATTTTGCACGTAAAACTATCACTCATTACGATCATTTTAAATTTTAATGATTAATCCATGAGGAATGCATTATCAAGGTCAGAAAACCTTTATAATTTTAAGCCATATTAGAGGGATTTGTATTATGCCCTTCCATGCTTGCATGGGGGTCTTGTTAACAAGAGCTAATGTAGGAGACCTATTAATCAAGAACAAGCTGTAGCAACCAATTTTTCCTAAAACTTTTGTTCCAAGCTAGCTCCACCAATCATACTTCTAGCCCTCTGCATCAATATCCTATTCGTTCTTCTACAACTCCATTTTGCTTATGGGTATATGTCTCTCAATCTCATTCTCTTTATAGAAACTAACAAAGTTTGTGAAACAAAGTACAATGCCATTGTCAAGCCTGAAAACCTTAATCTTCCTACTAGTTTGATTTTCCACAAGAGCCTTAAACTTTTTAAATTGTGTAAAGACTTTAGATTTACTCCAAAATAATATGCTCATGTCTTAAAATAATCATCTATAAAAGATATATAATACAAAGACTTAGAAGTTGAGAGAATATTAATAGGACTGAATGCATCCAAATAAATCAAGTCCAACACCCCAAAAGATTTGTGAGAAATAAAATAAAATTAGAAGTAGATTTGTTTTCTATATACACAATGTTCATAGAACCAAATTCAAGGCTATGAGCATTTATCCCCTCAACTAGATTTTTATTTTTTAAGGTCCTTAGACCCTTCTCATCCATATGGCCCATTCTCTAGTGCCATAGCATTGTTTTCTCTACAAATAGCTTGTTCTCTAAAGCAATAGCTTGTGTGGGTACCCAAAAAGAATGACCATTGGAAGTAGACATAAAACTCCTCTTTGTTGTTGGTTCTACAAATCTCTTCACTACAAGAATAAAAGAACCATTGCACTAAATAATGCATGCATCCAACTAAACAAAGTGACCACACAAACACCCTTAGCAAGCACCATAGCTTCTTGCACCATCTTACACTCTCCGCTAAAGAAAACAACCTACACACCCACATCATTGAGTTTGCTAACTAATGGCAAGTTCTATTCCAAACCAAGGATATGCAACACATTGTTGATCCCTTTCGTTCGTCCATCAACAAATCATATTTGGACTCTATCATAGCTAACTATGCTCAAGTGAAAGTCGTCACTAAGATACATCTTTCCACCATCATATTCTTCATACTTTGAAAACCAACCTCGATGGGAGGTCATGTGGAAGGATGCTCCAGGGTCTATCAACCCCACACCTTCTAATACATGAGTTGCCAAGGCTATGACAAACACATTTGCATCATCTTGAAAAAGATTTTGTTGATAAATGCATTTCATCATCATGAAAAGACTTTTTTGGATTCATCAATTGAATTGTTTTTTCTTTTTCTCCTCTTTGCAATCTCTACAAAAGTGCATAGTCTTGCCACAATTCCAACACTTAGCCTTGGATCTCCCTCGAGATTTGGATCTAAACTTTCCTTTCTTCTTGTCCTTCTTTCCTTTCTCCTTTGGTCTTCCACGAATAACTAGCGGCTCCTTAGTAGATTCAAAAATATTTTCGCCACATCCCTAAGAGTAATGTAGCCACAATTTCATCCGTTAATTGAGTTATGAGGAAATGCTCCCAATTGCCATCACCAAGTGATTCCACAAATCTGACAAAGAACACAAAAGTGTAATTCAATGATCCTCCTCTATTTTCACTCCAATAGAGTGCAAATGGGTCACAATCATGTTGATCATGTCGACCATAGAACCACCATCATCCATTCTCAAGATGTATAGCTCCTTTCTTAGAGAATGTTTGTTAACCAAGGATTTAGCTTGGTACAAATCTTCCAACTTATTTGAAAAATCTTGTGTAGTTGTTTCTTCATGTACATTCAACGACATGAATTTCTCAAGTAGAGTTTGATGAGGCCCTTAGCTTTTCTATTTAATATAGACTATTTGGCTTGTGATGTTGCAATGGGTTTGGATCTAGATGCAACCCATAGATCTTTGCCTATAAGCATATACCTCATCTTGAGCTTCCACAATGCAAAGTTAATGCATGTAGCTCTCTTCATCTCTATGCTTGATGTGCTTGTCATTTTCCTACAACAAGGCCTCCTTCTAGACAAGCTCCCACTTGATCCAATATTTGTACAAAAATCTTATCCCTAACACCTAGAACCCAAGGCGATCAAACTTTGATACGAAATAAAGGGAAGCAGAGGTATGATATACAATTCCTACACTAATCTAAGAGGGAAGTAATGTGCAAAGATTATTTATTATACATTTACAATAAAAACAACACAAATGCAATATACTAGAACATATAGGTTTATGTGGGGAAAACCTTTTTAGGAAAAAAAACTAAAACTTCAAGAAAAATCAATTGAATTAACAAAAATGAGCTTACATTACAACTTATGAGCTATGCATAATAATACCTACAAATCAACTATGTACTACTCCATCCCAAGCACCTCACTATATAGGAAACTGGATCAAGGAACCATCAAATGGTTTCTTTCTTTTTCTTCTTAAAGCATGTACAAGCCCAATGGAGGTATGGTGCCCAAATCCCCATGGCACAAATTCCAATGCTGCTTTTCTAATTGTTGTACATGCTGAAAATAAAGATTTTTTACAACTGTTATAAAACTATCATAGTTGACCATTCCAACTTAGGCGCCAAAATTTATCTTGTTATCCAAATAAAAAATTATCTTTAAGACTATCATAATGTTGGTCAAGATTCTAATGTATAACTCCCCTATAATCATGCTCTTATGTATCATTCGATCTATCATAAGTAACTCCCATCTTGCAATGTCAAAAAATGATCTTAAACATCAAAATAAACTTAGATGATCTTAGAACTTTTTACACACTTTCCAAAGTATTCAACACATGTCAAATTCAAATACAACAATCCATATAATTATTTCTATGAGCATATCCTCTATCTTAAGCTTCCACAACTCAAATTTTCTGTAAATATCTCCATCTCTATTCTCAGTGTGCTTTTATTTTCTTGCAAAAAGATCTCTTATGCAAGCTCCCACTCAATCCAAGATTTGTACAAAAACCTTGTCCCTAACAACCAAGACCCAATGTGGATTGTTATCAATCTTTGATACCAAATAAAAGGAAGAAAAAATGTGGAATACTCTTCCCACACTAATCTAAGATGGAATTAGTATGCAATTATTGATTATAAGTTACAACACAAATGCAACATACTATACTACTCAAGCTTACATGGAGAAAACTCTTTCGAGAGAATCACACTCGAAGCAAAACCAATTGTATTAACAAAAAAATGAGGTTACAATACAACTTGCCTTCACAAAAGTATCACCAACATGTAAAACTATACCAATGTTAGCAGCATAATGGTACCTACAAATCAACCATGTACTACTCCATCCCAAAAACCTTAGTATATAGGAAAATTGAATCTAGAAACTATCAAATGGCCTTTTTGGAAAACCATGTACCAGCCCAATGGACGTATGGTACCTAAACCTCCACGAAAAAATTCCAATGCCCATTTTCAAGTTGCTCTACATGCTAAAAATAAAAAATCTCTTACAATTGTCATTAAATTGTCATAGTTGACCACTCCAACTTGGTTGCCCCATTTATTTTATTCTCCAAATATAAAATGTTATTTAAAACTGTCAGAATGTTGGTCAAGATTTCAATGAACTCTCCTGTAATCATTCTCTTATGCATCATAGAATCTTTTATAAATTATAAGTAATTCCCATCTTACAATGTCATAAGATGCTCTTACACATCTTAATGACTTTAGATGCTCTTACAATTTTTTAAACACTTGCCAAACTATCCAACATGTGGAAATTGTCATGTCCCCTTTGCCCAACTGCACCTAATATTATCATAATTAATAAAATTAAGAGTTTTTTAACACTAAGCATAGATATACATATTAAATAAATAAATATAAAAATAAATTGCTTCAAATCTTGGCACCAAAATTAGGCCCCATGGACCGTAAATAGAGAGGCACATCTACATGTCTTGATTACTTTTCTTGGGCAGTTAATTCTTTGATATTCACTTTGATTTTTGATGTTTGAGCAAGCAATCGAGGACAAAAACCCTTGATTGTATGATTTGAGGTTAGGACGAAAAACCTACCTCATTTTTGCAATTCAATATAGGAACTTTAATGTGTTGATTAGAGATCTTGTATACTAATCAAGCAACCAGGTTTGTAGGGAAATTTGGAAGGACAAACTGTGGTTTATTGGAATGCTACCTCATTGCAAGCTATTGAATGCTAGGGCAAGTAGATTGGGTCATAACTTCCAAACTAAAGGGCCGAGCACTATCCTTGACATTCCCTTTTGGAGTGCATCACTTAGAAGGTTGCCCTATAACAAAAGTTGCAATCCAATCACAATAATCAAGGGTAAATCAGATCACCTAGCAAGTTCCAATGGATTGGTTGTTGAGGTAGCTGATTATTTGATCACTACAAAAATAGTACCCCGCTGCACCCATAGTCTAGTAACACCTGCTCAAGAATTCCCCACATACCTACATATTGTTGCTGCCCACCAAGGTGATTTGCTACTACACAAATTGGATCTAGTTCTAGCTGATGACTGTTGTTACCAAACTGTCACAAGTTCTAATTTGATCATCTGCCCTACACACCCCTTTTGTAGACAACCAAGGAGGGTGACCACCTGGGTTTGATTGCATGAGGGCAAGAGGGGGGTTATTGACCAATGAAAGGCAGTTTATATGCCCCAAAGGTATTTTGTAAGTATAGTCTATTCATTTGATATACATTTTATGATCAGATATTCTGTGTAATAAGTTGAAGAATAATATCGAATCTCGATCATGAGGAGGTTGTTTGCAATTTTCAAATTGATCTATATCTAATGGACAACCGTAGTGATATTTATTCATTTCTAATTGTTAAATACTACAACAATAGCAGTAGACAAGTTTTTTTATTTAGTTCTGAAAAAACCGAATAGTTTATAGGGGAAACTGTTATAAGGAATTCAAACCTTAAAAACACTAGGGACATCACATTGGTATCAAAGTAGAAGACCTACTGGCTTGCAGGTACCCTTAATGGATGCATGCAACCAAGTTAGCAAGATCTGAGAGCATTAAAGAGAAAGAAGTTAGAAGCAGCACAAGAAACTAGGGTTGGAATAGGAGGAAAAGGTAAGAGAAAAATGACAGATCAGGGACATAATCTTGATGTTTCATCTAGGAATAAGAATAAATGAACTAGCTGCTCATCCAAATGATGCAACAAATTAGAAACTTTGAATTTCACCAAGCCCGCACAAAATTTCATAGGTGAAAGGAGCAATTCAAATCAAAATGGTCATGCAAATAACACAAATAATAATTGAGTTTCAATTGGATCAGTAGATTTGCTTTTTTATCCTACCTTTTTGCCTAGAGTGGAGGCACCACTGGAAGAAGAGGAGCCAAATCCAACAATATATGACATCAATGCTTGCATAGATGAATACATGAGTGTTGACCTAGACATTAGAAATCAGATTTCATTTGTGAACTCCTATAATTTTAGATCAAGGAATGGACCAAGAATGGAAAAAAGACCTTACACAGAGCAGGCCCATAGAGATTTGTGACAAAGATTGAGCAAGTTGACTCTCCCTCCTTTTGATAGTTCGAGGAAAGGTACTACACATGCTTGGGTCCAAATGTTGGACACATATCTTTCACTCAGCTCTATGGTGGAAGATGAAGCCATCAAATTTGCCATCCTTCATTTGGAAGGCATAGCCCACAAGTGGTGGCATCATGAGTTAATTACACAAGGGCATAATCATATAGTTATCTATGCTGATTTCACATAGAGACTTGTTGATAGGATTGATTAGAAAGACCTTGAGATCCATTTCAAGGGATTGGCCCAATTAAGACAACATGGTATAGTAGATGATTATGTAGCAAAATTTCAATGAGTATTAGTGATGTTTCTGGATGTGACTGGTAGAATTCTCATTGTCTTATCTGTGGAGGGACTAGCCAAACCCCTTAGGCTTTGATCAAAGCTTTTGATCCAATATCTCTAAAGGAGGCTATCAAGAGAGTTTTAAATGTAGAGGATTCAATGGCCAAGAACAAATTCTACTCTAGGGTCCCACCATTAAGGCGGCGTAAGAAACCTTTCCAAAAGGTTTTCCTCAACCAAAGGCACTAACCATGAAACCAAATAGGGTTGAAGAATCCAAGAATGAACTTCATAGTAAGAAATTATGCTTCTCTTGTAGAGAGCCATGGGAGTAAAGACATAGATGCTTGGGAAAGGAACAAGTACAATACATAGAAGTAGTTTCTAATGAGGATTTCATATGTAGAGAAGCCAAATCCCAAGGTTGTAGTTGATGAGATAGAGCAAGAGGGCAAGGAAGAAGAAGTTGTAGGAGGAACACTTGCTACTCTTAGTTTGATGAGCCTTGCAAGCTCATAGAGTGATAGTATTGATGGATAATGGGGCTACCCACAATTTCATTGATGAGGGACTAGGATGGAACTAAGGATAGATGATTTTGAGAGACTCAACATTATTGTGGCTGATAGGTTCACTACTTTATGCAAAAAGAGGGCTCAACATCTTGATATGACCTTAGGGAGACATAGAGTGCAGGATGAGTTTTATGTGGTTAACATTGGTGAGACATGTGGTTTTGGGAGTGCAATGGTTGCATTTACTTGGTGAGTTTACCCAAAACTATCAAACTATGGAGTTGAAATTAAAATTTGAGGGAAAGGAGGTGGTTCTTCAAGGTTTATCCAATAGAGCTCCTAGGGTTGTTTCAACTAAGAGAATGGAGATCTTTTTGAAGACATCAAGTAGTGTGGGTAGCATAGTGCTTGATTATAGATATAAGCTCGTCCATGGATGGAAAATCTTATCACATTGATATCCAATCCTTCTTGAATAAGCATAGCATGGTGTTTGAGGAAATTCCTCCAAGTTTGCCACTGGATAGGGGGTTCCAACATGTCATTGAATTGGAGGAAGGATTGAAACTGGTTATCACTACACCTAATTGTCATCCTAGGAGGTGTAAGGAAGAGATTAAGAAGGCAAATAGGAAGTTGTTGGATATGGGATACATAAGGCCAAGTTCTAGCCCATTTACAACTTTTGTGGTGTTGGTTAAGGATGGTACCAAGAAGATGTGCATAGACTATCGAGCACTCAACAAGAAGAAAATCAAGAACCACCACCCTATTCTTAGGATTGATGAGTTGGTAGATGAGATTCATAGTACAATTTACTTCAAGATTGATTTGTGATCAGGGTACCATCAGACAAGGGTGAGAAATGAGGATGTGCATGTAGAAGAGGGGGATTCGCTACTCTCGAGTTCTCTTCATTCAAAGAGCCTCACAGGGTGAACTGCCCTAAACTACCTCAATGGAACAGTGGCGAGAGTTTCAGAATCCAAAAGAGTAGGCCACAAAGATTTTCTGGACAAACTGGCAAGCTCTCGGCCAAAGGATGATAGTGCAGAATACAAACGATAGTGCGACGCGTTGGCATCTCATATAGACCAGAGAGTGAGTTTATTGCAAAAAACGCCTAAATAATTGCTTCTACTTCAATTGTTAACAATTTACAGAGTGTTGGAAAATGACAGAACATGATAAAGTAACAAAAAGTGATAGAAATGAAATGAAGAGAAGTAGAAAAGATAAGGAGAAAAAAGGAAATACAACCGTGCAAGTGATGAAGCCTCCAACGAATGAATGTCTTCAAAACCTGCAAGCGTGATATTAGGAGAAAATGTTGTGGCTGTATAGGGGTTTGCCTCAGTCGAACCCCCGTTTTGGTGTTCCCACCTCCACGAATAGCTAGAAAGATAGAGAAAAATGACAGAACATGATAAAGTAACAAAAAGTGATAGAAATGAAATGAAGAGAAGTAGAAAAAATAACGAGAAGAAAGGAAATACTTACAATTGCACAAGTGATGAAGCCTCCAACAAATGAATGTCTTCAAAACCTGCAAGCGTGATATCTGGAGAAAATGTTGGGGCTGTATAGGAATTTGCCTCAGTCAAACCCCTGTTTTGGTGTTCCCACCTCCACGAACAACCAGAAAGATAGAGAAAGAGAGGAATGAATGAAGCGTGTGGTGAAAGAAAAACTTGCTCAGGAGGAGAACTTGCACCACTAAGTAGGAGTGATAAAAGCAAACCCTACTCGAGGAGAACCCGTATCACAAAAGAGGTGATAAAAGCAATCCCTGCTCAAAGAGTAGAACTTGTATCACGAAGTATAGATGCAATGAGAAGGGGATATGGAATCCCAAGATGCTCGCAAGCATGAAATGAGGGAAATAGAGCTGCAAAGAGTGTTGTAAAGGGAGCTTGAGAGAGCTTGGAGCTACTACAACAAGATACATGAAGCTATGCAAGCAAAAGTTGGAGAGTAGAAGGTTGGAGCCAAAGTAAGAGAGAAGCTAGAAGCAGAAGAGTGGAGCTAGAAATGGAGGAAGAGTTGCAAATGAAGTGAAAGGACATATTTTAAAGAGAGAAAAGAAGCAAAAGGAAGTTTCCCGGATGGTTACAAAGCATCTCAAGCTGTTACCATCGACCAAAGAAGGTGACAAGTGGAAAACATGCTCGGAAACAATCGTTTGAACGCGGAAACGTCGCAGAACGCTAGTGCAACGTGTGGACGTCTGTGCGGCGTGCTAGTGTTTGGACACGTCACACTACAAAACGACGACAATAGAAGAAGCACAAAGTTTGATGCAAGCTAACATGCAAGGGTGGTTGCTAAAAAGAGGTGCTGGAGCATCTTGAGAAGGGAAAAAGGCTGATGCAAAGGCTAAAATGAGCCTACTCAAGATGCTAAGGGAGTGGACACTAAAGTGGACGCAAACATGTATGTGAAATTGCAAGGGTGCCATTTTACTCATACATTTTGCCCCCACTTTAGCAAGCATATGGATCTATGTTAATATGCATGCTAAAGGAAATCTACTAAACATAAATAACATCATATGCCAAAAGGATACTGTAGAGGAAGCAGATAACTCTTCGAACCACGGAAGCATGCCCCCAGGCTGATGGTCTACAAAACCAATACATTAGACAAGAAGAACTTGCACCAGACAACAATGTTAGACCATAAAAATCCACTAAAGGATTTGAGTCAGCAAATTGAAAGAGACCTTGATGTAAAGGTTGTCTTTGTACTATGCATCGTCCCCAAATAATAACACATAGAAGAACTTTAGAATGAAGAGAAGAAGGGCATATACTCAGGATGAAGAAGATGCAATTCTTCAATTTGGTATACGCAACAGATAAGAGAGATAAAAATGAAGTGAATGCAAGAGTGATAAAAGCAATCCCCGCTCGAAGAGGAAAACCCATATCACAACATATAGGTGATAAAAACAATCCCCGCTCGAGGAGGAAAACCCATATCACAACAGAGGTGATAAAAGCAATCCCCGCTCGAGGAGGAAAACCCGTATCACAACATATAGGTTATAAAAGCAATCCTTGCTCGAGGAGGAAAACCTGTATCACAACAGAGGTGATAAAAGCAATCCTTGCTCGAGGAGGAAAACCCATATCACAACATATAGGTGATAAAAGCAATCCCCGCTCGAGGAGGAAACCAGATTCAAAAATAAGGATGTAAAGGAGCCCTGGTAAATCAGAGAGTAAGACAAATCGAGAATCATGTGGCTATTTCAGCAAGCGCTGCAAGACGCTTTAAAAGATGGGTCTAGTCAGTTGTCCCCTAAATGTGACCGCATGAAATAGGTATAGTCAGTCAGCCCAAGCTAGCCACAAATTAAAGAATCCATTTGAGATAAATACTTTCAAGCAAATTCTTGAACCCTTCAAAGGAAGAGAGGTCCACCTATGGACGACTATTTGGAGTTTAGGTCTAGTTAGGCTACCCCAAGCCAGATGAAAAGCTATGCAATAATTCAGCCTGCTTCCCCGCCACTATAGAATCTAATTTTGAGATAATAAAGCCAAAGGCCTTTGAACCTCTTAAGAGAAAGAGGTCCACTCAAGGGATGCTTCATTTGGCGACATAGAGAGAAGAGAGGGGGTCCTAAGGACACATCTCCAAATGAGTCATCATCGCCCCTAAATATCGATGTAGGGGAGGAGAACCATGCAAGATATATAGGACACATGCAGGATAGAGGTAGACCTTGATATCACTTGTCATGTGAAGTAAAGGCAGGTGCATCAATCAAACGGGAGTTTGATTGCACTTGAATCACAAAGTTGTTGTATTTTGTCTTTCAAGGCCTTGCATTCACTAGTGGAATGGCCAAGCACTTGATGGTATGCGCAGAAAGAATGTTTATCATGTTCATGAGATTTCTTGCGTGTAGGAGAAGGAAGAGTGATTAAGCAGGCTTTTAGAAGCCGCAACAAAATACACTCTTGCTCAGATAGAGGATGAGGAGTAGGAAGCAAACCTTTCTCTTGTGGAGAAAAGTTTGACTGCTCACAAGAAGAAGAAGGCATGAAGATAGAAAACAAAGGAGGGGGATCTCCATGGAGAGTATTATTCCGACAAAGAGGATCATACTCCTCTACGGGATCTCCATCATCCTTCTTGATAGGACTACCAATATTAACCTCCTTAACATAAGTGTGATCATCTTCCTCAGAAGGAGGATCAACACCAAGAACATTACAATTTGCATTCACCTTACCCCACTATACAGAAGAGTAAACCATCTTTGATTGTAGGTGTGAATGATGTTATCGGAAGGTTTGAGTGGATCGGGTCGACTTTATATTCTTTGGTGAAGGAATCTCTAAAGTCTAAAGAACCCCAATCGTCACCAAGACATGCATTCTCTTGGGAAGAGGTAGGCTTAGGGTTTTTTGCTTTAGAAGGGTCTTCCTCAGGGACATTTATCTCGAGAGTATCCTTTGTAGTAGGTACTGCTGGAGTAAACATCAACGTAGTGGAAGACACTAAAGGAATAAGAGTAGGTACAACCGAAACCTGACTGGTAGTTGTTATCTCACATAATTGCATAGCCTCAGGGTTAGCCTTGACTATGACTACTTTATTATTGCAGATGAACTTGATAGATTTATGCAAGGTAGACGAGATTGCACCCATAGCATGAATCCACGGTCTACCAAGAAGAAGATTATAAGGTAATTTTTTTGAAATGACATACACAAGGGTAGATACGGTAACGCGTCCAAGCTGCAAAGGTAATACTATTGTACCTAAGGCTTGTCGACCAACATTATCAAACCCACGAATGACAATAGAAGAAGAATTAAGAGAAGATGAGTCAATATTAATCTTAGGTAATAGATCGATGTTACACACATTGAGTGTTGAACCAGCGTCAACGAGAGTACGACTAATGCCGATATTATTAATATTGACTATAATCATTAGAGGATCCGCTTGCTTTTGTACTTCCGGAGGCAGGAGCTCTTGTGGATAGAATGTGATATTCGGCAAATCCAAATGAATATACGCCATCAATGCATCAACATCTGCTGGCCTAGCGGAAGAAGGCAAGAGGATTTTTTGCAAGGCTTCTTGAAGCATACTTTGATAAACCGGAGTAGACTGAAGTAGGTCCCACAGTGAGATTTTAGTCGGAGTAATTTGGAGTTGCTCGACAAGATCACAATCACTAAGTGCTTTAGTTGTAGGTTTCGGTGCTTGGGGAAGGCTTGGTTGTTTACTCATTTTATTCTTATAAGTATGGGCTACCGCTCTATAAGAGGGAGCCTTAGAAAGATCAAGAGAGTTACTATCGATAGAACAAATCCTTTTAGGAGAAGGACTAGCTGGGGTCACGTAAATAAACGGTCTCTTAGGCCTTTGAGGGGCAACAGAGACATAGGTAACATTTATAGATTCATCTCAACTAGTAGAATTATTTGAAGATATATTCTCAACATTGATCCAAACAGGATCAAATGTGGAATAATTATTCGAAGAAACATTCTCAACATTGATCCAGGGAGGATCAGATGTGGAAAGAGGTTCATCATTTGCTAATGCACCATCTCTAGAGGAGAGTGCATCATAACAAAGGTGAGATTCATCATTCACAAATGCAACATCCCTAGAAGAGAGTGCAGTGGAAGGTATAGGAGATTCAATATTCACAAATGCATCATCTCTAGAAGAGAGTGCATTGGAAGGAACAAGAAAATCACCATTCACAAATGCATCATCTCTAGGAGAGAGTGCATTGGAATGAAAATATGGTAGAGTAATGTTGAGAAAGGTATCAACGATTTCATCTTCTTGCGACAAGATATCCTCCGAAGCAAGAGGAACCTCATGAGAAGAATCAAAGATACAAAGTGACATGGGAAAAGCCAAGTCACTATCACATGTATGAAATGGAATATCATTAACATTTTGAGCAAAATTAGATATTGAACTAATAAAAGAAGATATTAAATTCATTACAATTTTTTTGGTATTTTCTATGTTCTAGTAATTTGTGTTTTCCGAAGTCTTCAAAGTGGAATTTGAGGTTGGAACTTGTGTCGGTCCCTAAACTTTGATTGCCAAAGGCACTTGTATTTTAAGGACTGAACTAGTTCTCTAGGAGACCTTTCCAACGGTGCAAACAGTTCTGAATTCAAAGCACTGAGTAAAAAGTTATGACCCCCCCAAGTAGGGGTAAATAAATTCCTAGTTTTTTGGAATATTTTCTCTTCACGGCGGGTTCACCAAAATGTAGAAGAGGATTCATCATTCACTTTAATTCTCAATTGTTGAGGATTCTACTGTGGGTGGAACTACTCCCTAAACTACTCCCCAATGGAACAAATGGGCGATTTTCAAAATCCGAAAGAGCAGGCCACAGAGATTTTCTGGACAAACTAGCAAGCTCTCGGCCAAAGGATGACAGCACAGAATATGGATGACAACGCGGCATGCTGGCATTCCAGAGGCGCGCTGGTGTCTCGTATGGACCAGAAAGTGAGTTTATTGTAGAAAACACCTAAATAACTGCTTCTACTCCGATTGCTAAGAATTTACAGAGTGTAGGAAAATGATAGAACATGATAAAGTAACAGAAAGTGATAGAAATGAAATGAAGAGAAGTAGAAAAGGTAAGGAGAAGAAAGGAAATACTTACAACCGCGCAAGTGATGAAGCCTCCAGCAAATAAATGTCTTCAAAACCTATAAGCGTGTTATCTGGAGAAAATGTTGGGGCTGTATAGGGGTTTGCCTCAGTCAAACCCCCGTTTTGGTGTTCCCAACTCCACAGATAGCCAGAAAGATAGAGAAAGAGAGGAATGAATGAAGCATGTGGTGAAAGAAAAACCCGCTCAGAGGAGAACCTGCACTACCAAGTAGGAGTGATAAAAGCAAACCCCGCTCGAGGAGAACCCATATCACAAAAGAGGTGATAAAAGCAATCCCCGCTCAAGGAGAAGAACCCATATCATGAAGTATAGATGCAATAAGAAGGGGATATGGAATCCCAAGATGCTCACAAGCATGAAATGAGGGAAATAGAGCTAGAAAGAGTGTTGTAAAGGGAGATTGAGAGAGCTTGGAGCTGCTACAACAAGCTACATGAAGCTATGCAGGCACAAGTTGGAGAGTAGAAGGCTGGAGCCAAAGTAAGAGAGAAGCTAGAAGCAGAAGAGTGCAGCTAGAAATGGAGGAAGAGTTGCAAATGAAGTGAAAGGACATCTTTTAAAGAGAGAAGAAGCAAACGGAAGCTTCCCGAATGGTTACAAAGCATCTCAAGCCGTTACTACCGACCAAAGAAAGTGACAAGTGGCAAACATGCTCGGAAACGATTGTTTGAACGTTGAAACATTGCAAGACGGTAGCTCGGCGCATGGACGTCTGTGTGGCGCACTAGTGTCCGGACACGTCATGCTACAAAACAACAACGGAAGAAGCACAAAGTTCAATGCAAGCTAACATGCGAGGGTGGCTATTGAAAAAGGGTGTTGGAGCATCTTGAGAAGGGAATTTGGCCGATGCAGGGGCTAAAATGAGCCCACTCAAGATGCCAAGGGATTGGACACTAAAGTGGATGCAAGCATGTATGTGAAATTGCAAGGGTGCAATTTTACTCTTATATAGTGCATAAGATAGCCTTCAAGTGTCACTATGGGCATTGCGAGTTCCTAGTCATGCCATTTGGGTTAACTAATACACCAAATACATTGCATTCATGACTCAAGTATTCATTAAGTAGTTGGGGAAGTTTGTATTAGTTTCTTTGATGGTATATTAATCTCTAGCAATACTTGGGAGGATCATTTGAGACATATAGGTAAGGTGCTTGGAATTCTAAAGCATCACTCATTTTTTGCCAAGGAATCAAAATGTGAGTTTGGGTTGACCAAGATACTATATTTAAGGCATAAGATTAGTGCTCAAGGGGTTAGCATGGATGATGAGAAGATTAAGGAAATCATGGTTTGGCCTCCATCAAGGTACTATATCACACTTGAGAGGGATTTTTGGTCTTCGCAATTATTATAGAAGGTTCATCATAGGATTTTCATTGCTAATTGCTCCATTGATAGATTTGACAAAGAAATAAGCTTTCTCTTAGAGTGATTCAACACAAAGATTTTGACAAGCTCAAGGAGGTAATGACTTCATGCCCCATTTTGGCCATTCCAAAATTTTCACTTCCTTATGTTTTGGAGTGTGATGTTTCAAGAGAGGTAATTGGATTGGTTTTAATACAAGAAAAGCATCTAATAGCATTTGAGGGTAGGAAGCTCAAGGATTCATAAAAGAGCTTCTTGATATATGAGAAGGAGATGTTGGTTATCATTGCATTGGCCAAATTTAGGTAGTACTTGGTTTGTGGGAGATTTGTCGTGAAGACAGATTGCACTAGTTTGAAGTTCTTCCTCAATCAAAAGGATTTGAATGATAGACAACAAAAGTGGGTAAGTTATATGCTTATGATTTTGATATTGAGTTTGTTAAAGGGAAGAATAATGTCATGGTTAATGTGTTATCTAGAAAGCGCTATTTGTGTTCCATGATTGATATATCTTTTGATTAGAGGCTTTCAATAATAGATGATCATGCAAAAAATGCATTTGATATGGATATATTGGATGGTAAGGTACAACAAGATTAGTACAAGGTGGTAGATGAGCTCATTCTCAACAAGGACTTGGTGTATCTTGTTCCAAAATCAAAGATGAAAGGGAAAATTGAGGGCATGTCATGACATGGCATTAGCGAGTCACCTAGGATACTACAAGACCTACAAGCAAGTAAGAGAGTATTTTTCATGGAAGGGACTAAAAGGAGATATTTTGAAGCATGTTAGGGAGTGTTTGGCTTGTCAAACAAAACAAAGTAGAATAGGTATTTCTAGTTGGATTATTGTAGCCCTTACCCATACCAAATCAAAATGGGAAAGCATCTCTATGGATTTTACCACTAGTCTCCCATTAGTGCAAGGAAAGAATTGTATTTTTGTGGTTGTGGAAAGACTCGCTAAGTATGCTCACTTTTATGCTTTATCTTTAGAATGTTAGGCTCCACAAGTGGCAAATTTGTTCTTTAGAGAGTGTTTTGATTACATGGGCCACCTAGAAACATTGTGAGTGATAGAGATAGTAGTTTCCTTTGTTTTTGCAAGAACATTTTCAATTGATAGGTATAGGGTTGACTCCAAGCACTAGTTATCACCCCCAAATAGATGGGAAAATAGAGATTGTGAACAAATGGGTTGAGGGATATTTGAGGAACTATGTTATAGGGCAGAAAACAATGTTGATTAAAAGGCTTTATCTTCAATAGTATTATTACATTTCCACACATCAAATGCCTATAGGTATGACTTCTTTCAAAGCATTGTATGGGTATGATGCCCTATCTTTTATGAATTTGATAATTTCAGATAGTAAAGTTCTAGGAGCTAGATATTTGGTCCAACAAAGTCTAGACATTTTGGATGCACTCAAAGAGAACCTACAATAGA
The DNA here is from genome assembly GCA_007258455.2 of Sequoia sempervirens. Taxonomy (NCBI): domain Eukaryota; kingdom Viridiplantae; phylum Streptophyta; class Pinopsida; order Cupressales; family Cupressaceae; genus Sequoia; species Sequoia sempervirens. Next base: position 591,048,637 of record VDFB02271358.1, read on the forward strand.
CCCAAAATCAACAAAAGATGTATGTTGACCAACACCATTTGGAAAGGACATTCAAGGTACGAGATATGGTATTTTTGAGATTGCAGCCCTGTTGGCAATCTTTTCTCAAAAGAAATGGATCAAAGAAGCTTAATCCTTGATTTTATAGCCTTACAAAATCTTGAGGATAGGAGAGGTAGCATATGAGTCAGAATTGCTAGAAAACAGCAGAAATCACAACATATTTCATGTATCATTCTTCAAAAGGGCACTTGGATAGTAGGTTACCCTCTATTTGGATCTACCACTGATTGATAATGAGGGAAAATTGATCTTAGAAATCAAGGCTATCATAGACATGAGGGAAGGAAGGCTAAGGAACAAGGTCATAATGGAATACTTGGTATGTTGGAAGAATCTTCCACTCGAGGATGCCGCATAGGAATGAGTGGAGATTTTTTACCATCCAAATCTAAAATTGCTTGAGGACAAGCAATTTGGGGAAGGGACGACTATTATGTCCCCTTTGCTTGGCCAAACTTGACATCATCAAACTTAGTAAAATAGAAGTATTTTTTAACACTGAGCATAGATATACATATTAAATAAATAAATAAATATAAAATAAACAATAAAAATAAAAATAAAAAATTCAAATTGTGGCACCAAAATTAGGCTCCATGGGTCCTAAATACAAGTAAATCTACAAGTCTTGATCACTTTTTTTGGGTAGCTAATTCATTGATATTCACTTTGTTCATTGAAGTTTGAGCAAGCAATCAAGTATGGAAACCCTTGATTGCATGATCCCAAGTTAAGATGAAAACCCTGCCTCATTTTTGCAATTTACCATAGGAATTTGAGTGTGCTGATTAGAGATCTTGTATCCAGATTAAGCGACCAAGTTTGTAGGGAAATTTGGGAGGACAAGCTATGGTTTATTGGAGCACTACCTCTTTGCAGGCTACTGATTCCTAGGGCAAGCATATCAGCTCATAATTTCCAAACCAGAGGGCTGGATACCATCCTTGACATTCCCTTTTGAAGCACATCACTTAAAAGGTCACCTAGAATAGAAGTAACAATCCAGAAACAATAATCAAGGGTAAATTATATCACCCAGCAAGATTCAGTGGACTGGTTGTTGAGGTAATTGAGGTAATTGGTTGTTGGATTGCTACAAAAAGAGCATCCGGCTACACCCATAGTCAAGTAACACCTACTCAGGAATTCCTCATACACCTGCATATTGCCGCACACCCCAAGGTGATTCACTGCTGCACAGATCCAATCTACATCTAGCTGATCAAAGTTGTTAACAAACTGTTAGGGGTTGTGAGTTGATCATCCACCTCACACACCATATTTGCAACCAACCAAGGAGGGCAACCACCTAGGTCTGATTGTAGGAGGGTAAGAGGGGGTTATAGACCAATGAAAGGCAAATTCTATGCTCCAAGGGCTGTTGTAAGTCTAGTCTATTCATTTGATATACATTTTATGATCAAATATTCCATGTAATAAGTTGAAGAATAATACCAATCATGAATGGTTTGTTTGTAATTTCCAAATTGATCTAAATCTGAGTCACAGCAGTAGTGATATTTATTTCATTTCTAGTTGTTAAATACTACAACAGTAGCAGTGTGCAAATCTATTCATATTAGTTTTGGAAAAACCTAATAGTCTACAGAGGAAACTGTTATAAGGAAATCAAGCCTTAAAAATCAGGGACATCACACAAATAATGCCAACACAAAGTGGGATGCCCTGTTTCCAATATGAGGCCAAAAATAATTAATGAATACGGACATTAGGATGCAAAGTTGAGAACATTTCCTAACATTAACTATGTAGATAATGAATTAAGGCTTTAGGTATCATACAATCTGCAAGTAGCCATCAATAAGGATCAATGAGCTCACAAGTGCATAAATCAGTCCATTCTTCTAGTAAATCACATCTCAGCAATGTTATGGACATTCACGATTTGATGATTACCTAATCAGGAATCTAAGTTCCAAATGGTGCAAGATATATCTTTTGCAACAAGGTCTTCATTGTTGGCAAACCCTACCTTCAGTGCCATTTCTTGCCTGAATGGCAACTTTTGCACCAAACCCAAGTGTTGCATCAATCTCAACATTACGGCCATATGCACACCAATTCAAACCATGACAAACCCATCCTTTTCCCAAAAGCTAACAACACCATACAAAGTAACATCACTCCTGATTCATACACCTAGAGTGAAGCATCAGCACCTTGGTTTGGCGATGTCTCATCCTTTACACATCAGATCTTTCTAGTGCTGAACTTAAGTTTGTGCTAGAGAATAGCACCTCTATGGTGCATCAATGTTACATGTTCGGTTTTGTAACGGATGAAAGCTGAAATGTTTCAACAATAGAAGAAAATATCATTCTCAAGATTTTTTGGGCATCCCAAAAGATAAAGATTTTTTCAATTTTTTGGGAAAAAAGGGGAAAAGTATTGGCAACACAAAAAATGCAGTAAAATTAAAAAAAAAGTGAAATAGCTGTTGTTTTCTACATTTTAAGCCATCCTAATTACATAGAGAGTGAGAATGAAAGTAAACAAAAGTGTACAACATGAATTTTAATATAGATTTTTCTCATTAATTTTGAGATCACTGATTACAAATAATTGTAATATAAATGTCTTTAACAATGTTAAAAAATAACTCTGCCTGAATGTTAACGTACCTTTAATGCAATCAAATGCAACCAAGGTAAATATAAATCATTAACCCTACCATCCTCCTTAACTATCAAGTCAAAAAGAATAAACTATACACAAAATGGTAACTACAATTGACAACAAAATTTTCCCTCACCTCTTCAAAAGCCTCTTAAGTTTATACTTTATAGTAGTGGCAACATTCCTACATAGCATTTCGGGACAGCAATGTCCTATCTTAACAACATTTCATATTAATCACTTTGATTAGCAATATTTCCTATAATGTTGACAGCAGCATTGATGCCCATATTATTTGATCACAATACTAATAAGGATGCTACTGAACACCATAATGATCAAGAATCTATAGGCCACAGTAATAACAGAATGCTACTGATCAGTAATCATAAGAAGATTATTACTCACAAAAGGAGTTAAGTCAAAAGAAAATAATGATGACAAACATCTCAACAGGTACGACATTATTAATAGCTGATCTGTAACAATGAAAATTTCCAAACAATTACCTCAATCATATGACTATTTTACAAATGAAATAATGACAACATATCCATTGATAATTAGAAATGACAAGAAGTCAATGACAGCACTAACATTTGTGATGGAACAATAATAACAAGTCAAAGGATAGCATAATCATTTGACACTTTTGTCTAGTAATGATTATGCTCACAAATCATGAATAATGACAGCAGTGTTCACTGTTATCAAAGGCAACAGTCATAGTCATTAATCACAATAACAACAGTCATGTTCTCTAAACCCAATTATACCAGGGTCTTCTCAACTGTAGATAACCACACTTATTTTTTAAGTAATGACAGCAATACTTGCCGATGTCCCTTGGCAACAGATCTAACTGCTACTCAATAATGGCAGCTGGAAATCTCAACAGCTACTTACACCATTCAAGGTGTATAAACTGTTTATAAAATTTCTAGAGTAGGATGACCAAAAACTTGCAGGTTTAATGCTTATATAGAAGAAAAACTAATTTCCTGTGATATTACCAGTGGCATATCACCAATAATTTATATTGTTGAAAATTTTGGTCAAAGATATTTTGAAAAAGTCAACAATATTTTCAAGAAAATGCAAGAACTCTGCTGAGAAAAGATTATTGGAATATCAATAAATTCTGATATTTTAAAAATGTCTGCTTCTATGGTTTCAACTACAAATCAGCACTTGTTTCTTGGTCCCTTATTAGTTATGTTGGATGTCAGAGATCTTATGGTATACAGATTAATTTCCTAGTGTTTTCCCTTAAAAATTCCATTCTATGGTTCATGATGTAGATAGCAAAGCACAAAGCTCACATGTTTGCCTATATATGTATATAAATTGCTTAAAGAGTTTATATACATTTCAAGGACAAGACAGGATAGATCCGTAGCCAACTGTTTGTTATCTTCAGTGTACATGTGATGTTCTAACAAAACCAACATATTCAATAAGGCTCATTCCGTCATACTAAAAAACGTACAAATTCTGATAACACTATAGTGACATGCAGTCGTGTTCTGGAGCACTCAGGAGGCAGGACATAGCATATCCAAAGAAAATCAAGTCAAACCTCCTAAATCATATATATATATATATATATATATATATATATATATATATATATATATATATTAAAAAAGACTTAAAAGAGTTTATATACATTTCAAGGACAAGACAGGTAAAGATCTGTAGTCAACTGTTTGTTATGTTCAGCGACATGTGATGTTCTAATAAAGTATAAACCAACATATTCAATGGGGCTCATAGCATCATACTCCAAAAACAAATTCTGGAATATTATAATGACTTAGTTGTGTTCGAGCACCAAGAGTCGACATAGCATATCCAAAGAAAATCAAGTCAACTCCCAACTTATATATATATATATATATACTAAGTAGCTGGTCTCGGTTCAGGTTCAGTTCGGGTTCTTGGTTCGGTTCACCGTTCGCAAAATTTTTGGGGGTGGGTCTTTCGCCTTGGGTCTGCTAGTACCATAAAATATGTAATATATATCACATAAACTGACAACATCATATAAACAACAAAACCACCATAAACTTGAATGTCATTTAAAACATGCATGATAAATATTCATTGTTCAAACTTCAAGTTCAATATTACAACACTTTCAAAGTTTTAATCATCATATGGATTCTCTAGATCATCCATATCAATGTCAACATTGACATTAGATGAAGTAGGAAGACTAGATGAATCACAAGTGCCAATGGCACCATCACTAGCACTACTAATGTGCCCATGCCCCTGTTGGATATCCTCATCCTCATATGCAATATGTTGGGAACTGCAAGCATCCAAGTCAGTATCCTCTGGCACTATATCCCACAACTTCGTCTCCCCTTCCTTGTAGTTAGGTTGTTTGTGTGAAAGGAGACGCAAGTTGGAATGCACATATACTAAGTTCTCCGCTTTTTTTGACAGCAATTTATTGCGCTTTACTGAGTGGATGAAAGAATATGTGCTCCAATTCCTCTCAGATGCGGATGAACTAGCAACCTATGAAGACAAAGTAAACAATTAAAAATTTATAAATGGAATTATGAAACTTTTAAAACTAAAATATGAAAATTTATTAAACTTACTTGTGATAAAATTTTGATTGCAAGGGGCTGCAAATTTTGGAAGTATTGTCCATGGAAGTACCACCAAGAATGAACATCCTTTAAGAACCTATCACGGGAGGCATCAACATCTAGATGATTTGAGTGCACAAAATTAGTGAACTCATCCGTGACTACACTCCGCAAATCTCGATCAGGGAAGAGTCTCACAAATGCTGCCTTGTACCCTTCAACCACTTCTAAATCTCTATATGGAGGAAGCCTTCCTGGTTGTGAAAGAACCTGAGAGCTGTAGTATTTTGGAGTCAATGCAAAGGCAAGAAGGTGTAATGGAGTTGTCATTTTGTTCCATCTTTCTTCAACAATTGTATGCACTTGTTTGAAGAAAGTCTCTTCAGGGTCTTGCTCTCTTGCATTTATGGTGCACTTGATCTTCTCAAGCATTGAGTCTATACCATCATATATTTGTCCAATGCATGGCTTGTCCATGTCAGTATAGCGAATCATACTCAAAATGGGCTCGGTGAAGCTAAGGAGATACTCCACACGATCCCACCATGAGTCATCTAATATCATGCTCTTAATTCTTGTTGCTCTTTCAGTGCTGCTTTGCCTCCATATAGACCAATTGGTGCTAATTACCATGCTAGAAAGTGCTTGCCTAACTTTCACAAGTCGTCTCAAGACGATTGTATTAGAGGCAAAGCGGGTTTCTGCAACCTATTGCAAATTAAAAAAATAATTAATATTTAAAAATAAACTTTAAAGAAGAATTTAAATTAGATTGAACAATCAAATTATGAAAATCAGAAAATGACAAATGTAAATATTACTTCTCTTACCTTCAATAGCTCCAATTTTGAAAATGTTCTAAAGATCCCTTGAGACAAGTGGTGGTTGGTGACGAACATCTGAATGTCCTCAGCCTCAGTATACAATTGTTTGATCCATTCAATTTTATTCCCAATCTTTTGCAGCATAAGATTGAGTGAATGGACCGCACAAGGTGTCCAAAAGATATGTGAATATCTTTCCTCAACCAACAACCCTGCAGCTCTACAATTCTTTGCGTTGTCCGTTACAACTTGAACAACGTTGCGGGCTCCCACTTGCTCAATGGCTGCAATAAGAATATTAGCAATAAATTGCCCATCTTTTACTTGCCCCTCACAATCCACGGCTTTCAAAAACATTGCCCCTTTAGGGGACACCGCTATGACATTGATCAAAGGCCGATTTTTTGAGTCCTTCCAACCATCTGAAACAATGGACACACCTGTCTCAACCCATGAATCTCTTATAGGCTTCAATGCATCTTCAACCAACTCAACCTCCTTTTCCAATAAAGTGCTACGCACCTTCTCATAACCCGGGCCCTTGTACCCTTTTGGAGCTTCATTAACCGTTCTCAACATCTCTTTCCAATATGGAGAACGAACAACATTAAAAGATAGTCCATTGGCATATATGCATCTTGCTACACATTGGTCGGCAAGGGCTCTACTCTCATTTTGAAATGCAACTTCCAAAGGTCCCTTTGCTCTCTTGTTTGCAAAAGGTTGTGCACTTTGAGCTTGAAGATTTGGAATGGCCATAAATGGGTGGTCTTCTACCACAATATTGGGATTGGGATTAGATGGGGGCTGCATTCCCTTTGATTTTTTATTTAACAAAGGGTGATTTCCTTTTTGGGCTTCCCGTTGATCTGCTAGTTCTTGCTCCATAATGTATTTTGCAATTGTCTTAGGTTGAATAGGGGCATCTTTCTTTCCAGGGCAAGGTGAGATGCCTTTTCCACTTATGCCACACAAATGTGCTTTCACCCTATGGTATGAACTAGAATATTGAACATCACACCCATTGCATTTCCAAACATAACCACCACCACCTGGAAGCTGTCTTATCATTTCAACATACTGCCATAGAGGAGAATTTGCATTTGTTTTGAACTTTGGGTTTGGTTTAGCTATGGAGCCGGAGGTAGAACCCATTGACATTGTGATTCCTATGGCAATTTGTTTTGCAAACAACACATTCAAAATTTGAATGAAAACAAAATATAATAATTTTTAAAAAATTAAAACCTAGCTCTTTTGAATCTTGCACAATGTATACATTCATAGAAGAACAGAAAAAAAAAGATGCAAAACAAAGTTTCTGTTTGTAAAACAAAAAAAAAAGAATGAAAAAATGAGAAAAAAATGAGAAAAACATACCTTTTTGCAAAAATAATCTTCAACAATCTTTGTAGCAGCCAATGAACACTTGCAAATCTGTAGGAATGGCAATGCAATCGTTGTAGAAGCTTCAACAATCAATATTCAACTCCTTTTGTCAATCCAACAAGTTAAAATAAGAACTCAGCCTCTTGGAATGAAAATGCTTGTTTGCAAAACAAATGAATGAAAATGAGGTAGTTTAGGTGTTTAATATGTTTTAGAGGTCACTTTTAGGGTTCCCATGGGCGTGGGTCAAAGTCAAAGTGAAGGAAACAATAAAAAAAACAAAAAAAACGCCTTTTTGCCGCCCAAACGCGTGGGTTCTGCTCGGGTTCGCTTTGGGTTCGCCCGGGTTCTGCTCGGGTTCTCCCGGTTCTTCACCGGAAAACCAAGGCCCAAATGCAAGGACCCTGGTCGAACCAGCAGAGGGACCGACCAGGACCCGACCCAATGTGAACCCTGACCAGACTCGGGCCAAACCCCAACCGCTACATAGTATATATATCATAATAATGCCTTAAAGAGTATATATAGTATATACATTTCAAGGACAAGACAGTACAGATCTGTAGCCAACTATTTATTATGTCCAGTGTACATGTGATGTTCTGATAAACTGACATATTCAATGAGGCTCATTGCATCATACTCTAAAAAGTACAAATGCTGGTAACATTATAGTGACATGCAGCCATGTTCTAAGTCAGGAGTCAGGAAATAGCATATCTAAAGAAAATCAAGTCAGAACTCCTAAATCTGTATATATATATATATACATTTCAAGGACAAGACAGTACAGATCTGTAGCCAACTATTTATTATGTCCAGTGTACATGTGATGTTCTGATAAACTGACATATTCAATGAGGCTCATTGCATCATACTCTAAAAAGTACAAATGCTGGTAACATTATAGTGACATGCAGCCATGTTCTAAGTCAGGAGTCAGGAAATAGCATATCTAAAGAAAATCAAGTCAGAACTCCTAAATCTGTATATTTATATATATATATATACATTTCAAGGACAAGACAGTACAGATCTGTAGCCAACTATTTATTATGTCCAGTGTACATGTGATGTTCTGATAAACTGACATATTCAATGAGGCTCATTGCATCATACTCTAAAAAGTACAATTGCCGGTAACGTTATAGTGACATGCAGACATGTTCTGAGTCACGAGTCAGGAAATAGCATGTCCAAAGAAAATCAAGTCAGAACTCCTAAATCAGCATGATCAAGTAAATTATGAAACTCAGAGAAATATGGTTTCTAAGGAGTTTTGCTTACTTATGTCTCAAATACTCTTCAGACATTCTGATAGGTTTCCAAGTACAAATAACAATCTGAAGCTTAAAGTCGCTAAAGGATTACTTGAAACTTAAAAGACTACATGATAGTCATCCCCTTCAAAGGAAATATACAGAGATTTTTACAATGCTTCCATTCCCCTGCTAGTAAGGAGTAAGCAGAGCCAAACCACAAGACTGATTATTAATATCAACATGACTGAATCCAACTGGCTGGAAAGTCATTAAAGGTGATGAGTAATCAACAATAAACATTACATGAAGCAGATGAAAATGGGAAAGGCTGGAAGAAAAATATAGCCAAGGAAATAAAGCATGCACTTGCACAGTTGCACCAATCCACAGCCCTGAATTCGTGGATTCCAAATGTGCATTCTATTATATTCCATGGACTATCAGATATATATTTGAATGAGCTCAGAATGGGTTTTTTATGGCCCAATTCATTGGAAGTGATTTCTTGAGTAAGGTTTAACAGGGCAGCCAAACATTATGATGCATCATTTTCAAAGATTCAAGGAGACATGGAAGATAATTTCTTTAAATGAAAAATCTAGCAAAGTTAAGTTAAACTCCCTTGCATATTTGACGAATCAATCCCCCCCATTTTCCAAAATAATTGAAATCATTATCTCTGTGAGGTTTAGCCATATGTTGTTGGAAAAAGTTACTTACAACATCCCCATTTGAAATATTAAGTGAAGAGATAGCAGAAGCAAGCCTAATGCAACGGTCAAGTGTCTCTGCCCAAGTAAACCTCAAAGAGCCATATACAACAGATGTGTGCTCTCTGTACACATTCCCAGCTCGCTTCAGAAAAACTATGGGCGATAGAGGAGTGTAATTGGCAGGGCAGCGATTCAGCTTGTCCATATCTACAAATTCTCTGTTTCAAGATCACACCCTGTAAAAGCATGAGGAAATCAATGAAATGGCAAGAGACTTCAGAGCAGAAAAGTAGGAAAAAAAGTAGTAACTAGAATAAGCCAGAATTAAGAAGCCTGTAGAAATACAAATGCCTTCCTATTGCATATCATAGAGGGATGGAAAACATGAAAGCATTAAATGAAAAAATGCATTTATATTTTCTGAGTTTAGCTCAAACTTATTTTTTACAAATTATCTACCATTCAGAATTTCAAAAACTGGTTTTTTTCCTGTTGACTCTACATTATGAAGTTCTCGGTGTTAAGTGCATGGACTCCAAAAGAGTGTGTTTGTACAATTTATTCTATGTGAGCAAAAGGAGATACATTCTTATATGTAGACCATAAGAAGGAAATCTTAGAAAAGGTTTGTCAACTCAAGATTCAAGAAATTTGAAAATAATTTCTCAAACCATTACTGAGTTTTTAAAAGCTCTTATACAAAGACTAGTCGATATATTTTATATTTTCAGAGATCAATTTTTATACAATATGACAAGGGAAAGCAATTGTTCAAGTAACGGTCAAAATTTATGGCTTTTGTACCAAAAGAAACCTAGATTTGTTGAAGACAAAATATCTTTTTTTTTTTGTCACAGGGAACCCTTGTTGTATCAGAAGGAATCTATCACTTAGAGATCATGAGATGAATGATTTTTCTAATTCCTCATCTCTCAAGAGTCAAAATAACCAATACCTAGGTATACTCGGCTGAAGGTAAACTGGTTCTTATGCAAACCGAGCCAATCATTATTTTCAAGATGAAAGTTCAACCCTTTTATGCTACAAAGTTGCACTACCCCAGTAACTGAACCACCCAAATAATATATTGGAGTTCAATAGAAAGGTGAAATTAAATGTTTCAAGAGCAAGAAATAAACAAACATGAAATCAAAAACACTTTTTATTGCTTTAAGCATCAACAGGATCTATTCGACGTTTCAAATCCATGAAGAATAACACAATATTTTACATTTCTCGTTAACTTTATAAGATACAGCGAAAAAGATTAAAAATATTAATATTAGAACATCGAGTTAGAAGACCAGACACTTTCTGAGCTTTAGGACATGATTCTTGAGCTGAAGGAACAACAATTGCCAGTTAAGAAATGAAAGGAATTATAACAAGTGACATAAGAGATTCACAGTTTTTAAGCCATGGAGAAAAAGAGAATAGAATATCCAGTGAAAAATAAGTATAAAAATTTGCAAACTTCTTTTCCCAAAAGCACATTTCTAATATTATGAATCCTGAGAGCCTTGGATCTTTTAAAAAATATTATTTTAAAGTTCTGAGTGATTAAAATAGGCCACTGGAATTCAATAGTACAAATAATTCAGAAATACAAAAGAAAATGTACAAATCTTCAAAATAATTCAGAAATTCCAGGAGGCAAAATGATTAAAAACATTAAAACACAGCCAAAATATCTGCAAATGGCCGCTTTGTTTGAAAATTGTTAAAAGCAATACGGATAAGCATAAAATTTCTTAAAATAAAAAATATGTGGATCCTGCTGAAAAACAGTACTTGTGTTATAATTTTCTGTCAGACACCTCCAATGGTGAAGTTCGTCCAGCAAATATTAGAAATAACACCGACAAGCTTTTTTATTGGAAAACTTAGAAGATATAACAGAATAGTTAAATTGGTTGGAAAGTGTGATAAATTTGAGAATACATATAAAATTTCTTGAAAATTTTGCAAGATTGATCAAATACTTCAAATTCCTCAGCTAAGTCTGCACGGAAAAAGTTAAGCTGTAACAGTTCATACATACACACCTCCGATGGCTAAGTTCTGAAATTTCTTGAAATTTCACAATTTCGTTCATAATGACCAAAAATTTAATCAAATATTTAAACGTCTAAAAAATAAAAGTAGAGTTTGTAAGAATTTATAAAAAAACAATTCAAATCATGTCCATTCAAAACGTCAATTTCTAAATTAACATTTAATTTTAGTTGAAAAACTCCTCAAACTCGATTAATACTTTTTAAATCTTAAATCAAGAGTGCAGCAAACGCTACTATACTATATTCAACATCGATTTAGTTGAAAATCCTCAAGTTCGACAGAACACTTAAAGATTTTAAATAAATGAGACTAACATCAATTTCTAAGATAAATGAAATTTAAAAAAATTTTAAAAAAATCAGTTTAACAAAATACTCGATAATGTTAAATCAATCAAATACACTTTAAGCACTGATTTTTGAAATTAACATTAAATTTCGATTAAAGCCTAAACCTTGAACAAAAAAATGACAATCAGAGCCCGCAGAAAAGAAAAATGAGATCAATTCCACTTTAAACCCCTCAAATTTCATAAAAACCTGAATAAAAGTCAAACTAGTCCGTAGAAACGCGTTACAGAAATTAACACCAATTTTAATTCTAAAAATTTCAGATTCGATGAAATAGCTGAAAAATGATAAACCGATCCACAGCAAGCGCTAATTGCTTAAATTAACATCAAATTCGTTTAAAAAAGCTTCAGAAATTGTCAAAAACTTCAAATCAAGGCTATGCAAACGCTAATTTGTAAGAATTCAGTAATCTTGTCAATAATAAGCAGGAAAAAAACAATCTTAAGCTAGTTTCATAAGAATTATCAACTTTGATCTAACAATATAACAGAAATTCGCAAATTTTCTGCTTAATGAAATTGCATTGAGTAAAAACCTGGATTGATATTGTCCAGTCCTTATCTGAATGAATATATCTTATCACAATCGTTATTAATGTCCGCGATTGCCTTGTAGACTTTCTGCTTTATTAAATTGCATTGAGTGAAAAAACACCAAAAACTTGGACAGTCCCTTACCCGATTGAATATCGTACCACAATCGGTTTTGATGCCTGTGGTGGCCTCGTATACTTTCAAAGTTGAATAATTTATTTATCAAAACTTGCTCACTGAAGGAAATCCACAATTGTTAGCGCCACGTAATTGTCCACGACTCTATCCTTCGCACTTTTTGTCTGATGTGGACATCTACATGTTCTAGATAAATTGTGCAACTTATATGCTAGCAAGTGGACCCATCAGGTTCATTAGACATGTTTTTCTTATTACAATTTTTTCTTTGTGAGAGATAGAGACTTTTCCTATGGATTTAACACAAAAACTTGATGGGAAGTTATTGGCTCTCAAATGGACTCCACAAACTAAAAGATTTAAATTTCAATTGTACTTTATTAAAGCAAATATATAAGATTTATCACATGTAGATTCAGGTTGCTCTATACAATTGAGTTGAGCAGATGTT